>JAGKPW010000150.1:1882500-2178924 GCA_019926035.1 Melaleuca alternifolia
CCTATTCATGTGGATATACAATCATTTCACTATAAGATTCTAACCTATAATTGTTACGACAAACAAGGACAAAAAAGCTTCGGAGTTTAGATTGCGAAACAAACAATAAACACGTCAAGCAACTCTAAGAAAGACTTTTCAACTTTATTTATCTTGATTTGAGGGAGGGTGCAGGCACATTCCAGTAATTTTGAGTAATTTGTAAATTACCTGAATGGAAGATCCAATTATAGTTAACTCTGTTGTTGGCCCCATCAACTCTTTCTCCAACCATGTCCATTGTTCCAACCCCAAGATGCTTCCATCGCTAAACAAAGGATCTCGATGATACCTTGTGTCGAGGAGAATGACCTGAAAGGGGAATCCACCAGCAATACATAGTATAAAATCGCTCCACAGAATTACAGCATTTACTAGACTTGGTCAGCTCATAGAATTTTGAATACCTTTACTTGCTTACCCACAGGACCGAATGTATATGATGCATAAACGCCTGCTTGCTTCCGCCTGCAATTTCCAGCTGTCTCAAGAATTGTCATAAGCCCTCAGGCAAAAGCAAAGAACAAGCCAAGAATAGATGATATTTCCTGATGACCAAATGCTTGCAGGGCCATTACAAAATCCAAAAATTAGCAAAGAGCACAGGTTACATAAACAAAACATTAAAATTGGTGTGTCAGCATATGCCATGCAATATCCTCACCTGGGACTATCCTTAGGTTCATCTAAGAAGTCGAGGAGAAGCCTTTGGTTGGTGATTTTCCCACCAAATTCCTTTCCTGCGTCATTCAGTCCATAATCATGGTCATCCCAAGTGCCAATTACCTAGACACAAGAATGCTTAATACTTAAAAGGGGAAAGGGAGGATAACTCCAACTTCTTAACACTTCTGTACGTTGGTGTGTCAACTCTACTAAGAAATCTTTCAAAAGAGAGGACCTTAGCATTCTGTTGAAGACGAGAATAACCAGGATTAGTCTTCGCTGCCTCGTATCTGGACTCCATCTCCTGCTCAGATGAGGGAACAAATCTTGGGACATTCTTCCATGGTCCTATCGTCCTTTCTTTGCCAAACAGTTGGATAGGGCGCCTTATGTCTCCGTATATATTGTCACCCAGCCAAATGAATACCTGAGGATCAAACTTGACGATTGCATCCCAGATAGGCTGCAAAACATGAAACTTTCAGCGATCACACGTGTTATTATTGCCTTTCATCACTGAAATTAACTGATGCAGGTATATTTCACCGAGGCCATCCATGTCCCAAGAAAAAAAAAGCATAAAACACGAAAAAATAAAACAGAAATGTCATGACCACCCTTAGTTTGCATCAACATCCTGAATAAGGAAAGTTATAACAGCTCAAGTGCACGTCGTAGATCGAATCAACAAATACAGTCCACCGGACCCACCAACTATCATCGAGTTAAATAAAACAGGACCAGGACCAACTACTGGGCACATTCCGACTCAGCAATTCCTATATTTCACGTCTTATCTTCAACAGAGGAGCCCGATGAAACCGCGTTTCATACTCGGTTTGAATCACAGCCGTTAAAAATGATGAATTTGACAAAAAGAACAACGAAGCAAACCTGCCCAGTCCACTGAAACCGATAAACATGCTAAGAAGAGAGGGGGTGAGCGGAAGAACCAAGAACCTGAGGCGCGCTTTGGTTCGCGCACGACCCGAAGGCGATTCGAGTGACCACCCTCTCCTCCCCGGCTCCGGCAACGGAAGCGCCGAGCGAAATCAGCGATCCGACCACCGCCCATCCCCAAGCCCAACGCGTCCACAACCGCTCGCTCATCGGCTTAGCAAAAGCAAAACGCAATCCAGTCAAGGTCAATCACTCTCCAGTTCCGGCAAGAACTCGAGAGCACGAGGCAACACGCCACGACGATGGAAGTACGATGGAAACGGGAATGCAAAGCGTGGGCCGCGGGAAAGCAGGACCGCCGAAGCAGAAAGATGCTAATCGCAGACGCGGAGATGCTCTCTTTTACTCTTTTACCGAAAAGGGTGGAAAAGGGGGCGATCCAGCGGTTTGATTCTACGTGCGGTGACAGAGCTGCGTAAGACCAGCTCTCTGATTGGGACGCTGCAAAGAAGGCATTCAATCGCAGCCGTACAGGTGGCTGCGGCTGGAGCTTTAAATGGTCCCCTTTTCTCGTTGGGTGCTATGCAAACTTCAAATTGATTTAATGGGCCGGTGAATCACGAGCTCCCGGTGCCAAGTCGGTAGTTGCGACTTGCAAAAACATTGGAGTTAAGAAACTCACAACAACCATAACTTAATCTTTGATCAAATAAATTATCAAACTCGGAGTAGAGACACTAATCATATTCCAATTCTGCAAATGGGGTAAATTTTCTTGCAAGTAGACACTCACGAATATAATCACAAAATACGAAGAAAACCCTAACTTCTGATAGATCTTCGCTCGACGGATGAGAACAAATAACTGATGTGTCGATGGGCTCTTAGAGATAACGGCGGAGATGGTTGCCTTTGTGTTCGCCAAGAGAGACACATTTTTTCCTTAAAACTTCTGAGGAAATGAGAAGAGGAAGTAAACTTATTGTAAATTTGGGAAATTCTAAGAAAATGAAAAGAGGGAGCTTTTTTCGTTAGAGAAGAGGAAGGGAGCAAGAAAATATAGCCTTTTTCTTGTCTGTAACGTGAACGGTTAACGGAGGTAAAAGGGGAAGTGATGCATGGAGAGAGAAGAGAGGGAGTTTCAAGAATTTCAGTCAGAATTTCAGTCAGGTGAGCCACTCGTCGTGCCCTAAAACGAGCGACATCTTACTGACTCGACAAAAACAGTTCTACCTAATACTTTCTACAAATTATAGAAGTAAAGATTATATTTCTCCTCTCTTGTTGCCTCAATTCGAAAAATCTTCCGTTTGCACAGCCTATTTCTCGCGATATTTTATGTATAGGACAGACGAACTTGCATCGGGGTTACTAATTGAAGAAGGTCAATGAAGATTTAAGAGAACAACCAACGAGAACGTGAAATAAAAAAGCGCATTAACGAACTACTCTTTCTGAAATCAAACCAGATGATACGAAGCATTGCGCGTCTCGTCGTATAACCATCACCGGTCGAGAGGAAAGACCGTACAATTATGACGTAATCGTCCAATTCATTTGCTTATATACAACTGTATCGTGCCGAATTGCCAAACGAATGACCCAGAACAATGGGAAAAACGAAAGAATGGAACGCGGTGAATCAGCGCATCATGACGCTGAACTCGTCGAAGCTGAGCACGCCGTCGCCGTTGAGGTCGAACGCCCGGATCATCGTCTTGCAGTCGTCGATGGACCTCGTCTCCCCCAGCCGGCTCAGCATCCTCTTCAGGCTGCTCGCCGTGATGCACCCCGACCCGTCCATGTCGTACATCCCGAACGCCTCCTTCAGGTCCTTCCTCTTCTCCTCCTCCCCGCCGCTCTCCACCAGGCTCTCGAACTCCTCGAAACCCAACATCCCGTCCCCATCGAGGTCCGACGACCGCACTGCCATCTCCGCCTCCTCGCTCGACAGGTCCCCGCCCAGGCTCCTCACGCAGCTCCTCAGCTCCGCGGGGGATATTCTCCCGTCACCATTCTCGTCGAAGTAATCGAACACTCTCCGGAGCTCTCCGGACTTCCCGCAGCCACCGTCGCCGGCGTTTCCAACGGAGGGAGCGGGGCGGTCGGCGCTCCTCCTGGGGGACAGCTTGCGACGCAGCCTTCCGAACGCGGACTCCCTCTTGGCGCCGGGATCTCGATCCGGCGAAGAGCCGGTGCTGGAACTGCATCGGGCCGAAGAATCGGAATTCATTGTGCGATGAGGGATTGATTGATGAGTTGATTTGAGTGAAGTCGCAGAAACTTGAGCGTGTGTTGACAACAATATATGCAACTGACGAACTTTTTGGATGAGACTGCAGAATCGGGAAGGTCGGGTATATATAAGGGGAAGCGAGAATAAATAATTGGGAAGATGGAAGGAGCGTTGGAGACGTGGGTGGGATTATCAGTTGAGAGATTTAGGTCGGGGGAAATGTATTTCATCGAACACGGTTTTTAATATTTAAAGAACGGAGTTTCTGTGGCCGCCCGCCAGTTGTTTTTTGAGAGGCGGCACGTTTTTTGTCGTGCGCGTCGGACCAGGTTGGGCGCGAAGTTTCTCCGCTGCTGCTCGCGGCGGCGCGTGAGGCTTCTTGTTTCTAGAGATGTCAGGAATGGTCCCGGGGGGCCGTCGACATGATTTGATTCCGTCGTAGCTACTGCTTTGGAAAAGGAAAACGATAAGAATGTGTTATTTATTTATGTTTCCGTGTTTTATCAGGTGGATAAGTACGACATGCTCTGTCGGAGTTTATTTGTCGATTTGATTGTTTCGGACTGTGCACTTCGAGAGTAGTTTTTGCACCGACTCGCATGTGCCAACAACAGATCTTATATTCAGCTCATGTACCTCACTCATTTATCTATGGTCGCATTTGATATGAAAATCGGGAAAAAGTACCCAAAAAACCATGAACTTATTGAATTTATGCTAATTCGGTTATGAATATTTTAATTATATTGATTCAATCATAAATCTTTTGATAATTTATCAATATAGTCCTTCCAATTAAATTTGATCGGAAAACATTGATACGACGGTCCAATTAGTGCTATCCATTGGTGTTGAAGTTGACAGCTTTTTAAAAATATTTTCTGACATTTTTATTTTTTCCTTTATTTGGTTTCTTTTTTCCTTTTTTGTATTATTTCTTGTGCCCGATCGCAGGCTATGGTCGGCTACTGCCGGTGCTTGGAGTGGGCTATGCAAGGGTTACCCTTGCTCGATTTGGCTAGAGCCATCCTTGTAGCCCACACAAGTGAGGCGTGGCTGGTGATGCCATTTCTCCTCTACATAGGAAAGGCTGGTCCTCTCTTGAGGTGAGGGCAGCCTTCGCTAGATTGGGCAAGGGTGAGCCCACACTTAGCTCTCTATGAGAAGCTGGTGGCTAGCTATCACTTGAGATTAGCAGCTTTGCTAGATTGGTCCTCTCTACGTTAGCATTGGTATGCTACATAAAACAATTGGTATTGACTAGATAACTGTGTTAAAATTTCCAAATCAATATTGATAGGAATAAGTATACTAACAAATTATCAAGAGATTTATCGGTGAATTGGTATAATCAACATGTTTAGGACTAATATAAATATAATAAATTTGTAACTCTTTGATAATTTTTCCATAAGAAATCGCCACGTCTTTTTTTCTTTCACCCTTTGCATATCTCTACTAGAAACAGCCATCGTCCTCTGAAGCGTTGAGTGGGCAATCGGAGTGAAAATCTTACCCCTCGATGCCCCCAATTACCTTTGTTGCCTATGTCATCGTCGTGAGGAGCAACCGTGGAATGAGTAGAGGAGGACGTTGTCTGGCTACTTTCGTTCTTAGTAAAGACGACAATCGGAAACCCTGGAGAGGTCGAAATTGAAAGGGATCAAGAATACAAAGCGGTAATCGCACTTGCTATGCCGATTATTGTTACCCCAAAACTTGCTTTGATAAGAGGTGAGAGGAAGAGAGGGGTACATCCACTTAAATATGAGAGTTACAAAAGGATAAAACTCTCATATATTCTTCGATTTGATTGATGTGTGTCGGTCCACATACTCATCTATATCTATTCGAGCCAAATGAGCTCGACGAGCACTTTTAAGTAAGTCGAGGCAAACATATATACAATGCAAAGGCTAGCTCGAGCTGGCATAGCGCAGCTCAATTAGTGTATACATATATAACATTTCATTATATTTAGCCTTACCCGACTTTTCAAGAAGGCTATGATTTTTGTAATCATAGATTGATTCTATGGACCGTTGACTTCATCACTAGGCCACGTATCTTTATGCATGTTGACACTAAATATGAATCCTAAATTGGATAGTCTCTGGCCGATCATGTCGAACCGATGTGCCCGCCACGTAATGATATGCGGCTCATTGACATCGCCCCTTTCTTCTTTAGGGAGGAAGAAGACCGAAAACCATTGGCTGCGCGGGCCCGGCTAAAAAAGGCAAAAGAAAAGAAATCAGCGCGAACATCCACGCCCATCTCCGGATTAGCTATCGCATATCTCCAGCGTCGATTACAGGGACGGAGTGGTCTTTTCCCCTTCCCAGTATTACTGGGGTCAAGCCCTCTTGGTCAAATTGGCCACTTTGTCAATTTTCCACTGATCAATCGCCAATGCCATCCATAAAATATCATTACACCAAACTAATGACAAATACGGCTCGTGTAAGATCTTCATTAGGGCCATCGGATGAATAGATCGAGTTGGATTTAGGTCAAGTCAAAAATAATCCGACCCATGTTATTCATGCAAGACCAATTGAATGAATTATATCCAATCCGATCTGTCTGTCCCGCCCTCTATAATCAAGGCTGCAGGCGAGGCAGTCTCGCCTTGGCCTTGTCGGTGGCTGGCAAGGCCATGGTCGTCTTCACCAATGGCCATCAACAAGATTATAAAGTGACCAATTTATAATATATTTATAATTATTTTTTTGCCAATTCAATTAGCTTATTTCAGGAAAAAAGAAAGAAAAAGAATTATTCCTACCAAATTATATCCATTAAATTCGAGTCACAGTCCATTTTGCCAACTTTGATCCTCGCTTGCCCAAAAAAACTTCGTCTTTCTTCTTCGAGTTCATATTTCATCAATCGTTTCATAACAAGTAATCAATTGACCACAATTCTCACCTCACACGCCGCATGCATTATCACATATCTTCGCTTCTATGTAACTTCCTTTTTCAAACCTCGATCTTTCGCCCTCACCAAGACATACCATTGCTTTGATTGATTAACATAATAAATCCGTAAGGTAATCTCTGCGAAAGTGCCCTTCTGTGGAACTCCTCCCTTATCCTCGCCCGACGAAATCTCACAATGAATAATTCAGCCAAAGAAGAAGGAAAAAGAAAAAAGAAAAAGAGTTTCGTCCCCAAGTCTCGGACGCAATAACTTGGGCGGCGTCGTACAAGTTGGTACCGACCGCCGAGCCTAGACGCCAAAAAAAAAAAAAACAATAAGGAACAAAAGTGAGGAGAGAGAAAGACATGTCGGTCGCCGGTGGGAATGCCAATTGCGACACTTGCGCTTACGTGTCTCGTAGCTGGACGGATCGAGTCATCGCTGAAGTGAGGGAAGGCGGAGATATTTTGTGTGTAACGGTCGGAAACCGCCACGTGAAAATGCGCGTCCTCGCCTTATCTTCTTCTCGGAGCTTGACTTTTGACCGGATGGGACGGGACGGGGATCAGGTCGGGCTTTCGGTTTTCGCCTTTCCGCCTCTCTTATTACAACACTTGTCAGTGGGCGCTCGACCACGTCGACTGGTCGAGGTCAAGGCCCACGTCATCTTATCCGATTCATTAGCCATCCCGAGAGAATATCGCATTACACGTGGGTTCCCTATTCCCGAAGCATTTTGACTTTGTGGGAAGAACCACACGAAGTCAAATCGATTCGGGCTTTTCTCCCATAAAAATAAAAAGGGGGGTCGTAATTTCGGGGAAATGAAGTCTACTTTGGTACGACCAATAAAGAAAGGGAGATGACATCTTTGATTAGGCTTGAGATGGGTGATCAAATTGGACTTAGCAACGAAGATGAATGGAATCATCTAAATTAGTTTAGACATAAAGGAGATGTATTCACACAGAAGCGATTGTTGAACTGCGGGGCGTGGCTGCCCCGTGTTGTGCATGGGTTCTTCTTTGCTTTCCCATTCGTCGTTGTTGATTAGCATTGCCCGAGATTGATTTATTCACTTCATTTTGCTTTTTCATTCCTTTCCTTTTGTTATATTATTGTTCTTATTCAAATATGTCAGTTCCAAAGATTACCGTCCCCGTCAATTACGAAAAGCCCTTTATGTACCATTAATGGGACCGAATATAGCAATGATCGGAACTCGATCTACTGCATTGTAATAGCACGATAATATTTATATTACACAAGAGCATTTTTGTGCTCGAGAGTGGTGATTAGAGTTTAATTTTCCATGGTTATATAATCTAATCTTATAAAGTCCGTCTCCATTTCGTATCGGCAATTAATGATGTGCATTATAATTTGTTATTTTCGGTTTAATTGCGTAGACCAGTTTGGGAATATTCCTTAATTATTTCAAGAAGGATGCCAAATTAAAAGAGAGATAGAGGAATAATCACATATGTAACTATAGTAGCAATGGCAGTGAAGGAAATTTTTTGAGATAATATACTTGATGCGGGATGTTCCTGTTTTACTTGTAAAATGATGTAAACGCACTCTAACCAGTTGCAAGAGTAATTTTTTTTTTCCGAAAAGGGTAATAATAACAGGAAAGTCTCTACCCCAATTATTTTTAGCACAAATAAAAATGACTAATTAATTTATTCTATCATTATTATTCATGTAATTACTTTCTTTTATAAGAGCGATGAATAATGAAGCAAACATACGATGGGAGGACGCTCCTTCAGAATTTGCATAGCTATATTTTTCAAGAGAAGTGGGAGAGAGACCCAGAATTCGCTAACTCAGCAAAATAGAACTTTCATTTTGTAAAATTTATAATTATAAAGATTGGTTAGAAATAGAGTGGTAATTATCCAGGTGTCCCGTACATATCACTTGTCTTGATGCAAATACATCATTAGCCCTATCGAGTGAAGAGTATATCATGCAATACGCACCGTTTGCTGATCCAATATGACTAATGCATAAGCCGTGGAAAAGCATGGTTATTTAATTTATTTGATGATTACAAGGTAGCAAGAATCAATTCCTGATTTAGTTGATTTCTATTTAGCTGCTCTTTTATGATATACCAATCAAAAGTAAATTTCATATCAACTCCTATCGCGTACGTTGTCGCTCAACGAGAGAGACAATGTCCCCGACGTAATAAAAGGTTTTTCTTATTTAATCATACATGGGATATGTCACCGTGACATAACCATTACGGACATGAAAAGAGTACTCTCCGGCAGCTGTTTAGGCAAGTTGCTATCATGAAGAAGATATTCCCAGCGTGCTGGGCTGGATTCGGGTCGTCCGATTTGTATCATAGGCCCAGTACTAGGCCCAGGCCCAGAAACAAGCCCCAGCCAAGCTCCAGCCGAGGGTCAAAGACTCCCCTTTCCTCTGGCGGCGGGCTGCAAGCGAGCGCCAAGATAAAGCGATTCATCCAATCACACCCGTACGGCATGTGCGCACGCAACGTGGCGCGATCTAAAGCCACCCCTTTTTTCCCGTTAGTCTGTCATTTTCTTCTCCATTAATGAGAAAAATCTCTGATGCTTTCTATCAAATTTCCCAGTGTAGATAAAGTGAGTTTTGCTACGGGAGTCGCTGTGTTTAGTAAGATGTGTTATTGATTTATCTAGGTAATGTATTGCCTCCTTAAATGCTAGAAAAAGAGATAGAAAGATTATGATTCCTGACGCCTATAATTTGTTAAGAATATTGAATTTGATGGGATTAATTGGAAACTTATATATATTAAGTTCTATTAAGAAAGTATCATTATTTTTAGACGTTATTATAAAGGTTGAGCGGGTAAGTCACCTTTCCTTCTATGGTCATCGTTAAAAAGGCCTTAGTGGCTATTTAGACTTGCTTGAGGGACCAATGAGTACAACCTGCTACCGCGTATTCTTGTTGGTGCGCGAGGGATTGGAGTAGGGCCTATTTGTTTGAAATAACATTTGGTGTATTTCAGCCAAACTTTGGATTATCGTGAAAATTTTGAAACCTTATAAATAAAAAAATATAAGCATAGCCTACTTGTCATATTGGTGTATTGTGAAAATTTCGAGAATCTCGAATTAGTAAAGCAAAAAAGTCATAAAAAGATATCAAAATTTGCCAATCGTGTCGTGTTTATACTATATTAATTTTTTTATATATGAAAAATCATAAACTTGTACTTATGCTATGTATTTAACCTCAATTTTTTCCTAATACTCCAAATTTTCGGGATAGACGTATCACGTGGGGAAAAAGTTTTATGGACTCAATCTTATGTTAAAAACAAAAACGAAACGAAAGAACAAAAACATAGAACTTATAAAATCTCCAGCAGAGAGGGAAAAAAGAATCCAGCCAAAGGAAAAAAAAAATCCGGAAAGGCTTTGCCTTTGGCGTTGTGAGCTTCCCCTTCGCAAAGAGCAGAACCAACCAAAGCCAGACTATTGGAGCCGAGCTCGCGATTGCGATGGCAATGGCCGCCTCGACCTCCGTCGTCGCTAGCCTCCCCCAGATTCGTCCTTCCAGAGACGAGAGAGTCTCGGTATCGGGGCTCCATCCGTCGCCGTCCCGCTTGGCCGCTGCCACCTCTTTGACCCGGCTGAATTCACGCTGCCAATCCATCCATGCGTCCAAGAGGTGCTCATTTCCGAACGCTTTGTTTTCATTATCGAATTCAAATGTCTAGGATTGCTTCGAGTTGCTTGTTGACGCCGAAACTGGAATTGCCAAGTGTGAAGCTGGAGTGATTTGTTCTTTAATCTATTCGTTGGTTATTTTTTAGCCAGTTGGTATGGTCTGTTGCTTTGCTAGCTGAATTGAGCTGAATGATGCTGCAAGTCGATGACTGAAACGATGATACTGGATGAAGTCGTATATGCTCACAAGTGAGATATATATCGACCCAGTAAAAAGGATTGAGCTTCGCAGTGAGCTTTGGTGTTTCCTGTATCCTTTTAATTTTCTGCTTCCACATATCTTTGTCATCCCGGAAGTCCTATGATGTTTCCCTTTTTCTCTGCTTATACATGTTCTGTTTCTCTCCCTGGACTCTCTTGTTGTGTACATACTTTTACAATGCACTGTGTGTGGGAAGCAGAAAGTCATGAGTTTTTTGATATTGTAAAGGAAGAGATAAGATGTGATGTTAAAATTGAAATTGCACCACTTTGGACGACCTAATATTTGGAATTAACAAAAAATATCCTGGCTTAGTTTTATTGTGGGATGATACTTTGAGAATCTACTCATTATGAAGTTTAGAGCAGAAGAATCATTGAACATGAATGACCTTAGAAATCTGGCTTAGTTGTTTTCCTTGATCATGTGTGCACATTATTGATTTTTATTGTACATATAGCCATGTCAAGTTGTCTTTCCTGTCTGCTTGTTTGTGCTGTGAGATGCTGCTTTTTTTGTGCAAACATACCATACTTCCTAAAATGACCCTTTTATTCTTCATTTGTGGTTGTTTTTGGATATAGATGGCCATTTGATTTTGTACATAGATGTTCAGCTTATCAAAGAAAGAATGATTCTTGGAGAAGGAGGTCTTCTGTGTTTACTAGACGAGTCACTGATCTACATTCTACACAACTGCGCAATTGTATTACAAGTTCTCTTAGTCAGCGGAAAGGTCGCCTCAATAGCCAAAGATCTATACCAAGAGCATTTGCAGACAAGTCTGCTTTTCACTTGTCTAAACTATCCCTCAACTGTGCCTCAGTAAGTTGCTCTCACTATTGTGAGCTTGAGTATACTGCATTTGCTTCCTTTATGAATATATTGGTTGTACCATTCATATGAACACAGGTGCATATACCTACCATAAATCTCTTGATTAATTACCAAATAGAGAGGATCTTGCAGAATATACTCGAGGCTCTAGTTATGTGGGCTCCACTATGACTGATCTGTGTCTTCCTGCATTGACCTTAACATTGTGCATATAGCCTTGCATGCACTTCAACTTTAGCTGAGAGATGCGGCCTTTTTGGTTGTCTTTGGAAAATGACTTCTGTTTGAGAAATTTTGAAGTTCTCAGCTTAATGTGATTATCCAATTTGTTGTGGTACTACATTGATCAGCAAATAGTTGACTGTGCTTTTTGAGCATCCTTAGCCATTATGTGCACCGAGCCTAGTAGCTGTGCAAGTGATCTTGATGAATATATTTACATCTAGCAGTTTATTCTTTTCAGCTTTTTATGAGAAACTCGTTATGGCTACCCTTAAGCTCGTCGTAGTAACTCTGGTGGCAAGTGTTCTTGCAATTTTGGGATCAGTGTGCAGGCTCGACTTGTGATGTGATTGTATGTGCAAATCGGCTCCATTTAGTATCCTTCTGATGTTTGATTCTGTCTTTATCACTTCATATTTTTCTTCGTTGTCACCTTTATTATTTTCTAGGCCCTTTTCATATATATCGGAATATCGAAGGAGCCAGAGTTAGCCAGGGGTCATATGTTCATGTCTTCCCTCAAAAGTCCATTTTGAGTGCATGGTAGATAGAGTCCCTCACTTGTGAAACTGGTAATCTCTATGGAAGTTATTCCTTAAGGGTCAAGTATGGAGGATGGTCATTTTATTAACTTGTTTTGATATTTTGAGCCGTGTTTTTAGCTTGAGTGCACCATATTTTTAGCTGATTGTTAAGCTCATTTTATTAATTTGCAGTGATTTTTTAAAATAAGTTTACTTGTGATGTTCTCTTGCCTTTCTTTTCATTAAAGGTTCTCACATACTGATTTTGTTTCATATGGTTTCCCTGCAAAGCATGTCCATGTTACACGTGCAACTTTGGGTCCGGAGGAGCCACATGCTGCTAGTACAACATGGCCAGATGGTATACTTGAGAAACAAGAGTTGGATTTGCTAAATTTTGAAAGTGAAAGAACAGAGTTAGAGGCATTCTTAAGTTCCAAACTTCCACCTCACCCAAAGTTGTACCGAGGACAATTGAAAAATGGCCTCCGCTATCTTATTTTGCCGAATAAAGTTCCTCTGAACAGGTATAGTAACTCTACTATCACAATGCTAATGCATCTGATTGGTCATTTGATTCAAGTCTCAGAATTCTTCAGCTATTTACAATTGTTTATCATGTTATCATGACTTGGATATGTGATTATCAAGAGGCCTTTGCCTGTATTATATCCATTGTGACATCCATGATGTCAGAGATATACATATTTGCATCTATGTAAGCAAAATCTTTTGGTTTTTTAGGTTTGAAGCACACATGGAAGTTCACGCAGGATCCATTGATGAGGAAGATGATGAGCAAGGAATTGCTCACATGATTGAACATGTTGCATTTCTTGGAAGTAAAAAGCGTGAAAAACTTCTTGGGACAGGAGCTCGATCTAATGCCTACACAGATTTTCATCATACAGTGTTTCACATCCATTCACCAACTAGTGCAAAGGTTTGTTATTAGGGTCTCTGCCTCTTAATATGATCTATGTATATATGCTCCAAGTGTAATTTGACTATGTAGTTTCTCATTTCTTTGCTTGCTTTATGAATATAACTTTTCACATTTCTAAAATGTTAATTCTCACTAGTACTGTGATTCTGTTATCCACTCTTTTTATGAATGTGTTGACCCTTGTGCTGATGCTTTCACTTCCCTTGAATAGCCAATTTCTTCTCTTTGCAGTTGGTATAACTGTTTTCTTCCAAATAACTTAAATAAAACTTTACTAAGCTCGAATATTGTTAGAGTAATTAATATTAATCCACGCCTTCATCTAACAACTTAAGTTTTTAGAGCAGTTGGCAGTGGTCCCACAAATTCTCACATGGTATCAGAGCAGGAGGTCCTGAGTTCGAATCTTTCCAAGCCCCTATTTGTCTCCCCAATTATGTTTTTCCACGCTTAGTACTAGGCAAGAAGAATAGACTAAGTGTGAGGGGGAGTGTTAGAGTAATTAAAATTAATCTACGCTTTCATCTAACAGCTTAAGCTTTTAGAGCAGTCGGCAGTGGTTCCACAAAATCTCACAAATATGATCTTTCAGATTATGCTCTTCATGTTTGATTTGTGTAATTGTCCCAATAAGATTATGTTGCCTTGTTTGTTGCTTGCAACATATTATTTGGTACTTTCGCTATTGAGCCTTTACGTATATACTAAGTGCCAATGGCTTGTCTTTTCCAGGACTCTGGTGAAGATTTGCTTCCATCTGTGCTGGATGCTTTGAATGAGGTGTGGAAATTAGTGTATGCTTTATGTGACATCTTCATCCATCTGCATCTCTTCAGCACACCAGTTTTTCTGTCAATATCTTTGTGAAATTAGCATGGCATCTATTATCATCTCCAACCTCTACTTTTCCATTGTAGGAAAGAGAAAAGGTAATAAATTGTAGGGAAAGAATGCATGAGCAATCTAGTTTATTATCCCATCCTAGTCAAGAATGATAAATATAGTTATGAATGATAAGTATATACTGGTGTCAGTTGAGACTTTTTCTCATCTTCAGTCAACCTCTATACATATACAGATAGCTTTCCACCCTAAATTCCTTTCTTCAAGGGTCGAAAAAGAGCGTCGTGCTATCCTTTCGGAGTTACAGATGATGAACACAATAGAGTATCGTGTTGATTGTCAGGTATGTCAACTTCATCAAAGATGTTCAGGACTCATAAGGAAACTCTTTTTCCCCCCTTGATATTTTCTTTGTTCATTTGATCACAGTTGTTACAACATCTTCATTCCGAAAACAAGCTGAGCCAAAGGTTTCCAATTGGATTGGAAGAGCAGATTAAGAAATGGGATGCCGATAAAATTAGGAAGTTCCATGAACGGTGGTACTTCCCTGCGAATGCAACCTTATACATTGTTGGTGACATTGATAACATCTCAAAGACAGTATCACAGATAGAAGTATGGGTTCAGATAAACCTAATATGCTGTTAATTCTTCCTTTCATATTGGTCTTACGAGTTTGATTGACATATCTGTTCCTTTCTTTGCATGGAGATTTTTAATGCTGGTACTTCCCCTCTAAAACCCATGCATATGTCACAATGAAATTCTCTGTCAAGCTTTTCACCCATTTAATTTTGTTGATTGTTACCTTTTAGAGAGCATTAGTTCTATGTTAGTTCTGCTGACTTGTGTTAATTGCTTCACTATAGGCCATCTTTGGACAAACAGCTCTGGAAAGTGAGACACCACCTGCGCCAACACCAAGTGCTTTTGGTGCAATGGCTAGTTTTCTTGTACCGAAACTTCCAGGTGGTCTCTCTGGAAGTCCGTCCCATGATAAACTGAGTACTTTAGATCAGGCTAAGGTCGCTAAGAAGGAAAGGCACACGATTCGTCCTCCTGTGGAGCACAATTGGTCACTTCCAGGAAACCTTACCGAGATGAAGGCTCCGCAGATATTTCAGCACGAGCTGCTCCAAAATTTTTCAATTAACATGTTCTGTAAGGTAGGGAAGTCTTTCATGCACCTGGCTTCTAATAATCTTGCATCCTCAATAATTTGAACATCATCTCCTTTTTCTCAACATATCACATTCTCTCTGTTGCTAGATTTGATTCAATTTTGGTAAAATCTAATGGGATGTCCTGGGCCTTTGATTGCATGGATTTAGTCATCAATTTTATTTTTTCAGTGGCAGCCCATCATAATTTTTTATGATGAAGGGAGAACACCGACCTATTTGGTGTTCTGACATTGATTGTTAATGGAAGATGACTTAAGGAGTAAATCCTGGTGTCAAATTTTCTAGGAGTTCTAGTTACTTAACTAGAAGAGATGGACGAATTGTGGTGTTGTTTATTGATCGATACATTCACTTTAGAATTGATGTATTGCGAAGACAATATTTTGGTCTCATCCAGATCCATTTCTTCATTGACTTCACTCTTACTGTTTCCATCACAGTTATTTGGTTTGGTAGATGGACTTGCCTACCTATTTTAAGCACTTTTATTTATTGATCTTACTGCAGATTCCCGTGAGCAAAGTTCAGACATATGGTGACTTGCGAAATGTTTTGATGAAAAGGATATTCCTATCTGCTCTGCATTTTCGGATTAACACTCGATACAAGGTTGTTTTCTTCTTATGTATCCTTTACCATTAGAGTTTGGTATAGTGTCATATATCCCTTTCAGTTTTGCTTTTTCTCTTTCCTTCAATTTATAGAGGATCTCTGAGTTTCATGACATAAAATCCCTTGGATCCTTAATTAAATTGAGGACCTATATCTGGTGATGTTTTGTTTTCACCAAATGTATTTGTTTCTGATGCTTTGCTTTTCGCCGAATAGTTGGCATTCTTAAGGTTGGTGTGCAGCTTTTTGATTAATGCTGTTTGGCCGATGGACGTTCTTTTCCTTTTATTTTACATTTTTTTTCCTCCTAGCTTCCTGGATTAGAACACTTGATTGTATATATTATTATAGCTACACTATGTATACTTGGGGCATGTTTTTATAAATTTTATGCTCTGAAAAGTTCTTACACTGACACTTATTTTTTCTTCAGAGTTCTGATCCACCCTTCACCTCAGTTGAACTGGATCACAGTGACTCTGGGAGAGAAGGATGCACAGTTACTACTCTTACTGTGACTGCAGAACCCAAGAATTGGCAGAGTGCAATTAAAGTTGCTGTTCAAGAGGTTTGTTATTGCATCATTCTCAATCTATTTAGTAGTGGCATTAATGTGGGATTCTAGAAATTTGGACTAGGACATTCTTTTGGTTTGATAATGTGATTTGACATTAGGATGATGACACAAATGGTCATTGAATTTTGGCCCAATATGCTATGTGATCCTTGAACTTTCAATTTGTTCAATGTGGTCCCTAAACTTTAGCCTAATGTGTAATGTGGTTCCTAAACTTTCAACTTGGTTAATGTGATCTCTGACCCTTTGACATTCTAATGCTTTTACATAAGCCTTCTTTTTGGTCATCCTTTTGCTGTGCATTTCTCAGCGCTTTTGTAAAGAGAAACTTTTGTACTCTCTTGAAGGTCAACAATAGTAACTCCTTTTGATCATGGCAATGTTTTTACTGCGTTTTCTCTACTTTGCCTTTCCTGGGTGTAGTATGTGATATAACTTTTCTGGTTTAGGTTCGACGGTTGAAGGAATTTGGAGTCACGAAAGGTGAACTAACTAGGTATATGGATGCACTATTGAAAGATAGTGAACAACTGGCAGCAATGATCGATAATGTGTCATCAGTTGACAATTTGGATTTCATCATGGAGAGTGATGCACTGAGCCATACTGTAATGGATCAGAGGCAAGGGCATGAGAGTCTGGTTGCTGTTGCTGGAACAGTTACACTTGAAGAGGTAATTTCTTGCAGATCTATCTGTAGTATTGACTACTATTCTCGTGCTTTATGAAGTGATTTTTTGGTCTACTAGCAGGGAAGTTGGTCTGAAATTTTTCAGCAAAGTGAGGATTTTGGAACTTATGATATTTTACCGTCTCCCTTCACCAAGGCCATTGACCAGTGTTGATGCATACACAAAAGGAGATTCTTTAACCAGTCACTTTATGGTGACACATTTTTCTTGGATCATTTTGGCGGTTACACTTAGTTCGCGTAACATTGGAAGTGGTGGATTGATAATCTTATAAGCTAATCTGCTGGGTGCTTTTATGGACAAAAAAATTGTTTCCTTTTCTCTGGAAGACTTGCACAATTGACAATACACTAGCTTTCTATCGATGGTGGACCTTTTTCTGCTTGAATGGCTCATCTGCTTTAATGATATGTAGCATGTCAGTTCACTAAACTTACTCATGTTGATTATAAATTACCACCTGTTCATCCTAAGTACTTTATTAATATTTTGATATAATTTGTATTGTGAGTATCTCCATGCATGCATTCTACATGTGGACTAGGCAAAAGAAATTTTAATCAAAATTAATTTCTGATCTTCTTTAATATCTTTATTTCGTGAAAATCGTGGGATGTAGGTCAATGCTGTGGGTGCGAAGGTGCTAGAGTATATTGCTGATTTTGGAAAGCCTACTGCACCTAACCCTGCGGCAATTGTTGCGTGTGTCCCCAAGAAAGTGCACATAGATGGAGTTGGTGAAACCGAATTCAGAATATCACCAAGTGAGATTATTGATGCTATGAAAACTGGTATGGAGCAACCTATTGAGCCTGAACCAGAGGTATCTATTATCAGAGAACTTTTTTACTTTGTGCCTCTCAAATGTTGGTCGATTTATGAGGTATTGTATCCCTGACTTATCTTTATTTCTGCAGCTTGAGGTACCAAAAGAATTGATTTCTTCATCCCAGTTGCAGGAGTTGAAGGTGCAGAGAATGCCATGCTTTGTCCCTTTAACTCCTCTTGCAGGCATTTTGAAAATTCATGACAAAGAAACTGGGATCACCCAGTGCCGTCTTTCAAATGGAATTCGTGTAAATTACAAGGTAAATTTGGATTATTGTGGTTATTTCCTCAGTCCCAATGATTTTTGAAGAATGTGGTGTATGTAATTTTCTTTTATTATTTCTAACTTTAGAACCAAATTTTCTTCATTCATTGTCTTCTACTACCTCTTGTGATGGTTGAAAGGTATGATAAAAGACCAGTGGTGCACAAAATTAGACTTGTGGTAGAATGCTTGGAGTTTACCTCCTATATGTAACTGTACCTCCTTGACTTTTTGTTTATAATTGCGATATCTTTCTAACAGGCATGATAGGAGCAAATATCACCTCTGTGGGACACAATCCTGGTTGTTTTACATGTTATACTAACTTCCTCACCTGGATACAGATATCACAAAGTGAATCCCGAGGAGGTGTGATGCGGCTCATTGTTGGTGGTGGAAGAGCTGTTGAAAGTTCTGATTCAAGAGGAGCTGTCATTGTGGGTGTGCGGACTTTGAGTGAGGGGGGTCGTGTCGGAAACTTTTCGAGGGAGCAGGTGCGTATTAAATACAGCAACCCTTCCTTAACCTCTGGCAGTTCTGTAAGGTGAAGACATAGGTTGTCTTGAGTTTACTCCTATCCCTGAATGAGATTGACTGGTTGTAAAGCGCTTGGGTAATGATTGGTAGCTTCTCTTCGGCAACATCTTAAGTATGGCTATTGACTCCATATTTTGGATATATCTTGATAAAAAGTTATGGTTGTACCTGCGAAAACTAAAATGAAATGGGGAAATTTAATCGTTCTAGAGAAGCTGTTCTTGATCCAACTGCAACGTGCAGTTTTTTCGTTTCTCTTCCATGGAGATTTATTGTAATGGAAGAGACTAAATATTGCTTAAATTTTCATTACAATGCTCCACAGCAGGTTTTACTCATTTCTTGCAAATATGTTGCACTTACTTCTTGAATATGCCTTTTGACCTATTCTTGGTCTTCTGACCAGTATTTGCCTTTTATCGCTACTAATTTGAAATGTTCTTTCACACATGCACACAGATTTGGGACCATGTCATTATTCTTCTATAATCATTTATACAGGTTAATGACTTCAAGTTTTTATTTTGCACTTAGATTGATACTTATTGCGAAACATACTTAGCTGTGCGGACAAAAAAGGGGCAAGAAGAGTACTTCATGTGATGCATAGTGTGCTGTTTTGATAAATAAACTTTTATTATAAGTACAGAATGCACTCTATTCAGAGCCCCATACAAGGAGTAGAAGTATAACTTATTGAAGAAATATTGTCATCTTAATTTAAAAGAAGAAAAAAAATAAACAGGAGCAGTCTAATATGGTATACTAGTTATAGGATGAAAAAAGATGGCAGGAACTTTAATATGTTCCACCGGAGATGATTATGCTACGATTCAAAAATCAGGCGGAGAGTATTCTCTTTCATCATTTTTGAGTGGAAAGACAGTTATTTCTATCCAGCAAAATCTATTTAGGCTTAAATCCTCGTGGACCATTTGATTGTCCTCTAGCTTTGCCTAATTTAATACTCTTACCTCAGGTGGAGCTTTTCTGTGTGAATCACTTGATAAATTGCTCCTTGGAGTCGACGGAGGAATTTATCTCAATGGAGTTCCGTTTTACTCTCAGAGACAATGGCATGCATGGTGCTTTCCAGTTGCTTCACATGGTACTTGAGGTAAACTAGTTGTGACCTTTTTGCTGTGTCATGCAAAGCTGTTGGTTCTTTCTTCGAGATCTTGAATTTAGTGCAAAAGTGAGTGAACATCCGCGCGTGCCAGCTGCCACCATCATTTGATAGGACTCACAACATAGAGTTACTATGTGATGTTGTTTCTATCTATTCACATGTGGTTGCTGAATTGCAGCATAGTGTCTGGCTGGAAGATGCATTTGATAGAGCCAGACAACTATACCTGTCCTATTATCGGTCTATCCCTAAAAGTTTAGAGCGCTCAACTGCTCACAAACTAATGCTGGCCATGCTGAATGGAGATGAGCGATTTGTTGAGCCAACACCCCTATCATTACAAAATTTGACCTTGGAAACCGTAAGAGATGCAGTCATGGAACAATTTATCGGTGATAACATGGAGGTTTGTAGTTATTAACTGTGAAATATATCCATATGAGGTTTGCAATGAACAGGTCTCTGTATAGAATTCCTATTACTTGTGCAGGTGAGTATTGTTGGGGACTTCTCTGAGGAAGAGATTGAGTCTTGTATTCTTAACTACCTTGGAACGGTTAGATCAACCAAGGGATCTGGAAGAGAGAAGCAATTTGAACCTGTACTCTTTCGGCCATTTCCATCTGATCTACAGTCTCAGCAAGTGAGGAGCTTTCTTATGTACTTTCATTTCATTGATGGATATGGCATGTTGTTTTGTTTGAATGATCTGCAATATATTGATATCCTTTTAAATTATTTTACTCTAAAATATGCTAATAGTTTATCTCTAAATGTTTCACCCTTTTATCAGGTTTTCTTAAAGGATACTGATGAGAGAGCATGTGCATATATTGCTGGTCCAGCACCTAATCGCTGGGGTTTCACTGTCGAAGGCAAAGACCTTTTTGAGTCGATTACTGAAATATCAATCGGCAGTGGTAAGTGTGTGTATAAATATTCATATGAATGTGTTAGTTAAAACATCAATTGGATCAAGTGGGATAAAGAACATGGGCTTGAACTTTATTTGGAAACTTACGGAATATGGAAGCAGAACAACTAGATCAGGGCTGGACTCCATTGTCAAGTGTTTGCAAGGAGTTGACTGGAGACATGGTAAAAACTCAAAAACTGTCGACTAATGCCAAAGTAAGCGTCTTCGGGTACTTTGTACTATAAAACCTTACTGGATCAAACGCCTGTTTAAAAGCAGAGCCGAGAAGATGGTAACTCAACATGCATTGACCACTGTTCTATTTGATATTCTATTGGAAGAAGTGGTGTGTTGTGCTCCTATCATATTGTAGTATTTGAAGCATATGTTAGTTGTCCTGTCCTGTACTAAACTGCCTTAGTTAAAAAGTAGTAAGTAAAGAGACTTTCGGAGATATTCAAGATAACAGATTTTGCCAATTTTCAATCTGCAAAGAATTTTTTCCGCGTTCGCTTCACAAGGAGCTGCGCAATTATAGTGGGTTCTTATGCATTTACCTGTAGAATAGTCTTGATTTGGGAATTATATAACTGGCTGTTGAGTCTTCTAGAATAATAATTAATGATATGCATTATATTCTTTCTGACAATATTACTGGCATTGTTGCCCTTTATAGTTGCTAGCAACAAAGTTGTCAATTGCTCATGTTTTTCATTGGAACTTCAGTGAGGAGCTTGTAACTTGTTAATGACATTACCTGAAATTGGATATGGCTCTTCACAGATGCACAATCTCACCCAGAGGAAGAGTCTGCAGACCAAGATGTTACTAAGGATATGCAAAGAAAACTTAGGAGTCACCCACTTTTTTTCGGCATCACCATGGGTCTACTGGCTGAGATAATTAATTCAAGGTAAGACTTTCCAAGCCACTATGGGTCTATTCGAAAAATAGTTTTGTCTCTAACTGAAGTTAACATGAGGGAAATTCAACGTGGTTTGACAGATGAAAAGATAACTAAGCACGATTCAATAAGGAGATGCAACCCTATGATGAAGATGACGGTAAAAGGATGGTCAAAGACCTTAAAATGCCAGATTTGTCACTTCGAAAAATATTTTGAGAACTTGGGATTTTAGTGAATTTGGTATTGGATAGCCCGCATGACCCGGTGGAAAAACACAAGTTTGGTTGCTCTTTTTTTAGAAGAAAGACTTGGATAGTAGGAAGGATCTAGTGTTAATTGAGCCCAATGATGTAATAAAATGGATGTAGCCAACCTCTCTTTTTTAGAAACTTAGTTTGGTTGTTGTTGTGGAGGCAAAATTGGTAACTTTGGCTTAACCGGGCCACCTTGGAGAATTAAGTTTTTCTTTCTGACTGGTTCTGATGTTCTGTGGCTAGGCTTGCTTAATTTTGAAGTGATAGGCAGGAAGCATTACTTATGTGCATCAGTAATTGTTAAAACCATCCTTATGGACTATGTTCTCATGTTTCCTGTATGTCACTGTTGTTTATGATTGCAATGTTTCTTGCTGATTATACCAAATGCATCTGTGGGTGATTTAAATGCTTCTTTTGCTTCACGCAGGCTGTTCACAACTGTCAGAGATTCCCTTGGATTGACATATGATGTATCATTTGAATTAAACCTGTTCGATAGGCTTAGGCTTGGATGGTATGTTATCTCTGTAACATCAACTCCAGGCAAGGTATGGGGATCGCTAACTATTTGTCTAAATACTATGCTTTGGAGCTGCTTTGTTGTCATATCCTTACCACTGATCACTTCATCAGGTGCATAAAGCCGTTGATGCTTGCAAGAGTGTACTCAGAGGTTTACATAGCAACAAAATTGCCCAGAGGGAGTTGGACAGGGTGAGTTTCAATGGGCAGTGGATTACCCTCGGTGTTTAAGAAAAATGATTTTTCATACCAACGAGGCAGATGGTTATTCCTCGAAGTGTAAGATTGATGTCCAATTGTAAAGGCATGTTGCCTCACAGAAGTTGTGCTTCCAATGCAGGCAAAACGGACCCTTTTAATGAGACATGAAGCAGAAATCAAGTCCAATGCCTATTGGCTTGGACTGTTGGCTCACTTGCAAGCTTCTTCTGTTCCAATGAAGGTTAGGCGTTATATATCATTTTCAGTCTGACATCTTCAAATGGTTGGCTTTTATTAATATTAACGTGCTGATTTATTCACATTAAGCTAACTAAGGTGGTGAATAATGATTTGACATATTTGCACTTGGTCACATGGTCCAGGACATATCATGCATCAAAGATCTCACTTCACTATATGAAGCTGCCACTATAGAAGACATATACCTTGCATATGATCAGTTGAAAATTGATGAAAGTTCATTGTACTCGTGCATTGGGATTGCCGGGGCACAGGCAGGAGAAGAAATTATCGGTAAGCAGTCTGGTTTTAGATTATGCCTTTCCCTTCCCTTTTATTTGTCTTAGCATTTCCTCGATGAAGATCTCAGGCAGGTATTCTTTTGTTCATATGGCATGTTAATGCTATTCATAGATAAAGATGTCTAGTTAGTAGCTACCCACAGAGTGAACAGTCCAAATGAGAGTGGGATTTGACCATGAGTTTGAGTTAACAATTGAAAAAGTTCCTTTCCTTGATCTTGATTCACATACAAATTCAGGAACTACGGTCCTAGTTGAACCAGAGATACCTGAAATTGCACCGGTATCATAGAATTATGCAATTACTTTTAGATACCATATGATTAGGTGTCAAAGGAGCAGGCTCAACAAGACCCTTGTCCAGCTTCTTTGATCTCTTGAAAACGAGAAACGTGACCTCAGTTGTTCAAATGAACACATGAAATTGTTCATTGACTCAAAAGGGTGTGTTGACTTTCTGGAGCAACCTATATGGTTTCTTTTTGTCCCAATGGTAATGCTCACTCCAGCATTTGTATTGGCATTCTTCCTTTTATCCTTTTCTACCCTGGGGACAGAAAGGGGGGATGAGGGGATTTGATCTGGTGGACATTGAGGAGAAAGAAGACCTTGAGGTGTCGGGTCATCTTATGTGTCCATAGGTTCACTTAACTCCATTGTCCTGGTTAAGAGTCATTAAATGGTCTATGTTTCTTTTAGAATTTCATTTGGTCTGAGAGATGAACTGATGTTGAGTTTTTGCAGCTCCATTAGAAGAGGGAGAATCTGAGGAAGAGTATCCCGGAGTCATTCCCATGGGGCGTGGTTTATCTACAATGACACGACCGACAACATGACAACCTTGCACACCACGTGTCATTGTTATGTACCGGCGCACATGGAACTGACAGGTATTTTGCTTGGGAAGCGTATACTAGAGTCATTCTGAACGTGTTTTACAAATGAAGATTATTCTGAGTAGCTAGTGATATATATTTTATGAATGGGAGTACAAGATAGACCTTAAAAGTTTGATCACAGACACTCAAGTCCAGCCAGTTTCAGTCTTTGTCACATATAGGAGCTTCGGGGTCTATTATTAGACTAAGGGTGGCCAAAGTTGACCTTAAGACAACTCTGACTACTCCCGTTCCAATCTTTATCTCTTGCTCTTTTTTTTCAGATTGCCACCGAATGATTACTGTCTGGAGTTCTTTAGAAGATGAACTGGAAGTAAACCTTTTACTGCCAACTGCTAGAATTTTGCTTCTCTCGCTGATTAGAGATATAGAAACTTTGGAGATGTTTGAGGGCAACTGTGAAAGGGGTTTAAATTCCTGTTTAAAATTACAAAGCTTGCTGTTCGGAGATTGAAACTAAGCAAGGGAATCTCCAAAGATTCCCTTGTAGAATCCTTACGTTGACTGCCTAGGACTGTTTCCTCTCGGTTTACCCACCCGTGAAATGTGATTCAACCCTTTAAGTTCGAATCATCTGCTGCCATAACCTGATCAACGAACTCCCTCCTGAATATTCTCCTTCAGTACGAGTCCTTGTGTTTTGCACTAATCAATGAACATATGGAAACACTATGTCGTTTGTGATATCTTTTCTCAGCATCTGAAGAGATATGGTACAGAATTTAGTAAATGTCTTTGCTGGATCCATTCAGTGAAGATCAATTAATGGAAGTTGGCTCCGTCAATGATGTATCTTCCTTATATGAGACCTCCATCGTTGCTACTCTTTGAGCCTTTTTTCCCTGCCACCACCTTGCTGCATTCAGATGTTTGTGTCTGTAATAATATACTTCTTCCCTTACAGATGAGCACTGCTGCCAGGAGGAAGAAAAGATAATATTGATGCGGGTTAATTCGAAGGTGCAACAGACAAAATTTTGCCCTATGCCCCATGCTAGTGTTCATGAAAGCTTCTTTGTGTTCCCCTCTGTACGGGGCTGAGTTCGAAGTGTAAAGCAATATGCAATAAGGTGGATTTGCATGAGCATATCTTGTTTTCTTCAATCCTGTAGGTCCCCTCACCATTCTTACCAGTTTTATAGAAAAAGCTCATATTCGATTTTGTCAATTGATAATATATGGTTCATAAAGAATAGGAAGATCGTTATGGCTGAGCAGTGCATTTCTCTTTTCCTGCTCTTTCCTTTTTGAGAATGAAGATCATGTCTGGCTCTCTGGGTGCACTGTCTCTCTGGTTGCACTGCTTGTGGGCGGTAAAATTATCTAGAAAGTTCTAAACCTATTGTATGATAGTCAATTTAGTTTTGAACCTTTCAATGGGGTTAATTTAGTCTTAAATATTTTGATCATTTGTAATTCAGTCCCAAACATTTCCAGTATATTAATTTAATTGTAAATATTTTGAAAATTTGTCAATTTAGTTCTAAACGTTTTAATGAATTATTAATGTAGTCTTTTCGGTTAATTTTGTCAAAAGCAGTAGTCATTCTACTTGAATGTCGATGTGAACAATTTTTTTAAAATTTCTCTGATTTAATTAGTTATGTTTTTCCCTTTTTGTCCCTCTTTTTATAAAGGGGTCGGCAACCTCTGCTTGCCATCAAGCAAGGGTTGGTAAACCTCCTTGGCTTTGGGTGAGGGTCGCAAAGCTCTCGTCTGTCAGTGAGGTCGGTGAGGTCCCTAATGCCTTCACTAGATCTGGTGAGGTGAGGACGCTGTGGCCGCATCAGCCAAAGCGAGGGCAAGCGAGGGTGATGAAATCCTCGCTATGGCCTGTGTGGGCCTAAGCAAGGGCTCGCAAATCCGGCAAGCGTCGTAGCCCTTGGCTAGTTCAACCAAAAGAAAAAAAATGGAAAAAATTTAAAATATCAAAAAGGAATCTACGTTAGCACTGGCTACATCACATTGGTTGTGCTCAAAATTAGTTTGAAAGTATTAGAGAATTAAATATTAACTCACGTCTTCTAACAACTTAAACTTTTAAAGCAGTTGGCAATAGTCCCAACATGATATCAGAGCAGAAGGTCCTGAGTTTGAATTTTTTTCTAGGTCTATTTGCCTCCCCAATTATAAATTTTCACGTTTAGTACTAGGCAAAAAAGAAAAAGAAAAACAGATTAAGCATGAAGAGGAGTGTTAGAGAATTAAATATTAATCCACCCCCAATAGAAAGATTACAATGATAATTTATTAAGAGGTTGAGGATCAAATTGATAAATTATTGAAATCTTTAAGAATAAATTAATATTATTGAAAGATTTAAAATTGAATTAATCGCGTATAATAGATTTAAAGCTTTATGAATAATTTTCTCTAGGTGTGCTTTATGCAATTTCTCTCACTTGCAATCCTCTAGTCTCGCCTCTCCTCAAGGAGAGTGCTGTTATTCTAAGTCCAACTAGCTCCATCATGTGATATAACTTCACCCATGTAGGAAAGCGGAAGATGAAAGGGAAGACCTCAATGACCGCACTCGTTACCCCAACCGACCGCACCCGGCCCCTCAGCAGCTGGCACCTAGGCTAGGCCTGCTGTCTGGAGATGAGTTCGTTTGTGAAAGGAGCAAAGTTTAGCTTCGTAATAGCATCGGAAGTTTGGTGAAATAAATGCACCTTAAAGTCGATAATTGCATGCGCCCAGCATGTTGCAATGCGAGTGATACTAGAGGCTGAGCCCGTTGGTTAATCTGTTGCTCAATTGGCGCGAAGGGTAACTGCACAGAGGATCGAGCCAGTTTATCATGATGACGGTCCACATGTTCCCGTGAACAGAAACGCAAGCTGTTGAGATTAAACATAGGCAGTAATCAATAACTAGAATGCAGATAGTCCTCCGGCGCATCATGAAGAATACGTATTAATTTTCCGATAGTAAATTGCTGTGGAACTTTAGTCACAAAGCCCTCAAGAAGCAGAAGAAACAAGCACTCACTGGAATGCTTTTAGACAGCCAAATACCAGGTAAAGTAAAAGAGATTGAATACATGATCTGAGAGCCATAAATAAAAATAGGAGGGAAGGTCATCCGCGCAAATGATCTTCCTCTTGGCCCAACTATCACTAAGATTTGAGCCAAGAGATGCAAATTAACATGTTTTTGTGCACTAACATCACAGCTTGACAATATACGTATCATCTGACGCGTCCCTAAGTAAATTGTACAGAAGATAAACTTGTGAATCATACAGACGCTCAGAAATAAGATCAAGCATGAGGGACAGAGAGGTCGGACCATTCCACCTACCTATAAGAAAAGAATTCCAAAGAGTATCTTGAGTGACAAGAGAAGCCTAAACTCTCGAACTATTTAACTTTGAGCAGTAGATATCTTCAAGCTCAGTCATCAGCGACGTGATGCAAAATCTCTTCTTCCTTCTCTTAAGCTTCTTCCTCTCCTATACTCAATCTCAGCATCCGAGCTAGACAAACCTGAATGGTACTTTCGACAACTTCTTGATGACCGCATCCTCCAAAGAATATTCTCATCGTCTGTGTAGTTAGTGGGAGTACTCAATCCAGATGCATCCGAAGCAGGCCTCCACGGTTTCCATTCTGAGATAAACAGGGGAAAGGCTTTAAAAATTGCAAGTGTATTTATGGGTACAAGAAAAACGTCAGAGCCAATGTTACATGAAGATGGTTACATAGGCAAAGGTATATGAACAACATGGATTCTTGCGATGAGTTGAACTCTGACCAAGTTCAACTGATGTTGCAGAGGACATCATGAATTGGACACAGTTGCTTTCATGTCCAGAAGCAACAGTTCTTCACAATCTGTTGAGTTTACAATACAACATGACTCATAACTATCCTTTGCTCACCTAATGCATGTCATGAGCAAGGATTCCTTCGATGGTTTACAAATAAATGGCAGGTTGTTGCCTTCTCACAGAGTAAGCAGCCAGATCATGGAAAATCGGTTTTTTACCTAATCTAGATGAGATGGCAATACCTTTACAGTATATCCATAATGATACAGATGATGAGGACGCCTTTGGGTATGTAAACAAATGGCCCATAGAAAAATGAATACAACTCAATTTTACTTTTTTTCAACAAAATTTGGAACATTTTTTTTATTAAGATTATCCAAACAAATGGACTGGAAGAGCAGCCCCATCTAAGACTATTTGGGAACACCTTTACAGTACATCCATAATGATCCAGATGACAAGGAAGCTTTTGGGTAGGTAGAGACATGGCCCACAGAAAAATGAAAACAGTTCCATTTTACTTTTGTCTACCCAAAATTTGCAACAATCTTTCATAAGAGTCTACAAACCAAATGGTATGGAATAGTAGCCCCATCTAAGGTTATGCCTTACTGGATGTAACTTTAGCTGACACGGATGATATGAGAAAGGATGGATATTCTGACGTAAGAAAAGCGACTTACCTCTGTGATTATTGCAAGAAGATGACACTTCAAAGTGTGCATCTCTGGTAAGGGGATCCGGTTCAACTCCAAGACTTCTTGAAGTTAGCAACGTCATGTGTGTTTTCTCTGCTTTTTGTTCTTCACCTACCAAAACAGGCTGTAGATTCTCCCTAGCAGAGGAGTTACTGGAGGCAAATGGAGTCATGCTGAAGGAATCGTCCATTGGATCAGAAATCTCCACATACTGGTTTGTGGTAATCATTTCATCGGCACTGAACCCAAAGGATGCTCTATAAGCTTCTATTTCGTCGGCATCCTGCATGGAACTTCTATTGTTTTGCCGATTCTGGTATCCACTGCTGCCATTATAAGCAACATCTGAATCCTTAGAAACACTTAATCTGCCACCAGTATGAGGGAATGGAGGATTATGATCAAGATAAAATTCAGCAAATGTAGCCGGGCAGAAGAAATTAGTATCGTGAGTGACTGCAGAGGCGCTTGCATTGTCTTGCCCGTACAACTGGTTAGAACCAATTCCTTTGTACTTTCCACCTTGAGGAGAAGCCAATGGGTCCCACTGTGAAGCGAACTCCCTTTCTGGAAAAGACGATGATAACCCACCACTGGATATCCTTGAAACAGGTGATCGCAGACTACTGGATGGGCTCCCAGGGCAAAGTGGATAATTTGCCTGAAGATCATTCCCAGCAAGGTAACTGCTCCTATCAGCACCTTTGAGGCCCCTTGAAGATGAAAGAAACCGTGCATAAGGAACATCCGGAGACGAAGGTGTAGTTAAATGGGCCAACTCTGGCGGAGGAGTGAGAGGAGCAGTTGATGGCTCAGTTGTGAAGGTTGAGAAAACTGGAGGAGAAACAAGTTGTGTTTCATGAGCGTAGGGCCCCGTAGCAAACATTGTGGATGAAGGGCCACCAGGTGAGTTGGAAGATAAGAAACAACTAGGTGATTGAGCTGTTGAAGGGAGAGCAGAGTTTGTATAGGATGCTGGTGAAGAAGGAGGAGCGAGAAGAGAGGGAACTAGTGCTGTCCCTTGGTTAGCCAACCCAATGGCTTGAGATCTGTTTGGCTGGTTTGCTGCAGCATTTCCCTCCGGAATACGAGAGGCAGGAACTATACGTTTTCCACCCTTCTGAGAACCAAAACAAGAAAAAGCACCAAGGCATCCTCTCCATCTCTTTCGCTGTTCAATATGTCAGAATTTAAGTATCTCAGAATTCTCGACATCAATATATTCTGAATTAGAGAAAACAGAAAGCAGTGCAGAGGAAAGAAGGGCCAACTCTCAAGAGTTTTCTTCTGTTACTAAAGTAGGCTCCGCTCTAAGTATCAGACCTGACTAGGTCTGACTTGTGAATTGACGTTAACATTTTTTTTAGTGTACCTCAGGAACATGAGCAGGAACAGACTTGAAAGTTTTTTTGACATGTGAAAGTGCTGCTGCCACAGGCAATACTAGAGTTACATGGCTATTGCCATGCCGGGTCAACAGAGACATGTCAAAAGAAAAAAGGTACATAAAATGAAGATTTCAGAGATAACCTAACAAAAAGAAAGATGACGTGCACAGGCTGCTCTTTGTCTGATTGGCATTAAACCCATCATGGTGAAAACAAGAGCATTTATCAAATAAATCTATGAAAAGTCTGGATATATAAAGTTTGTAGTGAGACAGGTGCTGAAGATTTTCTAAATGAACTTCGAGGAATTTGAGAACAAATTGTTTTCCAAAATATCTTGAATAATACATTCTGTTAAAATTTTCGCTATTAGTGCTACATCCTCATTTGTAAACGTCACGCACATATATATCCTGTAGTGGAATAAGAAGTCCATATAGTGACAAGCTTAATAATGAAAGACCATCCACTATTAGAAACGTGTTGCTGCTGTTGGTGCTTAATAATGCATAATATTAACTAGAGGCAGTCTGGACTTTTTTCGTAAAATCTCAGCACTTGGGAAAGGTTTTATATGAAGCTTCACATAACAACAAGAAGCAGCTTTTCTACTGACCACACCTATGCCTTGAAGTAACCTTCATGTCTTCATGTCTAAAAATAAAAAAACCCCGAGGTTGGACAGAAGCTGAACAACAATATGTTTCATAGAATTGTTATCATCAGTTGACTTCTACAGCCAAACCCGTTCATTGCCCCAATGAGGAACAACTTCAACAAAAGCTTTGCCGGTGAAGGTGTTGCCATCTAAGAATTTGTACATACTCACAAGTTCAATAATAAACTTGCAATTAGATAAGATCAAGGAACACTGACTATTTGTGCCTAGTGTTTATAAAAACAGCGGTGCTCAACTCCAATTTCTTACGCAAGTGGCCTACACCACTGGATCTGAAGATAAGACCTCGATAACAGGAGTCAATATCTGATTTCCATGACGGCACCACCGCTTCATCAAGACTAAGAGGCATACCCATGTTATACACAAAAGGCAATTTCTTCATGAAAAAGAAAGGACAAGCCAGTAAAGATAACTAGACAAGCCAGTAAAGATAACTAAGTGTGCATTTCGTCTCAACTTAACCTCTAGCAACTGTAAAATCCATTGTTCAATCACTTCTTAGCGTTTTTCTGAACTCTCTACTGGATAGTCGGAGAACTAGATCTAAGGGAGCCCCGCACATGCTCGGACTCGTAAAACAACGAGCAATATTAAGCACCCAAAAAAAAAAACACCCAGATCTGACCCAGTTAGCCAATGCAATGCCACAACAACAAATGAAAGAAAAAGACATCAACCTTCTCAAAAAGAAGAGGAATTCTCAAACGTACGTACCCGTTCTTGCTGCGGTTGAGGAATTCTAATCAGCTCGGAACCCATCCCACTCGCTCACTCCGTTACCCAGTACCTCGACTCACTGACACGCTCGATCGAAGTGCAATTGCAACGCGTCCTTTTATCCGTTCAACAGCACAGAAAAAGAAAAGAAAAGCACTTGCTTTCGCTTGCTGCAGCTGCTGCTACCACCACTACAGCGAAGCCATCTTCGAGCTTCTCATGGAGTTGAGCTCAGCTCGAAAACCGCTTCATGGGTATTGCGTAATGGATCACACACACACACACCCACACACACGCAACAACGCACGAGATCCTGCGCTTAAAGGCTCGAACAGAAGCAGACACGGAGTGGGATTTTATCTCAGAGGGTTATGGGGGAAAAAAGAAAGGAGAAGAGAGCTGGAAGAAAGAGCATTGACCAGAGTACGACGATGCTACGAAAGATAAAAGGAAAACGAGAGCGTCATGGAAGGAAAGGAGAGACTGATGATGGAAGCTAATAACATCAAAAGACAAAAAGCGAAAGGGACTCAAAGCGAGCGATGGGGAAAGCAGAAGATGGAAGAGATTTTTACTCCGCCGTCGTGTAGTTTTCTCTCAATCTTTCCTCTTCCTTCGTTCCCCTCCTTTTTCTTTTCTTTTCTTTTCTTTTCTTTTCTCGACTTTTTTTAAAGCGTATTTTAGATAAATACAATTATCGTGGAACCAGAAAAAAACAAAGAGTCCAAATAGATAAATCATTTAAATGATAATCTCGCCATGATTTCTTCCAAGGAATTTATATAATTCTAGCATAGAAATGACAATGTATGTTAAGAATTCTAATCATACCGCTCTACAATATTGACATGACATGCTAATCGGAGCCATTGAAAGTAACGACTTAAGGTGATTAGTTCTAAATACCGCATGCAATAAGAAGAAGTGGTAATTAAATTCAATCGTACATAATCATGCCAAACCCATCGTGAAATTGGAGTTAGCATGAAGCGAGGATATGCTTATGATCAAACTAACATTGTCCAATAAAATTCAAATTACCGAGTTTGTCTTTTATGTACATAAGGAAATGACAGTATTAACTAGTTGAACTTTTATGATCAATTGTTGAGGTTGTCCTTCTCAGAGAAAAGTCCCTCAACTTATCCCTCAAATAAGTCTCCCGAATTTTTTCCATGCACGATCGGCCTCACGAGGAGGCGAGAATTATACTATCCCAAGCACATCGAATTGATCAGGATGTTAAGTTTCGGGTGTCCAGTAAATTTCGCGGGCAAAGAGCATAATAAAAAATACGTACTTATTCATCGAGAACAACACTCTTATGTTGTGCCGTTCGAACTAAACGACGCACGCGCCGGTTATTATGAACCGCCACACGTCATGCCCATAGTTTACCGCTCCATTTCTAATGCACGAGACTTGATGATTGTCATTTACCATATCCTTCGTCCCGTCCGAAAGCCCCGAAGTAGAAAGGCGGGCTACGTCGTGATACGAGCATATAGAGCAACATGAAGTGGGTGCCTTTTCGATGGTCCCCCGAGTCTAGGGATGTGGTGTCTCATGCCCCCCAAAGATTAAAGCTACAGACCCCCATGTCGGAACCTCAATGGACCTAGAAAAAGCTCCCGAATGCGTCTCGCTTTTTGGGTTCGATTTCGTGCTTCGTAGGCAGGGAGAATATGGACATGGGTACGGTCGGGTTGCTCATAGCATGGGGATAACACTCATGATTGGGATCTCTCGTCATCTGCAGCGGTCGATCCATTGCACGTAGCAAAAGCTTCTCCCTCTCTTAACTTTTACTTTCTTAAGCCTGTAGACTTCAACTTCGTACGATGCTTCTTTACTTAGCGAATGGCCCAAACTTTGGGACTCCCGAGAGCTGCCATATAAAGTCAGCAGCTAAAGCTCAAAGGACCAAGTTCACGGACCTATCGATTCGCTACCAATCACGTATTCAGTATGGTATTTCAATGCTTGCAGATAAATGTCTCGGTGCTACCACAGCAATATAGTACGACGAAGTCCGTCACGTCAGATCTATCATCAGACCCACCTAAGCTTATTTAGAACGATGGATCAATTACAACTTTCGTTTTTTGTTTTTTTCTGAAAGAATCCCGAAGCCAGAATTGAAACGGTAAAAGAAAAGAATTCCATGATCGATTTGGCCACCTCATTGAACACAGGCACATGGATATAAGTACCCATCATGCCACTGGCAGATATCTGATCGGCCTTATGCTTCGAGCACGCGTTATATTATGTAGAGAGGCTTCCTTACTTTCGACATTGTTGATGGGGCTGCGGTTACGAGCTCCCCGATTTTGGAACATTAGATTGCAAGCGGACAGTGTAATCAGGGGTCGGGATTGCGACTTCTTCTTGCGGTAAAGGTCCAGAGGAGCAACTACACCGCTGTGTGTAAAAGTAAGCCAAAAGAAAAGAAAACCATCGCCGTATCAAGGAGGAGAAAAAAAACTAGTGGGCCTTGAAGCTGCTTACGAAGAGGAGCTTATGGGCCTTGTGGAGCCCATTCCTTTCATAATCGAAGGGTGTACATGAATGGCATCCTTGGCCCCAAGAGGTGGTGTTTGGGCCCATGAGTTTAAGTCGAGCTACCATGCATTCTCAAATCAGATCAATTCTCATTGTTCCGATTTCTCCAATTCCCGGTATTACTTTGGAACCATGCTCATTGTTATGCCACATGACATAACTACAACATGTGGCAAATAGAAAGCCAAAGTGAAGCGTCACATGACGACCAATGGATTATCCAATAATTTATCTAATAGACTCACTCGATTCTTTTAATTCAATATATCCTCGATCATCAGACTTTCAATCAATCATATCGTGATATTCTTATAAGTTATAACAACAAAGCATTTCAGGAAGCTAAAGTGCCACGCCAATCGTCCTTAATACACCTTTATCTTCTTTTCTCTCCATAGTAGAGTTTTCGGCACGGTACAAGAGTTTCGATACGATACCTTCACGCTCTTTTAGCCGTTCGTTATTCACGCGAAATTGTCAATTCTAATAGAATTTCGGATCCTGCATCCTTCACATTGAAGATCTGTGTTCTCTTGTGGAATGTATGTAACCCCCCCACCATGATGATTCGGCCACGAGCAAAGGATCCATCGCCTCATCTTCTTTTATCTCAATCATGTGTCCTTCGCTTTGTCACCAGGCGTACTTTAAAATATAAAACAAATTAAAAGAAAATCCTCCTTTTTTCCCCTCCTTCTGTTCCCCCTTCCAGATTTATTTGCAAAGGAAAAAGTGTTGCTAATGTCCATGTAATGCAGGCAACTTGACTACACGTGGCGACAAATTGGTGGGCTCCCCGGTCTCCCCTTCCTTCCTCCCCTTTTCCAATTAATTTGATTACGTCGTAATTACGAACATAATCTCGACCATCTTATTGACAATTGAAGTACCTCAAGATCCGATCACACGGCATAAGTTCGCATCGTGACCTCTTACATCAACATCTTTTAACTCACTCCCAGGAACCCCACCTTGTAACTTTCCGACGCGATCGAAGGCGGAGAACTGACCGTCCACACACAAGATCAGGGATTCGAGAAAAACGACACCCTCCCTAGCATTCCAAAACCATGTCGGGAATTGATCGAATTCAAGACCTCTAACTAAGTCGTTTCGAATCCTATAACCACTCCCGATCGCCTTTTTAGGCTCTTGCCAGGACGAATCGGGCCGATGCTCACGGTGGGGGCCGGCCACAGAGGAGGAGGAGGAGGAGGAGGAGGAGGGACAGGAACATCCGGTGGGGCTCATGGGCACGCAACAGGAACCCACGATGCATCACGAGGCCAAAGCGAAAGTGTCGGCAGGGGAGAGCATCTTAAGATCGTTACCCAGTCAATTTCTCTTGGGTCAGTCCACGATGCTCTTTGGCATATTAATACTTATTAGCCCCAAAATAATAAATAAAAAAAAGTAGGGCCCGCCTTTAATTTTATTCATTTGTAATAGTCTACGAGAAAAAATGCAAGAACTAGCAAAAAAAAAAATTTAAAGAAGAAGAAGAAGAGGGGGAATCGAAAATATCTTCAAAAGGAAGATCTGTTCCGCAGGAGCTCGGCCTGGCCTCGACTGTCGGTGGCACAGGACATGCTCGAAAGTGATATCTCCACTGTTCCTTGAGGTTCCCCAAAGTTGTTTAATTGAGAGATTGTGATTGCGATTTTTTCCTACGAAGAAAGAAAGGCACCCTCTTTCTCTGATTTAATATTAGGTACAAGGAGATGGAACACGAGGGTATAAGGAGTCGTCGATGGCCCACTGATGATTGTTTCAAAAAAGTATCCTCGTTATTTTTACGATTTTGAATGACCTTTTTTAACGACATGAAAACCGACCTTAAATAGGAGAAATCCGATATCTAGAGAATTTTTTTTAAAAGAAAAATTATCTAAAAATATCATAAATCTGTTACGCTTTTGTCGGCTAAACATTTTAATAGTGTCAATTGAGCTTTAAATCATTTCTTATTTTATCAATTGAGTTCATTTAAACGATTCTCCTTCTCGGATTTTTTGTCCCGTTTTCTCGAATCCAGCAATTATTGTACCCACTTATTCGGAAAAAAAAAACGAAGAAGAAGGAAGAGACTAGTTAAGAGCATTTCCTCATCAAAACTGAAAGTTAAGGAGACGCCGGAATTTTGCGCTCGTGATAGATACAACTATCTCTTGGACATATTTAATTGACTCCTCGGACTGTCGCTCGTGCTTCGATGGACTCTACGAGAACAGCAGTTGGCTTCGCTTCACACATCTAGAAGAAGATGGTTCTCCTTTACGCTAGCTGGTAAGCATGTCGTCTCTCGATGAAAAAACCAGCAGGCCAATGGACCCAGCCTCGAGAAAATTAACTCCTAGTTAATCTCCCCTTCTTCGTTGGTGACGAAGGGCATAATTGGGGAGCCAATTTGACGCCTTCGACCATCAAAGTTGACTCCAGCTATTGATTAATGCAAACTGGCCCGGGTTCGACATCATCCACCAATTATAGGCTGTCGATTTAATTAGTCCATCCTCCCTTGTGTATAATGGGTCATATATAAGCAAATTAAAAAGGCTTGAACAACTGGGGTTTTTTTTTTTTGTACATAAGGACCATTCGAGAATCATTAGGCCTTCACTAGCTAACTTTCTTGTCGGTCGGCATCAAAACCGAGCGGTATTCCTTTTGCGCTCGCGCAACGAGATGAGGTGTATGAGATATTCCAACGTCGCTTGGATAACGAGTCTTATATATTTTTCATATATGCTCAACCTTTCTTCATTTAATGCTTCGTTTCACAATGTTTTAACGGGGATGACAATATAAAAAGGGGGGGGGGGGGAGAATGTCATTGATTGAAGGTCGATCGTCCTATACTTTCGCCGGATCGGAACATATTAGACAAGCGGACAAAAAGGCCGTAGAAACTGTCGCTTTCTATGTTGGTATACCACCTTTCCAATAATAAGAAACATAGACTTGAAAATAGAAAGCAAGAAAAAAACAAGAAAAACGCACATTAAAGAAAATAGCGGAAGCTCAAGTTATTATTATGTTGAAGAAGAGAGGAATTGCAATCGGTCAAATTTCCAGCTGCAGAGACATGTCAACAACCCGATCTCTTGTCCTTTCTCTACCGACTCCTTTTCCAACCCTAGCTGGATTCCTAATCATTTCTCCTTCCCCCTCACTACCATGCATTAATTTTCCCTTCTTCTTTTTTTGCTTATTTATATAGGTTTTATCATACTTTTATTTTTACTTTTATCTCATTTTCATTTCATTTCCTTTGCAATTACGAGGGTCCTGCTCTTGACTTTTACACGATAAAATGTCAGAAGGCAAATGATCCTTCTTTAAGCTTATCGATTTCTTCTTCTGATAGAGGTTGTGTCCAAATTGGCATTCTTTTGACATCATTGGCTTGAGTCGTGGATAGCATGTTCCATGTGATTCATGGATCTACCCATGTTTCTGATAACAACGAGGGTGAGTAGAGATACATGTTGATAAAAAGTAAAGTCATTACTTCCGAGAAATGAATTACTCATATAGTTCCTTTCCTCGATTGTTTCGGAAATTCGGGCAAAAGATGAGAAAAATGTCAGAATGAACACGGATAGATTGCGTGATGCAAAGTCGCTGGTGAAAACAAAATAGGGCACGCATTTTTACACGAGACAAGGTGGTCAATCATCCATCGGGTTGCTCGTTCCTAAACGAAAGCTTTCATTATCCTTTTCCATCGGGAAAACCGAAAGCGTGCGTACCTAAGTCAATTCGGAAACAGATGTTGTTGTCCTAATGCGTGCATGTTTCGAGTTGGACTTTGGCGGGTTATGTTTAGTGGTGGTAGTGTGATGGGTGATCAATGACCTAACGCCTCTCACCCACTCCATCCTTACATGCACTGCACAGTGTTTCCCAAGCCTACGAAAGTCTGTCAAAGCCTTATCTCCAGCACTTAACCCCGTCTGGAGTTATGACTTTCGATAAGTTTTCTTCATTTGATTATTCATTTAGTCTATTTCCGTCCGATGGTGTCATTGAAGGAGACCTCTCTGTGCAACTACCTTGATGCATTGACGTTATTATTATTATTATTATTATTATTATTATTATCTCAATTTATGTGACCCACGGCAGCACTGGCCTCACACCAGCAATCTGTATAAGAGGGCTCAGAGCACTATAAATGCATTCAGTTAACACCATTTTTGAATACGAAATGGGGTTCGTCCAAAAATAAAAGATAACAACAGTTTCATCATGGGCAGCGGAGAAAATAACGAAAATTTTGGAGATGTTGTCGTAGAAAGCGTTAGGAAATGAAAAGTTTCTGCTGAAAGGAATAAAATGAACAGTCTCGAAAATTTATACAAAGTACCATAGCCCAATTGTTATTACACAAGTCGACCATGCCATGCAACAATCCCAAACAAAACCCTAATTTTAGTGGAGTATTGTAAAGAAAAAAAGAGAGAAAAAAAAAACGTGAATAGAATACGGTCATTCCGAACATTTAAATGGGCTATAATTATAGTGAGTGAGGCTGAATATATGGACGTATACGTGTTTAGTATCTATTTACATTGCAAAAGAAATGATCTTCTCTCATTTTCTATGCCAGTTAACATTTTTGTGAATTTCTCTTTCTCTTTCTCTCTCTTTCGTTTTTCTTCCCCAACCGACGCTATCCGGAATAGACATGGATAAGGACCGTACGAAGCCTCTGTGTGGCTCTTAAGTTTCACCGACGAGAGTTGGAGGAACGCCCTCGAGAAAACTTGACGTGGGGAAGACGTGGGTAATTTCCGGGGAAGTCAATGACATCGGACAATGAACCAAGAATAATTCCCTTGGATAAAAAGAATATAATATATATATATATATATATAAATAACTGCTGATTCGTAGCTCGTGGGTAGGATTTGCAGGCCCGGAATCTAAGGAATTTACAGCAAAGAACAATAAATAATTAAAGCACATCTCTCTCTCTTTCTCTCTCTCAACATGTTTTTCACTGAAAATGCCGAAGCAAACTCTCTAGGGTGGCATCGTAGAAGTCTACAGCTGCTTATTTACGGAGACCAATCATTGGGTCGAGCTCGGATCTGCTTAGAATAAGTGCGTCACTAATAACCCTTCTTCTTGGTCGAGGTGAATCAGAGATAAAGAAACGAAATAAAGTAAAAGTAAAAAAAAAAAAGAAAAGCCGAAGAAAGAGTAAAGGAAGTCAATGAAATCAAGAGAGAGAGAGAGAGTCAGAGAGAGAGAGAGAGAGAGAGAGAGAGAGAGAGAGATGAAGTATAGAATACAACGTACAAGATCATGTGGGTGGTAGGGTCGAAGTGGAGGGAGAAATTAAGAAAAGAAATCAGAAGCGAAAAATACAGCTAGCAGACCGTTCAGCGACATGACCGCCTAAAATCCACATGTGCTCTCTCTCTCTCTCTCTCTCTCTCTCTCTCTCTCTCTTTTCCTTTTGATTATTTTGATTAATTAACTAATCTTGATTAGCTAGTGTATCAGATCTTTTTGTCATCTGAATTGGTAAGACTCTGCAATCGCTCTGTGTTTCCTTGATCCTGCCATTTCCTTTCCCTTTTCGTGGTTCCAAAATTTTCTAGTCTCCACCACCCGAACAGAGTGAAATGCCGTCCCGGGAGATGCCTTTCTTGTACGTACTTTTCAGCAGTTGGGATCATTAACTCGTAAGGTAGTCGCAACGTTAACGTCTCACTGTTGACGTGTAAACAAGAGAGAGAGAAGGGAGAGAGAGAGAGAGAGGTTCTTGCTTTTTTAATGATTGCCTGTTGTTAGCGTTAAGGTTAATGTCTTGTGCCGCATTAGCAGGTGTCGGCGGAGAAGTTGATAAGCAGAGCGCAAAAAATAAGAAAAAAGAAAAAAAGAAAGAATAAATAAAGCAAACTGGCTGGTGCATAGCTGGAGGAAGCTCTTGAAGAGTCTTGTCTTCTTCAGGAACTGCGAAATTTTCATTTTTCACTTTCTACTGTAGCTGGTCATAATCATAAAAGGCATAAAAAAAGGTGGTTTTTTTTTTTTGGAATAGCCTTCATGATGCAAGAGCAATTGAAGTGGCCTGGGGGTTTGTTTTCTTGTAGTAAACAAGATAAGGAAAGGGTGTTGGAGAGGAAGTACTGTTTGGGACTTCTTATTTTTAGTAATGCAGCATAAAAAATATTTCTTTTTTCTTTTTTAATTTCAGCTGGTAGGTGTAGATGAAGGGGGAGAGAGATTATGATTATTAAAATTGACGATGGTTGTCTTTTTAATTTGTTTGCTGTGGTTGATGGAGGACGAAGCAAGGAATGATAAGTGAGAGAAAAGGAAGCTGCTTTCATTTCTCCCAGACGGAGAGAGAGAGAGAGAAAGAGAGAGAGAGAGGGAGAGCACTCAAGCTTCATTTCTCTCTCTCCTTCAACACATTGCTTTCTTCCGGGTTCACAGTTAACATGAGATCTCTCTGTGTGACCATCCTCAGTGTCTTAGCCTCTTAGATCTGAACTCCAATTCTATTGCTTTCTTTTGTATTCTTTGTTCTTTCACTAAGAGGGGTGGAAAATCGAGAACAGTAGTAAGAGCAAAAAGAAATGGAGGTGAGTGCTGGTCTAGTAGCAGGCTCTCACAACAGGAACGAGCTGGTTGTCATCCGTCGCGAGAATGAACTCGGAGTAAGACTCACTCTGCTCAAACGGCAATCGCAATGGTGTCTTTTTGGAGACAATTGAGGTTCTTGGCCTTGTTAATTGCTCAATTCTTGTTGTTTTTCGATTGCAGTCAAAGCCAGTGCAGCAGTTGAGCGGCCAAATTTGCCAGATTTGTGGCGACGATGTTGGATTGACCGCGGACGGCGAGCTATTCGTTGCCTGCAATGAGTGTGCATTCCCCATTTGCAGGACTTGCTATGAGTATGAGCGGCGCGAGGGAAGCCAAGTTTGTCCTCAGTGCAAAACCAGATTCAAGCGCTTAAGAGGTACGTGAGTTTAGCGTTTTCTTGGAAATTCATGAGAGAATTGTAGTGTGGAATCAACGAGTCAGCGAGTGAGGGAGTTTGTACTTGTTTTCTGATGATGCAGGGTGCGCAAGAGTGGATGGAGACGAGGAAGAGGATGATGTGGATGACCTGGACAATGAGTTCAACTTTGATGGGAGACATAGGCAAGAGATGGATCGCCAGGGATATAGTACAGAGGCAATGCTTCATGGCCACATGACCTACGGCCGTGCCTCTGATTCGGATCTGTCTCAAGTTCATCCTCTGCCCCAAGTACCGCTCCTCACCAATGGTCAAATGGTAGTTACTCCTGTCTGTTCTTTGTTTAACCGCTTCACAGCTTCCCCCCTTTTCTTTAGCACTTTGATGATTGACATTTCTCCAAGTAAATCAGTGAGTGAAAATGGAATTATTGGTATAGGTCGATGATATTCCTCCGGAGCACCACGCTTTGGTGCCGGCCTACATGGGAGCCGGAGGTGGGAGCGGCGGCGGCAAGAGGATCCACCCACTTCCTTTCACTGATTCTGGTCTTCCAGGTACTTCGATTATCTTCTTTTTTTCCCTTTTCTTATGTGTTTTAGATTCGAGTGACTTAATTTCTTTGAGATTCTGAGCCTGTGAAGTTAGAATTGTGAGTGTATAACTGATGGTTGTTTTTGTGAACTCCTTTCTTTAGTGCAACCTCGATCCATGGATCCTTCCAAGGACTTGGCTGCTTATGGATATGGAAGTGTTGCTTGGAAAGAGAGGATGGAGAGTTGGAAACAAAGGCAAGAGAAACTACAGATGATGAAGAACGAGAAAGGTAGCAAGGATTGGGATGATGATGGGGACAACCCAGATCTACCATTGTAAGTTCTGTTCTCTTGTCAAATTATGATGAGTAGCATAGAAGTCAATCATGTATGGTTTAGTACTTGCGTAGTTTCCCCATCTGTTGAGATCAGCAATCAGGGGTCTCTAATGCTATGGGTTTTTCATCTGCAATGTGAATCAGAATGGACGAGGCAAGACAGCCGCTGTCGAGAAAGTTGCCCATATCCTCCAGTCAAATCAATCCCTACAGAATGATCATTGTCATCCGGCTTGTAGTAGTTGGATTCTTTTTCCATTATAGAGTCACACATCCTGTGAATGATGCATACGCATTGTGGCTTATATCTGTTATCTGTGAGATCTGGTTTGCTCTTTCGTGGATTCTGGATCAATTCCCCAAATGGCTCCCTATTGACCGGGAGACATACCTTGACAGACTGTCCCTGAGGTAATAGATTCTGCCTACCGTTTCATGCCATTCTGCTGATCTTAATGTGGATTTGTAAAATAATCAATTTGGCATTGTTCTTTAGGTATGAGAAGGAAGGCCAACCTTCTCAACTTGCTCCAATAGATATATTTGTGAGTACTGTCGACCCGCTGAAGGAACCCCCCCTGGTGACAGCAAATACAGTCTTATCAATTCTCGCTGTGGACTACCCTGTTGATAAGGTGTCCTGTTATGTTTCTGATGATGGTGCTGCTATGCTGACATTCGAAGCACTCTCAGAAACATCAGAATTTGCAAGAAAATGGGTCCCTTTCTGTAAGAAATTCAACATTGAGCCACGGGCACCCGAGTTTTATTTTGCTCAGAAGATAGATTATCTCAGAGATAAGGTGCTGGCATCTTTTGTGAAAGAGCGAAGAGCAATGAAGGTAACAGTAGTGCCAAATTTAATTTGTCAATTGCTTTTTGCAGACGATAGCCAATTCTTAATTCTGTTCTTACTGAGTTTGCAGAGAGAGTACGAGGAGTTTAAAGTTCGTATAAATGCTTTGGTGGCCAAAGCCCAAAAGGTTCCTGAAGAAGGGTGGACAATGCAGGACGGAACGCTGTGGCCTGGAAATAACGTCCGTGATCATCCTGGCATGATTCAGGTATGCAAAGTTTCATTCCAGTTTAGAACTCTTTGTTGATGTGAGATGAGATTAGCTGCTTATTCCTGCCATCTTTAATAGGTTTTTCTTGGCCAAAGTGGAGGACATGACTCTGACGGAAATGAATTACCTCGCCTTGTCTATGTCTCCAGAGAGAAGAGGCCTGGCTTTAATCACCACAAAAAGGCAGGAGCTATGAATGCTTTGGTAAGTGTCATAAGAAGCGCCCTTAGTTGGTGAACACCCTTTTCTGCTCTCTGTATTGACCTTTCTGTGCACTTTTGTTTGTCTTAACAGGTCAGAGTCTCCGCTGTGCTTACAAATGCGGCTTATCTTTTGAATCTGGATTGTGATCACTACTTCAATAATAGCAAGGCTATCAGAGAGGCAATGTGCTTCATGATGGATCCACTTCTTGGAAAAAGAGTGTGCTATGTCCAGTTCCCTCAAAGATTCGATGGTATTGATAGGCACGATCGATATGCCAATCGGAACACTGTGTTTTTTGATGTAAGCATGCAATTGTCAGCCATTGAATTTCCTCATGACCATTGCACCTACCCTATCATTATTCCTGTGCAAGAAGATCTGACGCCAAAATTTCTCTCTTTCAGATTAACATGAAAGGTCTGGATGGCATTCAAGGTCCTATTTATGTCGGAACTGGTTGCGTATTCAGAAGGTTGGCTCTCTATGGTTATGATGCTCCAAAAGCAAAGAAGCCACCGACCAGAACTTGCAACTGCTTGCCAAAGTGGTGCTGTTGTGGATGCTGCTTCTCCGAGAAGAAGAAGAAGAAGAAGAATACCAAGCCTAAGAACGAATTGAAGAAGAGATATTCTAAAAAAGGAGATGCAGGTACTCTACCACCTTTGGAAGGTATCGAAGAAGGCATTGAAGGTGAGATTCTGCTTTTGCATGAGGTCCCACTTAATTGTCTGCTGTAGGTTTGCCTTTTTCTCTCATTAAATGCGCCTCTCAATTTTGGCTTCAATCGGCGGAAGTTTTTTTATTCTTCTGAAAGCTTGTTTTCTATGGGGTGGCTTACCAGTCAACATCTGTTCCAGTTCACACTTAACCAATTGCTTCCTAAGTCGTGTTTAAGACCAGTTCTTTTGTCTTCTAAACATTCATGTTTTCTTATGCAGGAATTGAAGCAGAAAATCCAACGCCTCAGCATAAGCTTGAAAAGAAGTTTGGGCAATCCCCAGTCTTTGTTGCATCGACATTGCTGGAGGATGGAGGAACACTGAAAGGTGCGAGCCCTGCATCTCTGCTAAAAGAAGCTATCCATGTCATCAGCTGTGGCTACGAAGATAAAACTGAGTGGGGAAAAGAGGTAAGTGCGGTGTAAATGCTCTCTTCATGCAATTCCCTGAAAACAATTATCGTTTCTCTCAGAGTTGGCCGAACTTTCTTCAAATACAGGTCGGATGGATATATGGTTCGGTTACAGAAGACATATTGACGGGCTTTAAAATGCACTGCCACGGATGGCGATCCATCTACTGCGTCCCTGCGAGGCCTGCTTTTAAAGGATCTGCTCCCATCAATCTTTCTGACCGTCTTCACCAGGTCCTTCGTTGGGCTCTTGGTTCCATTGAGATTTTCTTAAGCAGGCACTGTCCCCTTTGGTATGGTTATGGAGGAGGCTTGAAATGGTTAGAGCGATTATCTTACATAAACGCCACAGTATACCCCTGGACATCAATCCCTCTGTTGGCATACTGTACTTTGCCTGCTGTGTGCTTGCTTACTGGGAAGTTCATCACCCCAGAGGTAGGCTATTAGATTTTTGTTCTGTTTTCGATCATTGCTTTTATATCCTACGATTGACTATGTCCCAGGCAAAAGATCTTATATTGTCTTTGTTTCTTGTCCCTGTTGCAGCTGAGCAATGTGGCTAGTCTGTGGTTTCTGTCGCTTTTCATTTGCATTTTCGCGACAAGTATCCTGGAAATGCGATGGAGTGGGGTCGGAATAGACGAGTGGTGGAGAAATGAACAGTTCTGGGTCATCGGAGGAGTTTCGGCACATTTATTTGCAGTTTTTCAGGGGCTTCTGAAGGTTCTGGCTGGTGTTGACACGAACTTCACTGTGACATCAAAGGGCGGGGATGACGATGAGTTTTCTGAACTTTACGCATTCAAATGGACCACTTTGCTCATTCCACCAACCACATTGCTTATAATAAACCTGATTGGTGTCGTAGCCGGTGTATCAAATGCAATAAACAATGGTTACGAGTCTTGGGGTCCTCTGTTCGGGAAGCTATTCTTTGCCTTCTGGGTGATTGTTCACCTGTATCCTTTCCTAAAGGGTCTGCTTGGACGGCAAAACAGGACTCCTACAATCATCATTGTGTGGTCGATCTTGCTCGCTTCAATCTTCTCCCTTCTGTGGGTACGAATCGATCCATTCTTAGCCAAGTCGGATGGACCAGTTTTGGAAGAATGCGGGTTGGACTGTAATTAGCAAGTGTCTGATTCCTGGAACATTTGGCCAGTAGGATTTGTTTATGGGTTATTTATCGTAAGGATACAGAAAGAATACATTTGGTGTGGTGCCGTCTGCAATGCAAATAAAGGGCATGTTTGGACGTCAACGTTTCCGCAAATCCGCCTCTCCATTTGACCGCGAAACTGTGAAGGGCTACAAATTCAACTATACTGCTCTTTTGCAGCAGCTGGGAGATTGTCGGAAAGGACTGTGACACTGCCGCTTGATTCTTTATTTGGTTCATAAGTTTTTTCTTTTCTAGGAAGAGGAGGTGGTGCGAACCACAGTATAATATGTATTATCATCTCATAATCTCTCTCTCTCTCTCTCTCTCTCTCTCCGTGTAACTCAACCAAAATTGTGAACTTGTATTATATATGGGGCATTGGCCCTCGGTGCTGCTTAATGTGGCTTTGCATGGCTTTTTGCTGTTGAAAGATCAAAGGGAAAGTTCAATTTTCTTTTGCCAACGAAGGCATCGCTCTGGTTTTGATTGCTTACACATTTAACTGACCTGATCTAAACAAATGCATTGCAAACTATGGCCATTGTTTAGATTCTGCTCAAGAACAATAGAGCTTCTGCATGAGTTGGATGCAGGAAGTTTTCCATACAAATCATCTCTGAACGGAAAGTTTGACATGATTTAAGCGTCAGTACAACATCAACTTGGAGTTCATCTTGGCATCTGGTGAGCTGGTAAGATGGGACTGCACAATGATGAGATGCAGGCGATCAAACTGTCCCAACTCTTCATCAACAGTAAGAAAAACAGGAGAAAAGAGGGGGAAGGGAGGAACAATCTCAAGAAAGCTCTGGCTATTTTCACACCATCCACGATCCCTTTTGTGTATCGGGCTGGACATTATTCTGTATGAGAAGAGACTTGTATTTGATCTTTCACTCAACAGATGTACAAAAAATTACTCCTCCCATTGTCTTGGAGAAGCTGAATTCTCACATCCTGTACAACAAATGAAGTCGCTGAAATCTTCAAAACCCACACCAGACTTGCTACCGGCCAAAGACCAAAGACTACCGCAGTGTCGTTTCTAGGCACCTAGGTTTAAAAGCATCTAGCCAAGGGTGACATGGAACTTCCAGGCCAGTCCCCTTGAATACATGTGAGCAGAGTTTCTGAAGCCTGTCATGCAAAAAGAGGTCGGTCATCTCCAAATCCACTTTGTCGTTATGATGCTGGGGTGGGATGAACAGATGCAGCTAATTCTGCTAATTGTTTTCTGCTGAGATCAGAAACGAGTTCCATAGGGATTAAGTTTTTTGGTCTATTGCCATAATGTTCCTCCTTCAAATCATATACTGCTTGGAGCTTTTGCGCTTCAGATTCTGCAGCTTCGGCTTCAGCAAGTAAAATGTCTGCTTCTTCGTGGTCACCCAATTCCAAAGCAGCAGCTCTTTCAGCACTGGCAGCACTGGCAGTTAAGAGTAACCTCTGGAATCTAGCCACTGCCAAGTCCCTCTCCCTTAATAAGATCTGTTCCTCAGCCTCCTGCAATTTATTGACAGTTTCTTTAATTTCTTCTTCAAGCTTTCCAAGCTCCACAGTCGTCCTTTCAAGCTCCATTTGTGTTCCTTCCTTCTCAGTGCTCAACGACTTTGCTTCAGCAGCTATTCGTGCAGCTTCTTTGAAATTTCTTGCGGCAGCAGCAACCTTTTTCTCGGTCTCTAGTTCCGGAAGTCTCTTGTCGACATAAAGTATCCTCTGCTCAAATGAAGCTGTCTCCTGCTGGAGGCTGGACTTATTTGAAGATAGCTCCTATGATCAAAAGACAAGAATCTAATTAAATGACATATTAAAGAGCCAAATAAATTTCGCATACTCAGGTTTTGACTCTTTTTTTTTTTTGGGCTGAAAGCTATAGCTAAAGAACATGCTCAATGCGATACCATGACCACTTTAACTGGAGAAAATTTTCAGATTAAAGGTGTCCTGACACAATATTGGAGTTCACTGCAAGATTTCAAATCTGATCAAATTCCTCTTACGCTTATACTCTCCTATTGCTCCCTCTTGTGCTTATCGTTTCCCGTTTCTCCTGCTATGGTCGTCCAGCTCTAAAATATTTTATTTTCATGATAACATCCACTATCTCACTTGCAAGATATAGCTTTTCTGTGAGGGGAAACGTTAGAGCTCAACCCTACGTTGTCTATATATCCCTGGTTGCATGAACTTTTGAAATTAAGGCTTCACTGAAAACTACGTTACACAAACAAACTTTTGAAAGAGAGGAGTCGCTGCTTTTTTCTTAGGATATTCCTTCAGCAAGTGTATCTCAACCATGAATTAACACTCATCCTGGGTTGGAAAATCAAACATGAACCTCAAGCGTTAATGATTTAGAAGACTGCAAATATATATATCAAAATGTTGCAAGATGTAGAATCCATAGGCCATAATTATAGTTAATTAATAATGTGAAGCTCAACCACCTTGTAGGTTTATGTTGTTTGCATTAAAAAAGTAAGCCGGCTAAAAGTAAAATTACCTGTAGAGAAGCTCTTGCAGAGGAAGCTTCTTGTCGGAGCCTGTTGACATCTTCAGAAAATTTCTCCTCAGTCTTCATCAGCCCCAGTTTACTTTCTCTGTACTCCAAAATACAGAGCATTAAACCTTTTCTCAACCCTGCAGCTTCATTATATGCTTTTGCTTCATCTGCAGCAATCCTCCCAAGCTCCCTAATCTTTGCTCCTCTATTCTCTTCTTGAGAGAGTATGGCATCAATATCTTTCTTTTTTATAGACAGTGCTTCATTTTCTGCATCAACCTGAAGGAGCTTTGATTTCATTCTATCATATTCAGCACCAATATCTAATTGCATGTCCTGAAATCCAGAGACCACACCAGCAATACGCTTCTCTACTGCTTCAATGGTAGCATCATTCTCTACAATTTCCTTCTCCTTCTCTTTCACTAAATTAAGTAGCTTCTCCAATTCATCCAACAATACATTCTTCTTCTTAAGAAGTTTTTCTCTCTCTCTACTGTCGTCGTTAATTGAATGCTTGATGGAATCATTCACTCCTTCACGGGCTTCACTTATCAGGCACGACTCAATTTCAAGTTCAATCTTCTTCGCCTCCAAATCTTCACTTGATGAAAGCCATTTTCCCATTTCCTCTGCATGCAGTAAGTTTGCCTTCTTCTCTATCAGGTCAGCACTAGCAGTTGCTTCCTGCAGGATAAGAGGTAAAATGTCAGTCATTCTGCTTCAAACTCAATCCAGCTATTTCTGGCAACTATTATCTCCACATGAACTCGATAACTTGCAAGAAAGTTTTTCATGGCACGCATGACCCAACCTAATGTTTTGTGGAGACAGATGAAACAGTTTATGAAAAAGTTCAGACAGACATAGCATGGTTATCCTTAAAACAGTGACTATCCAAAAGTCTACTTGGATTGGCAAAACAGAAACTACCATGGGAAATATCTCAACAGAAAATTTTACTGAAACGGATTGATGTGACTAGCTGAAACCTTTTAGTTCACCTTACAACAAATCGATTATAACCATGGCTATCTCATTATAAAAAACTAAGAGTACAATTGTGCGCGAGGGCCACCAGTGACACCATATATGTGGTGCACCCACAACCATGCCTATAATCTACCATAACCCAATAATGGTCAAGAGACATTCTAGTCATCCATTTAGTTTCCTTGACACGCTTTGACAAAACCAGTCTTTCCATGTCCACCTCAAGAACCCGACAGTCAATCGAAAGATGAAAATTGACAAAGGACTTCCTTCACTCAACAGGGCCAGGTGGGCACAAATGCGTAGTTAAAGAACATCCAGTCAGGAAGGCTTGTACCGTTACACTGGCAAGTTTATAAAGTCAGACAGAAAACCAGAAACCTGTATCAAACTTCTCCAACCAATCACTGTGTTGCCCCGCTGTGCGAAGTTTCTACTATAGAGCTTACCCTATCTTAATTCATTCTAGGATCAGGCATTCTGCCAGGGTGACACAGGAAAAAAAAATGTTGTCACTGACCTTGGAGAAATTCTCCAGTAAAGAAACACACTCATCCTCGGCAGCAACCTGTGCATTTAAAACCTCCTCCATCTTCGCATCAATAGCATCGCATTCGGCCTCACTAGCTCTGAGCGCATCCACCAAAGCCCGTCTCTCCTTTTCAGCAGCAGCAAGGCTTTCACTGACCTTCTCAGCCATCTCGAAATCCTCAGCCTCACATGCTTCCTCCAAGCTCTTCTCCAGTTCCTTGTGCTTGGCAGAAGCCAAAGTCACGTTCTCAGCAGCTTTCCTTCTCTTCCTCACGCAATCCTTCTTTGCAGCAGATAAGGAAGCTGCCAATTCCCGAGCCCGGTTGAGTTTCTCGGCAATCTGATCCTTAATTCGCTCGAATTTCATCTCAACCGAATCATCCATCTTCGTACGCTCACCACCATCGTCGCCGTGTTTAGTCGTCTCAGTAGCCTCAGATGCCAAGGCTGATTCTTCCTCTACAACTCTCGTATCGTGCTGAGTAATTTCACCATCGCTAGTCCCCGGAGTTCGTGAAGGATCCTCCGTGGTCTCATTTAAATCTTCTGAAACTTCTAGACTGCGATGGTTAGGCTGGGGTGCGAGTGAAGTAATGTCGGACGATTCACGTTCTTGCGGAGCAGATACAGACATGGAGAAGCTATTTCTACCGTTACTGCTACTGTCGATATCGGATTTGGATCTCGCGTCTGGTGCAGAGATCGAACTCGCATCAGAAGAGAGAGAGATCGTAGTAGGAGACGTGCGATCAACGGAAGTCGCAATCGGCGCGTCTCTTCCATATCCGATCCTCAAACCAGCAGCTCTCTTCTTCTTTCTCGAAATCTGGCGAGTTACAGAAGGAGCAATCTCTCCGGAAGCAGTACGACTGGATGCTGCCTTCGTCTCCGTCTCCGTCTCCGTCTCGAAAGAAGGACTGGGGCTCGATCGAGGAGGGGAGTGACCGTTCTCGGGCACGTCCGGCAGAGAACCGACAAGAGTGAGGTCGGAGAAGAGGTTCTCGTCGAGCGGCTCGGACGCGGTGGCCGCCGCCGCATCCGCCGGCGTCTGCGGCGGAGGAGGATGGTGGATCGGATCGTGAAGCCGGGGTTGAACCGCACCGTCCCTTTCGGGTTGGTCGGAAAGCTGCGATGGCGTGAACAGCACCATGCCTTCGAAGAGCGAGTCCATGTCGTCCTCCATCGAATGCAATTCGAGCCTCGATCTGAGTCAACTCGTCGCGCTCCGCCTGAGAGCTCAAGCGGGTGGTGGCGTCTTTGCGGTCGCGGAGCAGATGCTCTCCGAGTTCTGATCGAAGCTGCTTCAACGGGGCTATCTCGGTCCGAAACGCCGGCGGGAGACGGTGGTGTCTAGCCATTTGGGCCTGGTGGGCTAAGCCCACGAGAGGACCTTGAACCCTGCAACTCGAGCCCGCTTGTCAACAGAAACCACACTGTTTTTGGCCATATAACTTACGAAAAAGTTTAGAGATTTGTAATCTCTAAACTTAAATTGATGGAATGATAATATTAAATATTTTTATATAAATTTAAGATACAGTACCAAAAATTCATAAATTACATTGAGTAAATCAAAAGTTGATGAATTATATTACACATTGAGGTAAAGTTCACGGATCATTTGTGCTATTATCCTTAGTACATGCAAGAAAGAACACAAAGATACCTGGAGGGGGAGAGAGAGAGAGGATATACAGATTGGATCCAATTACATTGCATGGTTCACTCTTTTTTCTTGGATCGCTCGAAACTATCAATCGATAAGAAATGTTTTCATTATCTACGTTGATTTACATACAAACGTCCTCGTGTGTGCGGTGGAATTATTTTCTCACCGATTGTAAGCTAGATCTTGAGAAACAAAGGGCCAAGAATCGCACCACATGGGGAGGGCGTTTTCAATTGGCTTGAACGCGCTCCGTCCTTCTTGGTCGTCACCGCCACCACCAAATTAGCGAACGATCGATCGTACTAGAGACATATTCTTCATACGCGGTGCATCGCTGGCTTTTGACTTCCTTATGAAGTCGAACGGTGGTACTTTTCTTGATGCTTGAATTGAAAAAAGCACAAAACGAAAATTCATCATCGTTCTTCATCTTAACAGTGTGTTTTCGCGGTACTCTTCTTAATAATTCGTTTCTTTCCTTCTTTCCTTCCCTCAAGTCACACAGTAGTGAGCACAGCAGCCATGCGGTGATGCAATTCATCGAAAAAGACGAAACGGAACCAAAAAGGAAAACATATAATAATACAAAAAGGGGTTTTGGCGTGACTATATATACGTGAAGCAAGCGCAGCACAACGTGACGCTCTCGTCTATCCATAACACACGCAGCCGACTCATCGAACCTTGGCCGTGATGGTGAGCAGAATTGTGAAGAAAATGTGGTGCTGCGGCGCGACGGCGCTCGACCCTCCCGGAGGACACGTCCGCGTCCGTGTGGGCAGGCCCGGCGACGTGCTCCACGAGTTTTACGTGGAGGTGAGTCGCCTGAACCACCCGCTGTTCGAGGACCTCCTTCGGTTGTCCGGGGAAGAGCTGGGGTTCTCTTACGATGGCGCGCTGCGGATCGCGTGCGAGGTAGACGTGTTCCGGTGCCGCCTTCGCCTTCTCGGTGCGAGCAGTCGCAATGCTTCAGTGCATTCCGCGGAGCTCTTGGACCTCGCTCCCAAGCTAAGCTCGGACGACGATCGAAGCAAGTGCTTCTAGCCCTTCAAGACGACGAGGCCAGTCGTGATTTAACAGATGCCCTCGCTTTTCTTTTCTTTTTCTTTATCTTTTACCTTTTGTTTCTATCTAACATACGTTTGGAAAATTCTTTTGTTCCGTGAAGCCTGCGTGATTTAAGATGGGCTTCAAATGGTGACGATCGTGGAGGTCTTTAGATCTGTAGATTAGACAGGCGTTCTTCGTCCGAATGCTGCCATCAATTCGTTTTGTGCGTTGGCAATACTTCAGTGATGTAATGATGTTAATTTTTTAATTGCATTCGACAAGTCGATTTTCTTGCGAAGGGTCTCTTTCTTGCATTTTCTTCCGGGTGCTTTTATTATTATCGTCATCGTTAAGCCGGGGCATGCTTTCAAAATTTCAATAGCACTGCAGTAGAGTGATTTTTCTTCGACTCAAACAAAATTATGCAGTCGCATAGAATGATCTTGATTAATAAGTAATTTCAGCCCTCCTTTGGTTCTATTGACGAAGAGTCCATAATGCATTTTCGGTTACGTTTCATGAATTATAAATTCCTTTTCATCTTTGGAGAAGTAAATATTAGAGCACATCTGAAACAGTACAATTGGATGGTCGCAACGTGATCTGTGCCTTTTAGTTGTCATCATTCATGTTTTTTTATTCGTTTCATTTATCTTTGTTTCTCCTCTTAGTATGACCAGGAAAATGAGAGAAGGAAAGTGAACCGCCAATGGTGGAATTACTTCCAACTGCTAGCCATTGTCGCCGGAAGCCCTGACCGTTATGCCTCCATCCGTCACCCCGTGGCCGCTGTGAAGGGGTTAGATTCCATCGATACAGTTGGGTTTTCCAAGCCAGAGAGAGAGAGAGAGAGAGAGACGCTTGTGCTAGTGAAATTGGTCGCACGAAAAGGCAGAGCAGTGGCGGCGACGGGAACGAAGACCGGAGATCCGTTTCGTTTTAGTTTTCAGTTTTCTTTTATTCGCTAAGTTTTTATCAGATTCAAATTAAATTTACAGTTAAAATTCAGAAAAAAAAAGATGTTCGTGGAATTCTAATGATCGATTTGTTAGATGATTCAATTTCACATTCCTTAAGGAATGTTGTCCTAATCAAAATTTTTCTTTTCTTCCCAAACATAAAAAGATAAGGAATTGGAATTCCACTCCTTGACGTCTTTGACTCCGCAATAAAGCAAATGAGGCCCGAAAGAAAAAGGCTTCTCGACTGCCTGGAGAGAAAAAGGATGGGTGGTCCAATTTCCCAATAAAAAATTACATGTGAACTATATAAAATTGATTTGAAAAATGGAATTATATTTCCACGATCATCATTAGTCCCTATAACATTTCACAACAAATATCGACTGGAAAAAATTAACTTAAAAAGATGATAAATTAAATAAAACAAAGAATTTTCTAAGCGAAACAGACAGGTGGCACTTCTAAGAAGGACGCACGCCTGGGGGGGGGAAGATAGCCGCAAATGACCGCAAAGTGCTGCAGCGACATTAAATTAGGTGAAACACGTGAAGAAACCAGACCTATACCTTGGAATCATTAAGCTCGACGTCTTTCAAGGGAGGATTCTCAACACCTTCCTTCAAAAGTCTAATTTCCTCTTCCGTGAGACTGTTTTTCATGTTCAGCGTGGTCTTCGCATTCGACTGCTTCTCTAGTTCCACGGCCCAACTGTACACTACCATGCCGAGAACCGCGATGATCATCCCCATTATGTTCTTCAGAGTCAGTGCCGAGTCGAAGAGCAACCACCCTAGTATGAGGACACACACCGTTTTCATGTGGCCCAAGACCTGGAAGGAGGTGGCCGAGAATCGTCCTATGCAGAGGTACTGACTCATGTTGCAGAACACCGCTAATGAGCAAGAGAGAAGTATGAAAAACTGCACATGAGACACCATTAATCAGATAAACTGGCACAGTTCCGGGTGCAAGAACGTGTATATACATGCTTTGGAGGAACCGAATTTAGAGTGCCTTTATCCTTACCAGGGCACCATAAGACATCTTATAGTCTGTTATCGCATTGCCATTGAGGAAGTAATCAACAAAGGGACCAAAAACAAGGAGAGAGACGGCTTGAATTGGAGCTGTCTTACTCAGCAATTCAAAAGATCCAATCGAGTACTTCTTTTGCAAGGAGCCTATTGACTGTAACACGAAGACAAGAAGCCATTAGCATTCATAAGTTCGCTGTACATCACAGTAAAACAAAAACAGTTTTGACCGAGTGAAACTTATTAATATGGGGCTTTGCTTGAGTTTGTGCAGAAAAAAGGTTCATGCAGTAATTACACATAGCCCAAATAAAATGGTTGAAGACTAGACATGATCTCCCCCAAGAAATGTGAAAAGAAACACAAAATACACAGCCCAACTAAATGGTTGTAGACTAGACATGAGTCACATGACCATAAATACCAATAAACTATGGTCCATCACACCAAGATATTCAAGTCAAATCTTCCAAGATCATGTTCTGCAACCTATGAAACCTGAAATCCACTATAGCTAGCATTACAGCATACAAATCAATTTAAAAAAGTGAAATAGCACCTCAATGAACTTGCATTGAATTCGCTTAAGATTCCCAAAATGCCCCCCAAAATACTGCCTTGAACTAGTCAGCATTCCTTTCGACACCTAGTGAATAACCTAAACTACTCGAGGCATGACAATAAGATATAAAACATCCAGGTTCACACATTTATAAAGAAGATCACTTTCTGCTAATATTTTCTATCCTACAAGCTGCGAGCCTGGGACAGTACAAAATCTTTCGAGCCTGACAAGGTCAACTGTCAATGAAAGCAGTTGTACGTGATATACTGTTCTAAGGGGCAAAATCCCCAGACCAATTGGAGCAATCTGAGGATTTACCATATAGACGAATCATCATCAGTTCATAGCACAGACAGTTCCATGAAAACGCACATGGGAGATATGGAAGATTTACTCACAATCTGCTGCAACGATGTAGAGAGGACGGCCACACAAGCACATATAAAACCTTTGGCATTGACTTTTACGTCCGTCACAGTACAAACACCAACCCCTATTACCACAACCATAACAGCCATTTTCACTTCCCTTGAGTAGTGCTTACTGTGCAGGATCCACTCCATCACACAAACAACAGGAATCATGCTCAGTTTCGAAATCTGCGACAGAGAAAATGACAATTCCATTTATATAAGAATCCTCTTTGAAGAAAGGATATTTGTAAAAGTACGGTCAATTAATTCATACTTGGTAAAATCCGACAGAGTTAAGCATCAAGCTGAGGTTCATCCCCGTGATGGACATATTGGCAACAACAGAGAACCATAGAAGCTCCCACATGGGAACGTGTTTAGATGCAGAATAACCAGCAGCATTCGACACCAGACCAACCAGCGCAGTCACGGCAAAGTGGAACCCCGTCAAAGTCGTAGCTGAAATCGAAATTCCATCAAATTCAGTCGCATACTCAATTGTCGCAAGAGAATTGCCAATATCTAGACTAGTCAATTGCGGAGACAAATTGTGTCCAACCGATGGGAAAGCAGGATTACGTATCCATGCAAGCTGAAGCACACATAAGTTGCAGATGAACTTCCATGACGGAGAAAATGATGATATAGCGAATGCATGAAAATTGGGCAGATGGCAACAGTGATGGAGGAGATCCACATGCATAAAAGGCAACAGATCGGAAACCTTGGCATTGATAAGTTGCAAGTTCCAAATCAGATCCATTAACGAACTGACAATCAGTTTCTTTAGGCTCCGATCAGATACACGGGGACACGTGCACTTGAGCCGGTGGAAGACGCAGGTCAGTTAACGCAGAGGACAAACACTCACCGAAACTGAAGCCGTAGCCACTGGAGGACATGAGCTGCTTGTTGGCCATAATAATGCCGACGGAGCTCACCACGTTCATCGCCCACGCGCCCACATCGGACACGGCCGACGATTTCTTCTCGCTGTCCATCTCCTCCAACTCTCTCTCTCTCTCTCTCTCTCTCTCTCTCTCTCTCTCTCTCCAATCGGCGAAACTCCAGAAAAACAAAAAGCAAAACTCAATCGCGAGCGAAGATCAGCTTCGGATCTCGGCGCCGGAAACGACTACCGAAGCAACGACGGAGACGGAGACAAACCACAATGAAGCCGCTAGACAATTCGAGCTGACCTCGGGAGGAACCGCGCCGTCCACCGCCTAGGTTGCAGCAGAGCGGCACGAATCTAATACCGCCGCGAACCGTAGAGCTCCTCGAAGATCTGGATCGGAGCACTCAGAGAGAGAGAGAGAGAGGGAGAGAGAGAAGACGAGAAATGAGGGAGGAAGGGGGGGTGGCGTCTTCGCCTCTGGCTTTTTGGCTCATGTAATAGGAGCCTCTTTTCTATCCCCAAATCCACCCTGCTGTGTCCTCTCTCCGTTTCTCTCTCTAACTTCCTCTTCAAAGATGATTAGCCTTTAATCCTATGGTCTCCGACATATTCTCTCTCCTCCCACGCACTACATATTGTGGATCGCACGTGCGATCGAGCGCCCGTGTGAAATCGATGAACGTTCACTGAAGCTCCCCCCCATCTCCATCTGTTACTCTTCGCTAAAATGGCCCCGTTACCCATAAAAACCAAAAAATTCAGAAGAACCCGCATCGCCCATTTTGATTTCTTACCTCTTTTCGGCTTCGAATTTCTCCCAAGGAGCGCCGAAAACCCCTACGCGTCTGTCACACCACCGTCTCGTGAGGTTACATCATTTTTCGCTAAGCTTAAATCGATTTTGAGAAAATACTCAAAATTAATACAAATATTTTTCGATTTTCAACATTTTCAAAACTACTTACCTCAAAACTCTTTAAAAATAATTATTAAACATTTCATATTTTCTTCAAGAAGTTTTGAGAATTCAAACCTCTCGAAGAAATTGAATCAAATAAACTTTTTATACCAACTTCGATACAGATAATCGAAAATCATAAATATTCATACACAAAGCCCTCATTGTGGAAGGGTCAGTCATCGTTTGACTTTTAACTCTAGAAAGTTGAAATAGACTATATAACGCGTTAATTTCATTCAATTTCTTTTCTTCTTCTTCTGTTTTTTTCTCTCCTTCGGGTCATGGATCATTTCCACGAAGGAAACCAAAGGATCCGACCTCCCCTAAACAAAAACCAAAAGAACACGTTTTCTCATGTCGCCACCTGGCTCGTCAAACCGGGTTGAACATCATCAACCTTAATTGCCAAATTAAATATTACGGAAGCTGCCTTCGTTGGACACCCAAGAATATTCCTCCGTCGGACTTTTCCATGTGCGATTTCGTTTCAACACCTTACTAAAATACTTTCGAATTTTCCAAATTGACCTTTTTGGGCGCGACAGCCCCACGTTATATCCATCCACGACCTTCCTTAATTTATGGATAAACAAAAAAGAAAAGAAAAAATGGAAACTAAAAAGAGAGACATTACTACTCAACGCGTGGATAGGATTCGAGTCACATATATGATTTCGTAATTTAAGTGGAGAACCTTGATGATAGGTTGGTGGGCCAGTCTCTCCCGATATTTTGATCCTTCAATACGTAGATTTAAAAGACTTACGAAAAGTGAAGATACTCGATCATAAAAAAAGATAGCACCTCACTGTAGTAGGGGTGAGTATAATGAACCACCCAACTCCATAATCACCCGAACTGGTCGAGTTTCGGTCCGGCCTATTGTTCTTTAAAATAAAACCGTCCCGGGCGGGACCGAACCGGACCGGACCACATTGCTTTCACGAATACATTTTGTTCTTGTAGTACACATAATCCGTTCGACAAAAGGTTTCTAAGACTTTCTCTTGCTAAAATAGCTCCCGGATTTGTTATTGCAAGGATTGTGTTTCTCATTTAAAGCGGAGGTTGTTCTTCTCCCTTCTTCTTCGCCATCATTATTTATATGGTTGATCCCTTCGGCGGGCATCCGAGGATTCTCTATTTTTTACAGCTTTTTTCTTACCTCCGTTTTGTCTTAACCCCATGAAAGAATTCTAGTAATGGAAATCACCTTTAATCTCTTGCTCCATTTGATGTCCATCCTTTATTTTTGTTTGTATTTTTCATGATCCCATTAAACTGCCCGGGAATCGGACCGGATCGAGGTGAAGGGCGGAGGGTGGGTGGGACCAAAGTGAAAAAACAAAAAGAGCAAAAGGAGGGGAGGGAGGGAGGGAGGGAGGGGACCACAAATCTACCTAACCTTCCTTTAAACGGCACCATTCCAACTTTCGAGTCATTGACGCCTGTTCCTCCTCCCCCAATCCCCAGCCCCCACAAATTCTATTCTTGATTGCAACGCAACGCCCCCGATCAGAGCAAAATTCAGATGCGCATGATGGGCTCTTCGGTCGATCGAGGGCGGCAGGGGCCTAATTATCTAAAGAGCCCTACTTATTGCGAGGTTGTCCGTTCGATCTTAATATTTTTTTTTATTTTATCAATTTAATTATAAATTTATTAACGATATGTCAATTGAATTCTAAATTTTTTTCATAATTTATCAATATAATCATTTTATCAAATTTTGACTAGATATTATTGACGCCATAGAGATAAGCAAAAATTAGCTGGAAAGATTATATTGACATATTATTAATAATTTAATGTCTATATTAAAAAGATTGAAAAGTTTATCACCGAATTAAAAATCATACGGTAGTTTTAGATTTTCCATTATGGGGATGATTTTCCCGTTGATTTAGCGGGTCCGATGAATGAGCCGCGATTCTTATATCCAAGAGAAATTCCGACTGTGCACATGAACAAGAAATGCCCTCGAATCCTTTGGTATCGATTCAATGATTATCTGCTAATTTAGTTTGCTCACTTGGGAGGATTGTGACCCAGATTCATGAGAATTGAGGGCGAAGGTGAACAGAAAAACCTTGCCAAGAAAGAGCAAGCACTAAACTACATAACCATCGAATTTCTGGGGTCAATCATGCCACTATCTTTCGATCGGCAAACAAGGAGAATTTGCTGGAACTTAGGTTTTTGTCGACAAAGCGAACGTGGTATAAGGTCGGCCCAGTTTTTTATTCACCGGTGTCCGAAAACAAAATCATAAAAAAAAAAGCAATAAAAACATTTCTCCTCGATGTGTCCGTACATCTGGACCCTTCTCATTGCCCCATGTGCAGGCGGCACTGCTGGAAAAATACGAAATTTCTCCAGCCAGGGCAATTACTTTATGGCATTCTTATTTCGGGAAGCTGCTTCGCCTTCTCAATTAGTTGCGACTTGCGACGTTCTATTTGAATCGATAATGAAAAGGAAAGACGTTGCACACCCGCTGCTTCTTGACTCGATGCATTTTGAGGTTTCTTGATCCATCACTGGATCGACCTGATAAATGAAATGTAACCTTCGTTCGGACTTCGAGAAGGTTAAACGAAAACATCCCAAGTCGGGTTTAATTAGATCGGAACTAGTTTTCATGTCCGCGCGAGGTCATTTCGAGCAAGATGGATATGGACATCGCATCGCGTTTCATTCGCCATCGATATTATTGCCGCAGCAAGAGATTGCGACATTTTAGAAAATGCAAGGGTTCTCACAACCGTGGTAACGCAAAAGGGGAGATTATTAAACAAGTCTCCATACTATGATATGGAATTAATTTTGGTCCATGTTTAGTATTTGTGATGTATTTAACTATTCCCTAACTTATCTGCGGTGGCAATTTAAGGACAATATTCAACTTTCCGGCTAAAAGTAAACGGTATTCGTTGAGCTTTTGTTCCTCGTTTTTTAAGAATGCTTTATTTCAGACCTTGTACTTTGTTCAGCTATAAAACCAATTCTGAAATTGTGCCTTTCGATAAAAAGTTGATTTCTTTTGTGTAAATGTCAATTTGAAACCAACTATTAGTTGGTGATTTATACGTTTAAGCAAGTCCATAATTTGATTGATAGCCCCTTGAAAACCAATTCCATCAAATGCAAAAATTCAATATCCATATTTTCAGTATAGATTCATATAGAGGTGTCTAGGACTGCTCTAGAGAAAAAGAAAAGATCAAGTCGTTATTATGTAGCTAATATATTTTAGAAAGATCATAAGAAACCCTCAAATCATAGTATCATCAGGAACTCCACAACATGTTGTTTATGAAGACTTGCTTACGATGAAAGTTTATGTTCATAAGACTTGCAATCAGATTGGACAAACTTGTAAATATAGGGAGTACCAACTAATACTTCATTTTGATTTGATATTCGTGTAAGATTGTATTAAAATGCAGCGCGATCAAAAGTATTGAGTTTTGTTGATAAATAACATGAGAACTAGTTTTTCCCCAATACAAAGTGCAAGGACTGAAATTGAACATTTTAAAAAGCGCATGGACCGGACGGTGTAATTTTCTTAGAAACTTGTACAGAAGGCACCACACGTCCATCAATTCGCAAGTGCTGGCTCGGCATATTCTATCCAAGTTCTGGACGGAAAAGTGAATTTTGACGTTTAAGTCGTCGCCGGAGATCAATTGGGTGGGTTGAATTATAATGAAATATGTTACGGGGATCGAAACTGAATTCCGCCGATAGTGCGGGGCCGATTCTGGTAATATCCGAAAGACGAGAATGACTATGCCATTTGAAGGAAGCAGAGCAACATCCCAGCCCCACCAAAAAGAAGAAGAAGAGTATCAAATGTGGAAGTCTTGCCATCAAAGAGTAACAGTGCCATCCAGAGTTTATTGGGTCCATGAAGCCTGCCTAATCCGAAATAGCACATGGGAGATCCGATACCAGAAGGGCATGTGCTGTGTGTGCGCCATCGTTCGGTGTCCACGCTTTGAGTATGAGATTTGCACCATCTAAGCATGCACCGTCCAGAAAGGAAAACAAGGCCAATGCACATGTTCATATGCACGAGTTCCATTTGTTTGTTATATTTACCATGATCTTCCACAATTTGACGAAGAAACCTGAGCTCGAGGGTCGCTCGAATGCCGATCTTTGTAAAAATTTGAAATTGGCTTGTCTTGTTGGGGATAATATGCTGTCCGTATGGAGTTCATAGCTGCTGATAACCGCCATAAAGCTTATTCATCCTACGTCTGTGACTTTGTTTTAGTCATCTGCAAATAATTTTTTGCCATTGCTCAAATCAATTACAATATAATGATGACAAGAATGGAGCGAGTGTCCACTTCCTGAGAAAAAATTTACAACATGCAGCAATTAGCCAGACAGGAATGTCTACATCGCCTATAGTTTGGTAGTGGGCACAGTGGGTGGCAGCCGGAGAACTTGCTGGAGCATTCTGGCTGCAAGACGCTGCGTAATTCCACCAGCAACGCGCCCACCTAAGCTGCGTGCTTCAGGTTCTTGAAGGACCTGGTCAGAACATGCTTTACAAATTAGCTTACGTACTCATCCTGAAGCCTAGTCCTCTCGAAAAAAATTGAAGTACTAATATAAAGTGAATGGACCGTCGTCAACGATCCAAGATTTGGTCTATAAAGGAACTTAGGAACTGAAACCATTATCTTATTGAAGCCCCAGATATAGACTAGAGAAGAACGAAACAAAAGCAACTATCTTGAAGTTATGCTGGATTGTCTGTAGACTACGCTAATAAAAAAGATTAGACAATCTAATAAATATACTAGGTTACATTTCAGCAGCTCGGTCTGAGAGACTAGGTTACAGCTCATGATCAGCAATCTGACTTAGGAGCCGTTTAACCCCCAATGCACCATCAAAACTCCCACTGAGAATAGTATCAGGCATTTCACATGCACTTTCTGCTAAATGAGAATGACTTGCACACAATCACAGTGAGCCAACTAAGTAAAATCCGGTGCTTAACCAAGAGGACAGCATCAGAACTGGGTTTTGGTTTGGTTTGACTGCAGATTAAGCTTTTGTCGCCAGCCATAAACTTTGAATATGGAAATCTGGTTTTCATTTTGCAATTTATCTCAGCAAAAAATATTTGTAGTCCACACACACACACACACACATATTCCCAGCTTCTTTCTTTTATAGCAGAAACCAGAAACAGGGACGAAGGATGAAAGGAAACCCACCCTCTCAAAACCCAAAAAGCCAGGAGCCTCACTAGTTAATCATCAGCAAGGTAATTGTTCGCCAAAGCATCAGCAGTGGACTCATTATGAAAGTTCAATTTCACAAGATAACGATAAAGATGGATGCCTTGCGCCAGTAGTACCTAAAGACTTACTTGCAGAATAGGTTGCAGAAGGTTCGGATCAAAACTTTGAGAGGTTCTCAGAAGTCCCCATATCCTCATGACTTGATCCCGGAGATATATCGTGCTTTTCAGTTCATCATCATTCAACACGAGAGGTCCATTAGCATTTCCGTTGAATAATAGAGTCCGCATAAACGCAGGAGCAGAATTATATCCATCGATAACTGAACCAATGATAATTGCTTCTGTAACACGAACAGACTCCTTTACCACCAAAACCCGCAATTCTTCCCCATCAGGGCCCAATAATAGCTTCAAGACAGGCTGCAAAGCGTCTTTTGCCGAGAAGTCTCTGTCTTTTCTACCTTGTTCAAGTAAGTTTTCAAGTCTATTCCACCTGCAAAAGAGTATCATTTCTTGTCAATGTCCAAAAGCTATAATAACGCCAGTAGCATCAAACAAAGATAGCGGCAGTTACATGCCTGAACCTCCCATCCTTGAACAGCAACTCAATAAGGGCATCTCTCAGATACGGATTTGGATCAGTGAGAAGCCTCTTAGCAAAATAAGGATACGAAGCAGCCAACACCTTGAAGTTAGGATCAGCATAAAGTGCTAAGCCTTCCAGCACAGTAAGGGATCTCAATATCAGAGCATAATATGCAGGCACTGCATAGACATGGTCATGCCAAAAAGTCAGACTAACAAACTTCCGCACAAAGAGAAGCAAAGCAGAGACATTTTCCGTTGGGCATTATAACAACAAAAGATATATATATTATAAGGGACTTCGTAACACAATAGCCCTCAGAGCACTTGTTAAGCATACTTAACAAAGAATGTTTTGATTTCCAAAGCATTGACCGCACAAAATATGACTAAAACACTTTATTGGAAAAACTGCAAACTTTCTCTATAGAGTGGCTTAACATGTACCCATAGGGAAATCGTCAACAAAATCTGTTGAATAAATTCTTATTCATTTACCTGTCCCTTATTGGAAAAATCTTCAAACAGTAGCAACCAGTAACTAGAGATATTCCAAAGAAGAAGGTAGATGAAGGAGGCACAGCTTGAATTCAAGGTCCATTAGAGGCAGAATGCAGATGCAGAGAAATCAATGAAGGAGCTACTCACCATTGAAAGGATACTGATATAAAACAGTGCCCAAGCCATCGACTAAGGTTTTGAAGTTTAGTTCACTGACAGTTGCATTAAGCGCGTCATCAAAAAAGTTCCGAAGAGCCGGCACAATTGGTGACACATCCACGTCAGGTGAGAGAAAATCTAGAGCATAGTAGTCACGAGCCATAGCTTCATAATCACGATTAACAAGATGAACCACATGACCGATTATAGCAAACCTTGCTTCCTCCGGAGTCTCACTCATCATCCCAAAATCAAGAAAAGCAAGTTTACCCTCAGGTGTTGCCAAAAGATTACCAGGATGAGGATCTGCATGAAAATATCCATATTCAAGCAGCTGTCTGAGGCTGCACTGAATGCCTGCGTTCACCAAATCCAGAACTTTTAAACCTTGTCTCTCAATTGCTTCCTGCTCATTTAGTTTGACTCCATCCACCCATTCCATTGTCAACACTTTGCCACTTGTATAATCCCAAAAAATATCAGGGACAAGGACATCTGCCTTGTCAGCATACAACTTCTTAAACCTCCTTGCATTCTGCCCCTCCTGTAGACACCTGTCAAAATTAACAATCAAGCCCAACAAAGTCCTATAGAAATTTTTTCAGGGCTTACCAAATCACACAACCACAAAGAGATCTTTTGAACTAACTATACTTCTTGAGAAGCGAGTGCGCCTTTGAGTTAAAGGCCAAATTTGTATGGTGGTGGGAACATGTATCTAGACCATAGGTTCATAAGAAAGCTAACCTGCACGTAGTTGAGCTCCTGAAAAACTCTTCGAGCAAATTCATCAACAAGAGAAACGACATCACTGGTAATTATATCAACGTATTTATTGATAAGAATTCCAAGACCTCTGATCAGGTAGAAGTCGAGTCCAATAGATTCTTCGATGCCTGGTCTTTGCACTTTTACAGCAACTAATTGACCAGAATATCTCAGCTGCGCTTTGTAGACTTGCCCTAAACTTGCCGCAGCTATTGGAGAAGGGGATATAGACGAGAAAATCGAATCAAGGGTCAGCCCCAACTCTTTCTCGATGCAGGCAAATGCTTCAGTATCTGGGAATGTGGGCAGAGCATCCTGTTGAGGTAAAAATAATTTAAGCCAATAACAATCATTAGAAAACTTGCTCTATCTCTCCACAGCCCTTATTATCCTGAATATTATTGTATAAATGAACGGGATGTAGAAACTCCAATTTAGAGATTCGAGATGTACAAACTCAACAAAATAAAATGCAAACAATGAACACGAAAATGCCCTGTGGATTCTGATGCAATCTTCACATCTGAATGGACATAAATGCGTAATTCATGCACGCATTAGAACTCAGGTCAATCGATTCTTATAAGGAATCAAGCAGCGTCATGGTAACATGTATGTCTGTATTACGTTAACTGCAATTTGAGAGTACAAAGATGCACATGTCCAGAGATGAAGCAGTACCTGAAGCTCAGAGAGCTCCTCCAAGTACTCAGGAGGGCAGAGATCGGGCCTTGTCGACAGCCCCTGCCCTATTTTAACGAAAGTCGGCCCCAGTCTTGTAAAAATCCTTCTCAACTCAGCACCTCGCTTCCTCTTGTTTTGATCAATCTGTCCATTGTTTTGATCAACCAACAGCTTAAGTGCGAAAGAACCCAGCGCAACCATTATCTCCAGCGCTCTCCCCGCCACCTAGCGAAATTAATCCCACTTAATCAACCAAATGAACCAGGATTCAATCTTTACAGCGAAATTCAAAATCAACACACGTGAGCTAACACAAAACGCGCATTAACAGATAATATCCAGAATAAAGAACAGCTTATTCATCGGGGGAGAGAGAGAGAGAGAGAGACCTTGATAGGCCGGGAGCCGTATAGACGAGAGAGGAGCTCGGGAGTGTAAACGGTGGCATTGGCGGCGCGAGCCATGGCTCGAGCCTCGGCTTGGATGTCCTCGGCTCGATCCACGCTCAGCACCGGCAAGACCGCGCCGCCCCTGCCCCCTCCGCCGCCGTCCCTGACCTCCGGCACACCTCGAGGCCTCGCTTCCACCAGGGCCGCTCTCGGAGCCGCCACTCTCGCCGCCGCTTTGCCCCCATTGACGGACCTCGCAACCGGAATCGGACGCCACGGCGGCGAAGACACCGTGAAAGCACCGGCAGACATGGGCGGTTTCAGTTCAATGGCGAGTGGAGCGACACGACAGGACTTAAGAGTTAGGACCGGACCATTTTGCGGAAATGAGATCTTTTGCTCTCGTTTTGCAAGAGATTTTAGAGGGGAAAGAGAGCGAGAGGCTTCTTATTATTTCTGGTTGGTATTGTGTGCGCGCGTGTCCATTTTTAAGAGGCTGTTGGTAATTTATCTTTTTCCATATTTTTTCTGCTCTAAGGCCTTTGCTAAAAAAAATGATTAGAACAATTTTTATTGAAAAACATATTATGTAATATTCTTATATATAATTAAAATAAATTTCTTCTATCTGTTTATATAAATGATTATTTTTCATAATAAAAATTTAAACAAACACAATCGAGCCTTTTTCACTTCTTTTCCATACGGTGCATTTCTTCAACATTTTGAGCTATCCATCTGTTCTAAGCCCAAAAAAGAGCAAAACTTTACTAATAAAAGAACCTTAATTCAAATTTTCACGGGTATTCATAAGTAAAACATCTCGTCATGCTCTCTCAAATAAATAGTAAATGATGTAGAATTAACCAATCAAATATGCCACACTATATTTCCCATCATCGATGGCCGCATTTGATTATTCCCTTAATAGGATATGATCAAATATTTTTAGCAATGGCAATCGGGTTTGGGTTGCAAAATCATCCAAGCTCTTATTATATGTTTGGGACATGACTTTATCGCAAATCCGCATTCCGACAAAGCATTTGTAACCTAACACATTGAACTTTGACTTTTCTTAAGTATTTTCTTACGTGAAGCACCATCCCATTTGTTGTAAGATATCAAATGCAGCAAGCAACGCCGTCTGTTTTTTTTCTTCTTCTTAATTAACCACCACAAAGCGAGGGACGCCCCAGCTACCTTCCAAGGGATCTTCCTTCGTCGCCTTAACTTCCAGCGGATAAATCCGTTTCGAACCAAAGCACGAGGCGAACAAACGGACAAGGGAATTATCCGTTTTGAAGCGGACGACCCAAGAGAAAATCAACAAGATATCCAATGCTACGTGCTCGCACGCTCACTCGTGGTGGGGACTTGGGGGTCCATTTGCTCTCGGGTAGACAGAAATCAAGCTCTCGTGGATGATGTTTTCTTTGAAAACTCACATGCGCAAAAACAATTGTTTACAGGGAAAAGTACCAAAAAAGTCCTAAACCTATTGGGGTTGTGCCAAATAAGTCCTAAACCTTTTACTACTTAGTCGAATAAGTCTTTCCGACGGATTTTGGCCGGAAAATGCTGAGGTGGCGACGACGTGGCGGCCACGTGGCATTCAAAAAATTTAAAAAAATTCCAAAAAATAAAAAAAGGGAGGGCCGGAGCCCTCCACCTGTGGCCGCCGCCCCATTGCCGGTGGGGCAGCAGCCACGCCCCCAGCTGCTGCAGTTGCAGTTGCAGCAGCTGAGGGAGGGGGCGAGCTCCCCTAGCTTCTGCAAGCTGGGGGAGAAGGCAAGCTCCCCCAGCTGGGCGAGCTCACCCGGCCCTTGCCAGCCAGTGGCAAGGGCGGCCCCCGGCCGACGAGGGCCGGGCAAGCTCGCCCCCTCCCCTAGCTACTGCAACTGCAACTGCAGCAGCTGGGGGCAAGCTCCCCCAGCCCCGCCGGCGTCTAGATCTGGACGTCGGCGGTGCTGGGGGTGTGGCCGCCGCCCCACTAGCGATGGGGCGGCGGCCACAGGTGGAGGGCTCCGGCCCTCCCTTTTTTTATTTTTTGGAATTTTTTTAATTTTTTGAATGCCACGTGGCCGCCACGTCGTCGCCGGCGAGCTCCGGCAGGCCACGTCGTCGCCACCTCAGCATTTTCCGGCCAAAATCCGCCGGAATGACTTATTCTGCCAAGTAACAAAAGATTTAGGACTTATTTGGCACAAAAAAAAATGTTTATGACTTATTTGGCACAACCCAATAGGTTTAGGACTTTTTTGGCACTTTTCTCATTGTTTACATATAAAGCAAACGAATAAATGTACCGAAATCATGAAAATCTTTATAAAACGAAATGAAAAATTCTATCTAAAAAGTCATAAACTGATGTTGATCTAACTCATCAACCAACTGGGAAAGAAGGGGGAAAAAAGGGAAAGAAAAGAAAAAGAAAAGCAAAAAACAGGAAAAATGCAAAAACAATTAAGAAAATGTAAAAAACAAAATCATCTACTTTGACGCTGACCATGTCATGTGAAAGGACTGGCATTCACAACTACCGGCCAAAAAAAATAGCTAGGATGATTATGTTATTAAATTATCAAAATAATTTGAGCTAAAACGACGAAATTAAAAATATTTATGATTGAATTATTGTATACGCAGTTTAAGATTTTAATGGTGATTATTTCAAAAGACGTCTTGTACAAGTCTTAAAAAATTTGAAATGCGTAATTGTATCCTAAAATTTGTCCAAGAAAATGTAATCAAAGTGTTTCTATGAGGCTCCATCTAATTTGAGAGGCGGAAAATTGTGATACAAATTTCTTTCGACGCTTTTGTGGGAGATTTGTTCGGCGTCATCGCGATGCAAGTGGACGCGACGTTGGCAAAATCGGGGAAAATGAGGCAATCGTGAAATGGGCTTGTCGGCCCAAAAAAGTCGCCCATTCGGATCGGAAGGCCCAAATTCCCTCCGGCCCAGCTCAAGCGACACCCACCTGTGACAGCGCGAACATCAGAGGTAGAGCCGAGGAGCACAATACACTTTGCACACACGTCGCAACCTGAAGGCGAGACCGACCGAGAGTGTGTGCACAGCCTCTCTCGCCGGAGCTCCGCAGGAGAGGGATTCGATGGCCTCGTCCAGCAGCGGCCTCACGTTTAAGCTCCACCCCCTGGTGATCCTCAACATCTCCGATCACTACACCCGGGTCAAGTCCCAGCTCCACCCGCCGTCCTCCGCGCACGGCGCTAGCAACGGCGTCGATCCGTCCGCCGCGCCGCCGGCCGATCCCCCGAGAGTGTACGGGTGCGTGATCGGAGTCCAGAGGGGCCGCACCGTCGAGATATTCAACAGCTTCGAGCTTCTGTACGACCCCGCCACTCACTCGCTCGACCGCGCCTTCCTCGACAAGAAGCAAGAGCTCTGTTGAGTCCCCTTCTCTCTCTCTCTCTCTCTCTCTCTCTCTCTCTCTCTCTCTCTCTCTAGCTGCTTATCTTACGTTTTCCGCCCTTGTTTAAGATTGTTAAGGGATAATATTTGTGATTTTTTGCTTCCATTGTGCGGGAGGAGGGGGTTAGGGTTTTGAGCTTAGTATTTATTTTTCTGATTTTTTATTATTTTTTTCTGTCTAATCTGCGACAGATAAGAAGGTTTTTCCGAATTTTTACGTACTTGGATGGTATTCCTCGGGGAGCGATGCAGAAGAATCCGACATGCACATTCACAAAGCTGTAAGTAATGATTCTGTAATGCTCTGATTGATAGTAATCTTCACCTTTTGTATTGAACCTTGCGTTCACAGTTATTATTCCATCATTTCGAGCCTTTGAGATCGAAATTGAGAGTGCCAATCTCTGTGTTCGCTGGGGCGTTTCAAGGAAATAAGGCTGGAATGTCACTGTCAAAAAATATATCCGGTGACAGTTCGAGTCTGAAGTTGTAGACTTCAAATTCTGTAGTCATAGTATGAAGTGCATTTTGGTGTTATTGCGAATGGTGGATATTTCATTTGATAAGCTCTTCTTTTATTTACTTTTGTGGTGCAATCCCTGTCCAAGTCAGTAGACAAAGCACGTTTACAAGCTGCGAACCCTGTCCAAGCAAAATGGTTATGTGCTTTATACAAACAAATTCAAATTTCTATGTACTGCGTGTGGATGTCTACATTACAAAATGATGATGGCTGGATGCATTTACACTAGTGAATTTCGAGTGTCAATTGACAAGGCCGCTGAAATTTATTTCACAGTTGATGGATGTCAATGAAAGCCCTGTCTATGTTCTTCTCAATCCTTCAGTTAATCATTCCCAGAAAGATCTCCCTGTTACAATCTATGAAAGTGGTAAGTGACTTTTACGTCCTGTTCTGAAAGTTCTTTGATTACCTTGTTATCAGTACGGGAACTCTATTCTCGTTTCTCGCTGAGGTAATGTTTGCCATTCCCCGTTCCCACCATGTGAGTGTTCTGGTGCATTGGCTAGATAAAGTGTTTCCTCTTGGCCTTCTTGGTACTTAGTGTTTCAAGAGCATTATATACATGAACGAGGTAGGTAGTCATTACAGTCAGGAGTCCAGGATAATTTTAGATTTCCTCTATCAGAAAGAAATATTTTAGCTCTGGGAAAGTTTTGATACCCTGCCTTATGGACCATTTATTGGAACATTTGCTTCTGCCTTTTCGCGGCAGACTATCTAAGAACATTTTTTTCTACTTCTAATATTTACTGAAACTTTGCGTTGATTTATTTCTCACAACTAACAACACTAGATGATTTTTCCTTTATATTGGATCGTTATCTACACGATCATAGAGCTGCACGTCATAGATGGGATTCCGCAGCTTATATTTGTCCGTGCTAGCTACACCATTGAGGTACGTCCGTATGTTGTCTCATGCATCCATTTTTTTTTTTACTTAGTTCTGAACTAGGATAATTGAATTGTTTGTTTCTTGCATTGAAGACAGTAGAAGCGGAGAGGATATCAGTTGATCACGTTGCTCATCTGAAACCATCTGATGGAGGTACAGCGGCAACTCAGTGTAAGGACTAATCACCTTCCATACTCTCTAGCAAGTTCTGGTCCATTATCTAACATCATCTGCACAATACCCACCATGACCCCCTCCCTCCCATAAAAAGAAAAAAAAAGTTATAAGGTAGAGGAGAAAGAGAAGGCCTCTGTGCGGATAAGAGTACAAAAAAGTGTAATGATAGCAGTCGCATTCTCTCTTATTTCACTGAAGGAAAAGAGAATTAATCCCACAGTTTTTTGGCACGTGTTTTTCTGCAGTGGCTGCTCACCTCACAGGAATTCACAGTGCCATCAAGATGCTGAATAGCCGAGTTAGAGTGCTTCATCACTACCTTCTTGCAATGCAGAAAGGTATTTGATTTTTCTGTCTCTTTTAAATCAATTGGGGGACGTTTGAGGTGCCTCCCTCCACAAAGTTGCAGCCCACCTACTATAGAATGTGACTCAGACAAGAGAATGAGTGTAACTTGAAAGAGATGACAAGTATTCTAACAGCTTCCTCATTAGCCAATAGCCTTGTTTATGCCCTACCAGAATATTTGTTGCACGCACAGGAAAACTAATGAACCAATCGCAGCCATCTCCATATCCTATGTATCCTCTGAAATGTGACTTCTGTTGCTTCAATGTAAAGTCGATTATTGCATAGAAGATGTGTATCCATAGGTATGACTAGCACAGCTTAGAGTATGTACTGATTGCACATGCAGGTGAGATTCCTTGTGAGAATTCTCTGCTGAGACAAGTATCTAGTCTTCTCAGAAGATTGCCAGCTATTGAATCAGGGAAATTTCAGGACGATTTTCTGATGGTAAGTATTCTGTTTAGCTTCACATGCCCTGAAGTCAAGGTTTTTCCTTTTTAAACTTTGATTTATTTGTTAGTTGTTGAATAATTTCAATGTTCACTTTCTTGTGTAAATTCTTCTCCAATTTGCTTTTCTTCCAGGAGTACAATGATACGTTGCTGATTACTTACCTGGCCATGCTCACCAACTGCTCAAGGTATGGACAAACTTTTGATTTATTTACTTTGGACTTATTTTGGGTATGTTTAGGAGTCATGATTCAGGAGTAAAATATTGCTGTGGACCATCTTTTGGGAACTCTTAAAACTTTTTCAGACTGGAGTTGTGTATATACATCAAACCACACATATCATGTGCCTGAAAGCTTATCCAACCATGCAAGTTGTTAGCTGGATCTGGAAGGATATGTAGTATGTACTGTAAGTTAGAATTTTCGTCAGGAACAATTCGACTCAAATGACATCTCCCTAATTTGACTTTTTGTGCAATCTACTTGCAAGGAATTGCTCCTAGCAGATATGGTATTAGAAAACCTTTTCAAATATTTAGCCTTGAGCAACACAACGCATTTGTTGTTTCACAAGGTTTCAAGTTAGTCTGTCCATAGGAAGCCCAGCAACATGATAAACCTTGGTTACAGGTCAGCTGAGCTTTGGGGAAAGTAGCAAAGTCGAGAGCTTTCTTTTGTGAAATTTGCTAAAGTTTTGGTTTATGTGCTTTAGACAAATTGATAATGATTGGATTGACATTAACTTGTCAAAGCGTGTGTTTGCTTTCAATGTTATGAGGCTTCATTTCAGAAACTCAGACGTTTCTCCTCTTTGCAGCACAATGAACGAGCTAATTGACAAATTCAACACTGCATATGACAGACACAGTAGGAGGGGAGGAAGGACCCCCTTTGTTTGAAAGATTCCTTGTTTCCATTGGATCACCTTCAATTGATTATGGTTCTCCATCTCTCCCGGCATTGCGCTTGATTTGTGGCCTACTGTCAGAGTCTAGGCATGTGCATGACGCAAGCAATCAATGGCCATTGCATATTGAGCTAGTTTCAACCGAGGCCCATACCACATGGAAGATGGGTTCAGGAAGATGAAATCAGAATCAAATACAAATCTTTAGACATTCGCATTTTACTAAGGTTCTCTCTCTATTTGCTTGGGATGTTCCAACCTCCTGGTATTACGTAGTTCCTGGGGCTAACAATGGTGAACGTGGGGACCACGCTGCCAGATTTTCATATTTTACAGGCTTGTTTTGACCTTTGGTGTTGCCTGGAGATGATGTTCCTGGTATAGTTTTTAGCCTTTTGTAACGATTCTACATATTAACTTCATGGATTCTGGGACTCCGTTGTCGAACTAGTACACTTGGACCCTGTAAAAGGCTCTTGGGTTTGCTTCTATGTTCCACCTCTTTTATCAAATAACATCGGTATTTTACTAAGATAAAAGGGGCAAATTCAGGTAGGCCTTCGAGGATGTTAAGCTTTTGGTGTTTGTATATGAAACATAGAACAGTGTGATTCTCAAGCAAACGAACAAAAAAAGTGGAGAAACTTCATTTTTCGTATTATTCTAACTCATCAACCAGTGCGTTTTGCGGCATAAACAAACTTGAAAGTTCTTGCCCACTGGCTTTCACCACTACTAATGCGGAATATCAACGAGAGAAGAAAGCAAATTGGCAACGTTCAGTTTCATGTTGAACCACGCTCCCTAGAAAAGCTCTCTTTAAGCTTCTTCAAACAGATAGTTCGGTTTTGGAGACAAGAATCCCATCGCTATCTGCATACAACCATTCGCCTTCGCGGATCAGCGTGCCGGCAATGTAGACAGGGACATGCTTTTCCCCGACCCCTTTCTTGCTCGATTTCAGGGGATGCGAAGCCAAGGCCCTTACGCCAATCGCACACTCATTGATCTCGTCCACATCTCTAATGCAGCCATTCACAACAATGCCAGCCCATCCCATGTTCTGGGCCAACTGTGCCATGTTCCCACCCACCAGGGCACATCTTAAGCTTCCTCCACCATCGATGACCAACACTCTTCCTTCACCTCTGGTTTCGAGCAGCTCCCGGACCAGTACGTTGTCCTCGAAAACCTTGAGAGTGACAACGGGACCCGAGAACATTTTGCTCTGGCCATATACCTGGAATACTGGATGCAGCACGCGCAGGTCACCGCTTGCTACGACAGATGCGTTTGAGTCGCAGACTTCAGCTGTTGCGAGAGAACCCATTGTGTTATCCTGCAACACTGGTTTGGTTAGTTCCGGTCAAATGAGGAAAACACCGACCCAGATTCCACTGATTTCCCCAGCAGAAAGCTGATATGGACATATGGTGTCACAGTCTTGCGTCACTCTTTACGGCGCCAGTAAATTATCCATTACCAGTCTGCTTAGATCATACGTCAAACTAAAGGAGTACCTAGATGACACGATGATAACCTCAAACAAAGCAACTTTCTGTTCTGTTGCACATTTTGCAGACTGATGCACTGGAGATTCTGTTTCCAGTAAGGAGCTGAAGAAAATAGCTAGTGCACACCTGAGCTTAATGCGATAAGATTGTAAAAGTTGCAGCCGCGACAAATGCTGCAATAAGCATCGACTGTAGAAGATACACAGAAGTGTAGCTGCACAAGTGATGACATTTCTGATCGATATATCTATGCCGTACTGCACGAGTCAGGAATTTCAGAGTTGAGGCTCTATGGATTGCTCCTCGAATCATATTTTGCTAGCAACAAGCATAACCGGACACCATTTAGACCATTTTGAAATGATTTAGAGGATCGGTCTTGACATTTTCAAGGGACAATTCATTCGATTCGAGAGTTCAGAGGCTGATTTCAATTTAATAGCCACTGAACAAGTTCAGTTTCCATCTCATCGATCAATGCATTTTTCTTGTATAAATCACATTATTTGTCACATCGTAGGTTAGGTTGATATGTTGAACACTCGAGAATGCAACAGCTAATTTCCGTGCTATCTCTGAAACAATTGTTAGAATCTGCAAGAATCACCATTTCAGTAACACAAGTTTCTGCACAGCCACAACTCGCAATACTCCAGATTTGTAAATAAGATTTATCACATTTAAGTTTTGGAGATAGCAATCAGGTAGTTAGCTAACCTACAAAATCAATGAATTTTAAAGTCGCCGATGTTCACACTGTAATACCTTGCCATTTGTGCGATGAGTTTTATCAGATAAACTCATCGCCACCAGAGGATCCTAAGGCATCTACCCATTGATGCTTTCGTCACACAGCCTTCATTAGCATAATCAACCGGCAAATTCCTCCTAAATTTCTTTAAGGCAAGTGGCTCGAGCTAACCGAGACAGGATAACAAGTAAGAGCATCTTCATTTTTAAAATCCAGAGTCAACGTCCCACATGAGCAGGCAGTAAGCCAAGGTAGACTGAAATCACGTCATTAAGCAACAGAAATCAAGAAACCACCCGTGAACCCAACTAGAAAACACGAGAATGAGACAGACAAAGTACAGACACTTCTCGAACCGAGGCTTAACGACCCACCCCGATAAACTAATCAACGGTCATTAAGAACGACTAGATTCATGCATTTGCTATCTGGAACTCTCCATCACACTACTGATCTGATAAAAAGATGACATTTTTTTTTCTCTTTGTAAGACACGACAGAGAGGCCAACTAACGCTTCTAATCCATCATCCAGTTGGATTAAACAAAACCATCAAGATTTGACTCTGTTTTAAACTCCACTGAACAGAACCCTCTAACACGCAATTCCTTAAAACAAAAGGAAAGAATCTTCGTTTCTAACAAAGAATCTGATGCTACCAACAAAGTGAAAACCAACGATGACCCACGAAAGAGTACGGAAAATTGTTGACGAATTCGAATGCTGAGAGAAGCTAAAGTGACGAGAAAAGCAGAGAGAAAGAAAGAAGGGAATGAAGAGGGGAGGAGGCGCTTACACGTTGAGCTGAGAGAACCGAACAGAGACCAGTTCGAGTGAACCCACCAAGCGAATTGGTGCAGCCCGTTCGGATTGCGATGGTGCCGCTCGAATTCAGAGGTTTTATGCGAAGTGCCGATAAGTCTCGGGATTCAACATGTTTAGTGGAGGAAATGGTAACTGAAAAAGCGACGATAAAGCGAGGGAAGCGTTGATATTAATCAAAATTGACGGCGAGAAGAAGAAGACACGATGGTTCCCGTGCCGCCACTGACATGTTCTCTAACGTAATCCGCGCCGAACGAGAGTTGCTATGAGGAGAGCGAGTGGCCTTTCCTGGTCCTTTCCTGGAAGCCAAATCTTGATAAGCGTGCCCCGCCCTTCCCATCTTATATATAATATGTATATGCAGAGCATTTCACTTTTGCAAAGCATGTTGATGTCCGATTTGTAAACACCGATGACAGATATTAATCGAACCCTTTTCTGAATATGAATTTCATATTAAGGATATGTTTGGGTGATAGCAAGTTACGCGAATTAGTTCTATGAACTTTCGCTTACTCGATTTGCTGAAAATAATCAGTTTCGATAAAATAAAATAAAAACATATGAAAATTGAGAAAATAAACTCCCAAATTTGAAAATAAAGAAGTATTTTTCCCGAAGAATAGTTTCATTTATGACTAAATTTTTCCTATATTCAAACACACAATAAACTCATGAATTCGAGCATCATGCGTGCATGGCTACTTTTATGTGATTTTAGAAGGGTATGATCCTGAGATATGCATAGTGATTAGATCTATAAATAATTTAATGAGGCAAAACTTCATCGAAACCATGCATATAGGGAACACGTGCAGCCATGGAATGTAGAAGCGGAGGAGGAGAGCAATTGTTGTCGCGTGAGCACGTTAAAGGAGGAAAGCAGTGCAAGTTTGGAATGCGAAAGTAGTGAAAGCACCAACGATCCGCGTCTTTTCACTTTAAAATCCACAACAACACGTGATTAGACCGATGTGAGAAATTTCATTTTGTTTGAATTTGAGATTTTTCTTTTATCGATAGTATGATGTACGTACCATTACCACGTGATGTATCTAGAACATAAGATATTTTGATCATTCAATGGTAGAAGATGGGCAATTCTCGTTTTAACTTAGATCCATGAACCAAGTGTAACCAAACCCGTTAAAAGATGTGAGATTATATAGGATTTTTCTAATTAAAGATTGTGATAGATTTTATCCATACTGACTGATTCGAGCTAGAGTAGGATTTCTTTTCTGACAATGAGATGGGGTTGTGGAGACTATTAGGCTCGGACCTGATTTTTCTCGGCCTGACCTGTTGGCCTAGGCTGAAAAATCCAAACCAAATGGTTTTAACCCAAATCAAACTTTAAAACTCTTAACATACTACTGACAAAATGACTTAACATAAAAGTATCGAACAATTTTTTAAGTTTCATCAAAATAAATAAAATCTGCACTCCTTGCCTTGAAAAAAAATATATCTTATGGGTCATTGGAAGCCTGATAGTTATAATCTATCGTTTTCATGGATTTAATAAGGTATATAAATGATAAATGAGTAACTTTTAAAATTTTCCGCATTTTAGATATATTTAATTTGTTAAGAATAACCGGGCCGGGCCAATTCGGGCCTGAACGTCTTAAGCCCGAGACCCGGAACGGCCTGAACGAGGTTTATAAGACCCACTAGAAATACTAGCCCGGTCTTACTAAAGAGCCGATAATTCGAGCCGGTTCAGTGCAATCCGGTTCGGGTCTTGGAGCTTTTTGACTTTTTTGCCCTCCTGGTGGAGACGGTGACAGGTCTCTTGCCCTTTTTTAGCACTCCAAGCGAAGTACTGTAGACTTAGAGCCCGCGGGAGATTTATGGAATTGTCGTCTCAACGAGACTTAATTTTTCGTTAATATTGGAAGATAGTGATTACCTTCGCAAATAGTTTTTTTGACAAAAAAAGCGGGGCCTAATCTTCACACCCAACAAAAGCAATGACTCGAGAAATTTCAAAAGTCGTCGAGTCTGGATTTACCACCGTTTCTTTATATACATGGTGCCAGATAACATGTAAATAGTATCATAAAGAGCATATCGGGAGCTATGTGCCTTTTCTTTAAGTAGAACGCAGTATCCGTCAAATCAAATCGAATTGCATAAGATATAATACAATATGAATCAAAAACGAGAGATCGGACGCATGACGTCCTCTTCTTAAGTTGCGATACACATAGTGCGCGCATCTTGTTAGTTCAAATGTTTTGATCTGTTAATGAAAAAAATATAAGAAAAAATTATATATTGTCTTGAAATATCAATAGCTAGGGTCAATTATACTGTGCCCTCTAATGTTGGAATAGTCTCACCCATTCCCAACTTGTTCTTGGATAGAAGAAAGTTACGTCATTTTACCTCAATTCTTCAATGCCAAAAGCAAATCGCTACATTAGAAATCAAATTTATCCACTTATTCCTGGCGAGAGCCTTGATGAATCTCAATGAAAAACGATGTTTGCTCTCTTATACACATAGCAAATGTTGTAATAGCATCTTTTGATTTAATACTTTATTAACATTTCATTTGTTTTCCGGAAAGCTAACTTTGCTGAAGTATATTTTCAAGGAACCTATTTTCGTTGGCCAAACATCTAAGTTTGTTTGCATTGTGAGAAATCATAACCGGTTTTCTGAATTATGTTGATTATGAAAAAGATCTTTCGATAAACTTATTTTCCTAAATGAACTGAACACTGCGAAATGAGGATTATATATTTGGATAGTAAATTCGTCGTGAAAGAAACGGATTCTTGTGGCTCAATGATCAATGATAGCTAATGTGTATTATAATTAAGACGGGTCACAATCGTGTATCATCACAAAATAGACCGCGAGATGATAATTCACGATAGTCGAGATTGTAATCTAGTTCTTTCATAAGCCACCGTTTCACATTCTAAACCTACTTTTGAATTGCCCTAAGCTTGTTGTCTTATAACCATTTATTAATTCCGAAATTTGTTTACTTTTCTAATATTTTTGAATTTTAAATCACGCCTCTCCTCCTAACTTTTTCACTAGTTACGCAAAACAGTAAAATGTTTCTCCCTAAAGTAAATCCATGTTCTTGCCAAGATCATAACATGTCTTATCAAAAGATACTCCTCCGGGACCTTAGGTTGTTAAATAGAGAAAGCGCCAAGATCCAATTTTAACGAAATCAACATATTGAAAACATATATCAATACTTTTAACGTGATAAACTAATTAGTATTTAGTAATGATTTCCCCATCAAAAATCAGCGAACTACACGCAATGATGGCGAGGGCTGATCATTGCTTGGATTTGCTCCATTATTAGTTAACTCGTGGTCTTGATCACCACCACCACTTCTTCTTCTTCTTCTTTTTCAAAATCAACCCAAGTTGTATTTATTTACTACAATCCCCCCCCCCCTCCCCCCCAAGAAAAAGGACGTAGTTGCAAATGCGATAAGTTTCTGGACGTGGGGGGAGAAAACTTGGCGAAAGAAAGATAAAAATATAGAGAGCCAGATGGAAAATGAATAATTTTCTTTTTTTGGCCTAACTTGCTGTGCTATCCAACTGGAGATATAAAGTATGAACTGTTCTTATCGATAGCTTTCAATCACGAACCGGACGGCCCGGAATGTCAAAGGGAAGCAAAGGAATTGAGACCTCAAAGTCAAGAAGATTATTATAGGCTTTGGCCCGAAGAAAAGGGTCATTGAATAGGCTGGTTAGGTGTCGAGCAGAGGTAAATGATAAGAGAGTCAAGCTCAGGGACCCAATTGAAAACAACTAAAAGAGATTTCCCCATGATTTAAGGATGGTTAAAAAAGTATTATTACTTTTGGTGCTATTATTGCAGATCAAGTTAAATAATGGGGGAAACCAAATGCTGCCAGCTCGGGTGCAAAAACCCCTTTCAAACTGAAAGTAGATTTGAACGAGAGATCGAACTGCTCGAGATATTTTTCTTTTCCTCTCTTTTGATGTGGGTCGAGAAGATAATCATCTCAATCTGTCATCTGTTGCTCCATGCTCACTTTCCATTGTTTTTTTATTATATAAAAACTTATTTATAAGTATGATCTTAATTTTAAGGAACGAGAATTAGATATCATGATGTCGCCAGAGATATGAGATTTTGTGTTGGAATTCACATCGATTTTGGACCTCTCACTCCTAGATACGACTAATTTTGAAGGTGTGATTTTCCGGCAATTTGTATTCATTAACGTCCAAGCGTCCTTTGCGCCTCCGATTGCAATTTGTGTAGCGATGCAACTCATGTCGCGACGATATGACTTACCTTTTTGGGTGGGCTTTACTTTAGTCTATAAACAATCAACAACGTATATTCGTACTTTCAATTCAGACAAAACACGCCGCTTCACTATCTAAATTGCAAAAAAAAAAATCATGCGTTTCGAAAAGAGAAGGTGTTTCACATTAGTAAATGTACAATTATTAAAAAGATAATAAAAAAAGGAGAGTAAATCTTTTTTCCGGGATAAAGAAAAAGGATAATTAGTGAATGGAGAACTAGAAAGAGTTTCCTTTCTATATCCCACAAAAGTTCATTTACGACCCTCTGAATTCCCCCCAAAAAAAAAACCAACCAAAAATAGCACGTGAACACAACCAACGAAATCAAGGCAGCGTCCGCACGTGCGGCTCACCAGAAGAGCCGTGCGCAAATAAATAACCTCTCCCGTGCCCGCCGAATCTTCAGTACCACGACGAGTCCTAGTCGCTCGTTCAACGATAGTAATGATAATAAATCAAACATCAAATCATAAAAGTAATTTCTCGAAACCCAATTTAATTCCGTTCGTTTCGCAATTTACAAACCATCCGATAAATCGTTTCGCGAGATCTGATATTAGGCGATAGAGCTCTCTCGAGATTTCGATCATCCAGCTCCCTCGCCGGGGCATCCGTCTACATAAGCATTGCACTAATTATGGGACTAAATCTAATGCATCGGTCTCGATGTATCCAACATTTCCCCCCTTGTTTTTCCAATGAAACTGTCCAGTAAAAAAGAAAAAAGAGAAAGGAAGGCGGGGGCAGGGGGGGAACTCGAGAAGAAAAGTGAGGTACTGAACTCACCAAACCACCTAAAGAAGCAAAGAAAGAAAACCTAATGAAGAAGAAAGAAGAGCCGAGCCCGAGAAGCGCCCCGAAAGTCAAAATGGCCGGGGGGTGGGGGGTGGCGATGGGGCCCGTTCGCCAGCTGCCCCGCCCTAACATTTTTTTTTTTGCTTCTCCGCCTTTGCTTCCGCCCTCCGCCATCGCTTTCGCCCCCCTTCCTTAAAGTCTCCGGTCAAATCGCCCACTTTTTTTCTTTTTTTACCGGTCAAAATTACTTCTGAGGATCGAAGATCGGCCTATCAAGAAGATTTCGACATCACATACGAATCCGATCCCTCTCCTTCTCCTTCGCTTCTTGTTCTTTTTGAAGATATCCGAAGATTGATTTGATAAGCCTCATCATTCGCGGTTCCATGTGTCGCTTTGATATTTCATTAGATGGTCGAAAACGGGTCGCTATTGCTATTTGCTAATGCCTGCCTGCCGAGTTGTCTTTACGCCGTTGTTCCGATTGGACTCTCCCATGCTTGCTTTCCAACTTTTGACTCCCGTGCTCTACAATGAGTGCAAATTGGATCATGCGATTATATGTTTTCTCTAGAAAATAGCCTATAGCCTCGTCCCTCCCATGGCAATCGGACTTCGGATCGCAATCGTGAACAGGAAAAAGGGGGAAAATTCAGAGGCAGTCGGATTATTAAAAAACTCGGCATTCGATAGGGAAAAGGGGATCTCGAAATTGTTTGCGAACCCCCATTTGACGAAACGTGAATCTCGAGTTGACTCGTGGAAAAGCATTCTGGGCGTTATCTTCAAACGAGAAATTCCGCAAAGCTCTGCAGGGGGACTGTCTCTAGATAACCTAATTCACTCCTCCTCTCGAATCGAAAAAAGAAAGCAAACTAAAAGATGAAAAGAGAAAATAAATAAATAAGGAAATACCCAACGAAAACAGAATAAGGGCAAAAGGACGAGAGAAAATAAATAATTAAAATATTCATAAAAATCCCAAACTACACTCGTTATGGTAAATTCTAAATTTGTTTATCGCAGCATAAATTCAGGGTATTCATGTTACAACGGATCATCGTTTGGGATATTTTGGAAGGGTATTAATCCGAATATTTTCGGGGGAGGAGAGAAGGAAGCCGCACGCTCGTCCCAAATTCAAAATCCGCTTTTCCCCGTGGTGAGTGAGACGCTGTGCGCACGGGTCACGAGCCTCGCTGTGCGCAAGTGAGAACGAGAAGAAATGACTTTCTTCTCCAATTAAACAAAAAAAAGAAGAAATGGGACAAATCAACACACACAAAAAAAAAGAAAAGAAGAAGAAGAAAAGGGACCCGTGACGACGACGCACTGTTTGAGACGCTCGTGCGCCCAAAAGGAGAGGGAGAAGGGGGGCCACTCGCGATGTTTAATGTTTCTTTTGGGTTTCGTGGGTGCGGGGCTCACCGCATGGGGACGACCCTTTTCTTCGTTCATCATCAACTCTCCAACGTTTTTTTTTCAAAACCAAAAGCCCACGACATAATGCCAAAAAGGAATTCGTGTTTATGTTATGTTTTCTTTTTTATGGACGGGCGGTCCTGAAATCAGCCGGCTTTCCTTCCGAGGATTCCGGCCTGTTCCCTACCGCCAACCACCCCCTTCATTAAAAATCTTCCCATCCTCCCCCTCTCCCGCGTTATGGAATTGGACGGATGGGACGAACGGTCGTCGACGGGGAGGTATCTTCACGAGCCACTAGCGATGGGGGCGCCTCGTTTCTGGTGAAAGCCTTTTTTCAGGCCGAGTTGTTGCTCCCCCCACGCCTACGCTACTTGCACCTATCAATACGAGAGAGGGAGGAGGGGCTGCCCATCCTAACGAGAAGGACTTGCTTGGGTGATCCGGTGCGATCGGAATCGTGTCGCGGCCGCGTCTCTCGGAAGTTTCGTGCCGTAGCTATGGATTATATTTGCGCGTCTGGTAAAAACTGATTACTACGCATATATTATTACCCGACAGCACCGTTTGGGAAATTTTAAAGTTTTAGCACCTTAAAAACTACTAGAGACAAAGGTCTGTAACCACGAGATTTTGTACCGATTATTTTGGAAGATGAAAGCACCTCAAACGCGTTTGGAAGACCCTCCAATTGTCGCATTTTTCTCATACCGTAGAGCAAGTACTTACCAAAAAAAAAGAAAAATCTGAAGTTATGTCGATCGCGATACACAAATATATTAATTTTTCTTTTGCATCACCAGAAAAAGTTAAACTTATACACATGTAATCTACAATATACAATTATTTCACTTTCATTTATGGCGTGCGCATTAATACCAAAAAAAAAAAGGGCGTGGGATATTTACGTTCTTAGTGAACAATACCAAAAAAGAAAAAAAAAATTGACAAGTTTGTTTCTTGTTGTTTTGGACATCAACCCTAATATTTTATGTGGCGGGGGTCCCCACTTCTTCTTCTTGTTTTTCTATTTGTGGATTTGAAGGCGAAATATTTATGGGGTGGCGTGTGGGTCTTGAGGGGAGGAGGCAAAGCTGCGAATCTAACGGAGGGGATAGAGGATGCGCTCGTGCGGTGTGCACGCATCCTGACAAATGTTGCACTCCTTCCTTCTCCCACTCCCCCACCTACACCCCATTTGTCCACACCCCACTCTTCCAAGTAAAACAAACAATTCAAAAGCATGACCCATTCTCTCCCCGTTATTATACTAATAAAATTCTCATGGTAATAAATTTTAGAAAGACTTGACCGACTCCTCTCCCCGGCCCCCACGATGTACTCACCAAAGGGGAGGAGTAAAAAGGAAGCATAAGGCCGTGAATTGATCGTACGTCTGGAGTCGAAAAGCCGGGATTCATGTTCTTCAGAGAAAAGGGATGGTCTTTTTTTGATGCCAGACCACTAAGGCCAGCCGGAGACAATTTACCTCGGTGGGGGAGAGGCCGCCGTCGGCTACCGCTTTCCGAATCGGACGGGCGGGACATCGACGGCCGCGATATCCAAAAGGGAAGTCGCATCGGGTAGAAACGAGCGGATTTACATGTGTTGCACTCCGACAAAAGGAAAGAAAAATAAGGAAAAGGGAAGCTGTTGGGTGATGAGCGGTCCAGATCATTCCGTCGTACGACGAGAAAACTATGTAGAACGTGAGGACGTTGATGGGCAGACATCATAGGATAAGGCCGACCCCGTAAATAAAATTTTTAAGGTTGATGGCTCAAGCCTCGTGGGCGAAGGGGGGGTGGTAATAATTTTCTTCTTTATTGGCTTTATTTCTGTTATTCTTTCGTTATCGCATGACGCGAGATTCAGACGCACGCTTGCATTTGTCTCCTCAGACTCGCGATAGATATTTTCTTTTTTGCCTCCTCCTTGACAAAATAGAAAGAAATCGACTAATCGACTAATCACGATTGGCCTTAACAACTAATCGAAGTTGTCGTGGCGTGTTGAGATTCTTCCTCTCGGAGGGGGGGAAGGATCGGTTTACCAGTATTCCCACCTACCAATTTCGATGTGGCCAGGTTCTTAGATCGCTCGATTTGCTAAGAAAATGACGCGCGTTAAATCAATTCCGTGCTATATTTGATTGAGCAATCGCACGAAGGAAAGAAGAAGAAGGAGCTAAATTAGAGCGCCTTGCGAATTGATTAAATTCTATGTTTGTAGTTTTTTCCCCCTTAACGACGTCGAATCCCACCTTACATAGGCGAGCTGCGATTTTTATCATTGCATGCGATGCGATGGAGAGAATGAAGTTTTAATGATTCTGGCGTTAAAGCCGTGTCGATTCGTCGGATTCAAGACAGTTCCAACGCTATCTAATGTCTCCTTTCTTGGTCAATCTTTTTTAAGCACTAGGAATTCAATGAACGAAGTGACAATGCTCGAACGTAGCTCGTGCATGCATAGATTATCCCACTTCAATCTGTCGCACAAGTCGTTGAACTATTAAGGCAACAACGTACACAGTATTTCCCGCATTTCTTGCACTGCGATCCGCAAAAATCTTTCTCTTTTATTGATTTCCATGCACTTCTTTTCAGACAATAATATATACATTTTCCCCCTTTTTGGCGTGGCGGATTGGACTGTCCGAGGAGCACGAAGAAATGAAAATCCGGAAAGGACAAATTTTTTAGTAAAACACGAGGGACGGACTCTTGAGATGTCTGCGCTCTCGGAGGAGGCCCCGAGATCTTCCCCCTCCCCCCCCGGGGAAAAATCCTTTTCATGCAGATGTTGCCAAAAGCGCGAAATGTCGTCGCACGTTTTGATGGGGGGGAACTTTCCCCCGCGCCAATTTTACACTGCGAGCCAGCGCCTCGTGAAGGGGTCCCGATGAAGAGGAGACGACGACAACAACAACATCGGTTCGTCGGTCGAAGAAATTGATGCCAATCCTGTCGGTACGTGAACAAACATCGGAATTTCAAAAAAAAAAGAAGAAGAAAGAGAAGTAAAAAGAATTAAAAGAGAGAAAGGGAAAAAGAAAAAGGAAAAGAGAGGCGAGTTTGTGCTCTCGTCCTTCTCACGCTTCGCAAGTCCATGCGTGCGCGACGTTCACTTCGTAGTTAATTTTGTTTTTTTTTTCTACGCATGAGATTGTAAATTATAGCTAAGAAAGAAGTAATTAAATCAACGGCTTGAGATTGAGAACTATAACTATAGTGTGGGATTTGCAGTATAACTTATTTGTTTGTTTGTCTATGAGCAGAGGCTAGGGGTGTGTGATCGGATTGGATAAACCGGATTTCCTATTTGACTCACTCTGAAAACAAGGTAGGAAACATGGTCCAATGCAAACAGAGTCGGGTACAGAGTCAAAAAATTGGAATCGGTTATAATAGGGTCGGGTACAGAATCCAGATCTAAAACCTATCATGAACCCTGAAAATATACGATGGAACTAATTAAAACCCGACGATCGACGGTTATTCACAGAAATTATAGGGAGATGTTATAATAAGAAGTTACAAAGAAAGGTTACGATAGAGGTTACAGAATGGCTAACCAATGATTATATTGACTCAATTATTCCGACGGTTGCTTTGATTCCAATACATCGGCGTTATTTCTTTTCCAATTGCATCCGAAAATTGTTGACTCTATTAATCATTGATTCCTTTAAGCTATTGATTCATTAAGTTATTGAGAATTATGTTAACTAAACTCCGCTTTCGTTAACTAAGTTTATCATCCTTTGAGACTCATTAAATAAATTGTAGGATAATCCTTGTTGATGATATGCCTGTCCAACATACATACATACATATATGACGTCGAATGATAATATGCAATGTTGTCCGAAGGAAAAAATGAAAAAAAAAAATCACGAAAAATCGAAAACCATGTTCACAATGATCTATTTACTTTGAACATTTTATTTGGGTGTCAAAATTTCAAAACTTTGCTTATGCGAAACATTGACCCCTCGTCAAAACTCCATCGTATGATTTTTCACATCGTTTGTTTTCTGACATCCACATAAGCAGATTTGCTAATGGCGTTCACCAATTGAACATTGAAGGAGTGTAAATGAGTCATATATGTACAAGTTTGGGAATTCTTGGCGTCACGGAGAAAATATTCAAGATAAAAGGCGAGGTTTTAAGTGAATTCGAAATGATAAAAAAGGAAAAGCGAAGGAGAGATCAAAACCTTATTATCTACACTAAAAATAACGGAATCAAAATCTTATTGCGTTTGGACGCTGACGATGGCATGTTGTTGTTGGGGGGATGTCGTTTCGGGGCGAGGCAAGCGGGAAGTAATCAAAATGAACGAAAGGGGAAGATGTCATTAGACCAGCGCGGGGGAGGGAACGTACGAGCCGGGTCACTCAACCCATGACTCCCTAAAAGAAAGAAAGAAGCATAAAGAAACAGCAACAAAGGAATAAAAAAATGGGAGAAAAGAGAGGAGTTTTTGGAGGAAGAGAAACGAATCAAATCCAAAGTTTGACTGGACCCCCACCACCACCCTCCCTTCCTCCTCCCTTAATTTGAGAAAGCTAACTTAATTAAAGGCGGCAAAAGAAATAAAACAAAGGGGCAAACAGAAGAGGACGAGAAAAGCACTCCTCCATTCTCTCTCTCTCTCTCTCTCTTAACTCGAAGGCACCAACTTCAACTTGGCCCCCCTGTATTCTATTCTGCTCCTCACTCTCTCTCTCTCTCTCTCTTACCTTTTTCACCAGCTCAAGGCATCTGCCTTCCTTCCACTGCTCGTACCAATTCTTTCCCTCCTCTCCCACGAGGTTCATTCTCCGTCTTTTCCCTTCTGGACCCTGCCTCTCGTTCGCCCCTCCCGGTTTCACCGCGCGCCTGGACTTTGGAAGCTGCCGAGAACGGACGGTCAACTCCCGCCCCGTGGACTACTCTTCCGCTGCCGGGCGATCCAGGAAGAAAGCGGGGGGCGGGTTCACTTGCTCGGTGTGGGGCGGCGGGTGCTGGAGCTCTTCCAGTTCTTTTGTTTTCTTTTGCTGCGATCATCTCCCATCGCTCTCTCTACCCTGGGATAAAGAGTACGGGGACCGGGAAGGGAGTCGCACGCAGGGGTTCCGACATTTCTGAGCATCGTATCAGCAGTCTGTCTTCTGTCCCTCTCTCCTCAAGGTATCTCTCTCTCTCGTCTCTTCATCTTCCTCGGTGAGTCAGTTGGGCTGTCTCTCCTAGTTCTTTTTTTCTTGTACTTTTCTTAACTGCCTACTTCACATCTCCTCCACTCAATCACTCCTACTCTCTCTCTCTCTCTCTCTCTCTCTCTCTCTCTCTCACTTTATGCTTCCACTTTGAGTCTTTGACCCGATCGTTTCTCTCTCTAGATCTTTTTCCTCCTCTGTTCTTTCTCTTCCTTTCTCCTGTAGTATTCTTTATTCTCTTGCCAATTATTGATTTTTCTTGTCTTATTTCCTCTTCCCAAGAGCCAACAATGCTGAGAAGCCAGCCCCGGTCGAGCAGATTCAGAAGAAATCCCAACACCAATAAACGGGGATAAAATTTAGATAGAGGAAACGCGGAGCCGGCGAAGAAGAGAGGAAGAAAGATACTTGCTTTGCTTTCTCTGGGCCAGAGCTGTAGCCAGCGGCTTCTTTCATGAACATCTAAAGAAACAAACGGGACCCCGAAAGAAGAAAAAGAAAAATGAAGAGCGAATGGAGGAGAATCATCAGTGGCTCTTTGCGCTTCGCATCCTTTCTTCAGCTGCTTCACCTTCTCATCGCAGTTGCTGAAGCTAGAAGACAACTGGCCGCCGCCGACGACGCATCCCTCTTGCTCTCTTTTAAAGAATCCTCTGTCCGGTCCGACCCGAACGGGTTCTTGTCCAGCTGGGTGGCGGCGACATCGTCCCTTCCCTGCTCGTGGAACGGCATCTCTTGCTCCTCCGACGGCCGGGTCTCCGCCGTCGATCTCAGCGGCGCTGGCCTCGTCGGCTCCCTCCGCCTCTCCGATCTGGCGGCGCTGCAAGGCCTTCGGTCCATCAACCTGCGCGGCAACTCCTTCTCTGCCGGCGATCTCTCGGTCTCCGGCGGCGGGGGTGGCAGCAGTTCTTGCCGCCTTGAGAGCGTTGACTTGTCCTCCAACAACTTGACCGACCCTTTGCCGGCCAATTCGTTCTTGGCTTCTTGCACCAGGCTTGCTTACGTCAACCTCTCGCACAATTCGATTCCCGGTGGGTCTCTCCAATTTGGGCCTTCTCTGGTTCAGCTTGATCTCTCTTCCAATCAAATCTCTGATGTTGGCATCTTGAATTACACCCTCGCGAACTGCCAGAACTTGAATCTGCTGGATTTGTCCGAAAACAAGCTCATTGGGAAGTTCGATGCCACTCCCTACTCTTGCAAGAACTTGTCGATTCTTGATCTGTCGAGGAATAATTTGACTGGGGCTCTGCCTCCCAAGTTTGTGGCCAATTCCCCAGCATCACTGAAGTTCCTGGATCTTTCTCAGAACAATTTCTCTGGAAAATTCTCCGATCTCGACTTTGGCAACTGCGGGAACCTCACCATGTTCAATATCTCACACAATTGTCTCTCCGGCTCCAACTTCCCGGCAAGCCTCAAGAGCTGCCAGCTCTTGCAGACAATTGACTTGTCTTACAATGAGCTGCAGGATACGGTTCCTGGTGCTCTGCTAGGAGGTTTCAAGAATTTGGAACGGCTGCATCTGTCACACAACCAATTTGTGGGGCAAATCCCATCGGAGTTGGCGCTGGCTTGCGGGACTTTGCAAGAGCTCGATCTTTCTTCAAACAATCTCTCTGGCGGGTTGCCGCCAGAGTTCGCTTCATGCTCTTCTCTCACGAGTCTCAACCTCGGGACCAATAGGCTGTATGGAGATTTTCTCAGTACGGTGATTGGAAATATCACAAGCCTCAAGTTTCTCTACTTGCCGTTCAATAATATAACCGGCCCCGTGCCGGCGTCCCTGTATCAGCTCACTCAGCTCCAGGTGCTTGACCTTAGCTCAAACGGACTTACAGAAAGTGTTCCTTATCGATTTTGCTTGAACAATTCGTCCTCGTCCCTGGCGAAGTTATCGCTTGCGAATAACTACTTTTCAGGGACCGTTCCTTGGCAGCTCAGAAACTGCAAGAACCTGAAGTCGATTGATCTCAGCTTCAACAACCTGAGTGGCGAAATCCCAAAAGAAATCTGGGATATGCCGAATCTATTGGACTTGGTTATGTGGGCGAACAACTTAACGGGCGAAATTCCGGAAGGCATTTGCGTAAATGGAGGAAACTTGGAGACTTTGATCCTGAACAACAACTTTATCTCTGGGAGCATTCCGAAATCCATCGCTAGTTGCACTAACATGATCTGGGTATCACTGTCGAGCAACCGTCTCACGGGAGAAATACCCGCAGGGATCGGGAATCTCGCGAGCCTCGCGATCCTCCAACTGGCCAGCAACTCACTCACTGGACGGATTCCACCAGAACTCGGGAACTGTCGGAGCCTAATTTGGCTTGACTTGAACAGCAATGACCTCATGGGTCCGGTCCCGCCTGATCTCGCTTACCAGGCCGGCCTGGTAATGCCAGGCAGTGTCGCAGGCAAGCAATTTGTGTTCGTGAGGAACGAGGGAGGTACAGAGTGCAGAGGTGCTGGAGGATTGGTGGAGTTTGAGGGGATACGTGATGCGCGATTGGAGGGTTTTCCAATGGTTCATTATTGTTCATCGACTAGGATCTATTCAGGCAAGGCGGTTTATTCCTTCACCAGCAATGGGAGCATGATCTACCTCGATCTGTCCTACAATTCCTTGTCGGGGACAATCCCGGAAAATTATGCTTCCATGGGCTTCTTGCAAGTTCTGAACTTGGGACACAACAATCTCACAGGAACAATCCCCAGCAGTTTGGGAGGTTTAAAGAATGTGGGAGTTCTCGATCTTTCTCACAATCATCTCACAGGACCTGTTCCTGGTTCACTGGGTTCTCTCAATTTCCTAAATGATCTCGATGTGTCCAACAATGAGCTAAGTGGCCCTATCCCTTCTGGAGGTCAGCTCATGACATTCCCGGCATCCAGATACGAGAACAACAGTGGCCTCTGTGGGGTCCCTTTAGCACCCTGTGGATCTGAAAGCGGGTCGAACCACCCATCAAAGAGTTATAACGGCGATAAGAAGCAGTCTTTTGAGGCCGGGATGGTCATAGGCATCACATTCTTCCTCACATGCATTTTTGGCCTCACCGTCGCACTTTACCGTGTCAAGCGGAGTCAGAAGATCGAGGAACAGAGAGAGAAGTACATAGAGAGCCTCCCCACTTCGGGCAGCGGCAGTTGGAAGGTCTCCAGTGTCCATGAGCCATTGAGCATCAACGTCGCCACATTTGAGAAGCCTCTGCGTAAGCTCACTTTCGCTCATTTACTTGAAGCCACAAATGGTTTCAGCGCCGAGACCCTCATTGGTTCAGGAGGGTTTGGCGAGGTTTATAAGGCTAAACTGAAGGACGGGAATGTCGTTGCTATAAAGAAGCTTATCCACGTGACAGGCCAGGGCGATAGAGAGTTCATGGCAGAAATGGAAACCATAGGGAAAATCAAGCACCGTAATCTGGTTCCGTTAATGGGTTATTGCAAGGTCGGTGAGGAGAGGCTCCTTGTGTACGAGTACATGAAATGGGGAAGCCTCGAGTCGGTTCTTCACGATCGGTCCAAGGGAGGAGGTGCCTCGAAACTTGATTGGCCTGCAAGAAAAAAGATTGCCATCGGGTCGGCAAGAGGCCTAGCCTTTCTTCACCACAGTTGCATACCTCACATCATCCACCGGGACATGAAGTCGAGCAACGTCCTTCTGGACGAAAACTTCGAAGCTAGAGTTTCTGATTTCGGCATGGCTCGGTTGGTGAGTGCTCTCGACACCCATCTCAGCGTGAGCACCCTTGCAGGAACTCCAGGCTATGTTCCCCCAGAGTATTATCAGAGTTTTCGTTGCACGACGAAAGGCGATGTGTACAGTTACGGCGTGATACTTCTAGAACTTCTTTCGGGCAAAAGGCCCATCGACTCCTCCGTGTTCGGTGAGGATAATAACCTCGTTGGATGGGCTAAGCAGCTTCAGAGAGAGAAGAGGAGCAATGCGATACTAGACCCGGAACTGATGGAGCATAAATCGGGGGAGGTTGAGCTTTATCATTATTTGAGAATTGCGTTTGAGTGCCTTGATGATAGGCCATATCGGAGACCGACCATGATTCAGGTGATGGCGATGTTTAAGGAGCTTCAGGTTGATTCAGAGAGCGATATTCTCGATGGGCTTTCGCTCAAAGACTCGGTAATCGACGAATCTCGGGAGAAAGAGCCTTAGGTTCAAGACCCCCGATTCGTGTTCAGTTAGGACAAGTGAGCTTCAGCCCCAAAATTGGCAATGGGGTTATCACCAATGCTTCGCGTTTCGAGTATTGTAAATAGAAGCCAAACATCGATGAGGTGGCGAAGTTGGAAGGATAATGTGCAGAGAGAGAGCAAAGCAGAAGGGATTTTCGGTCGCTCGTAACCTGTGAATGGGGAATTATTGGATCGATGGGTCTTAATTCTAGGAGTCCTGAGTACTTTGTTCTTGTGTGGCATTGACTCCTGTTTCACAGGGGAAGTTTTGCTAACTTATATGTTTTCGTTTATAGTTTTTCCACACCGCGTCAATTGTCCTTGTCCATAAAAAAGAAAGAACCTGGAGATGTGATAAGGAGGAAAGGAGCAATTGTTGTAAAGTTGTAGCAATACCAGCACTGTTGAATAGTGAGAAATTCCTGCTCTGCCTTATTCCCCCTATCGAAATCTGCAACTCTCCATTTCCATGTCGTTTTTCTAGCTCACACAGTTCTTCCAGATTCGGCGTCATAAAAAACAACCCATGTTTGTGTCGACGAAACGACCTCGGCAATATTCGGGAGCCAATCGCTAGCCGTCATCTTCGTGTTGCTGCGGAAATTTTTGCAGTTGGCATCGACGGATGTGAATGTTGCTCTCCTACTAGTCTCCACTGCAAGCTCCCTGATCTCTGTCAGTCTTTGTGCTTATCCATGGGAAACTGAAATTTGTCACTCCATGGCATCAGCATTGTTCCATGGGATTCATATTCTTTTCTTCTTCGTTAGTTGCTTAATAATTAGTTGAGTGAGCTGTCACTGATGTTTAGTCAACGGCTCAATACATGAATTAGCTTAAGCAGGAGAGCTGTCGTTTTTCTTTCTTCTTTTGCTTCGTGGGTTTTCTTACGCTTTAGATAGTCTTGCATCCAATAGGAGATAGCCCTCTTCCCCATCTCTCTCTCTCTCTCTCTCTCTCTCTCTCTCTCTCTCTCTCTGTGACTGCGACCCCGGAGCTACTATCAGAAAAAATGAGGATTTGGGAGGGACCAGGATGAACATTGAAAGGTACAGCACCAGAATTCGGGAGACTGCTTAGCAACCATTTGAACAAAGCCCAGGTTCCACGAGCACAGGTCCCATCCTGCCTAATTCCTAGACTTTCTAAGTTATCGCTGTGATTTGTGAGTAATCAAAAGAAGTCAAACATTGTCTCGTCACTCCAAAATCTCTCACATCCTTTTTGAGATTCCCTGAGAAAAGGGGAACCGGGGAAAAAGATAGGAAGGCGCCTGGTACCACGGGCGTCAAAGCCACGGACAAAGTCCGAATCGCGCATATGTTCATCGATTTAATTAACCCATCAAACATCTTTTCTATGCCTGTAATCGCGCCATATGTCCATCGACATGATTAACCCATCAAACATCGTCTTTATGCGGTCTACGGACGCGCGGAATAAATCGAGATAAAGCCAAACTTTATACCATATTAAAAGATCCAGCCCAAAAATTTAAATTGATAGATTAAAGAAGATTGCATACCCTCAACTTCACCATCGCACCGCCTTGAAAGTTGAAGTGTTCAATTTTCTCTTTTTGATGTTGATTTGGCTTCGTGTGGTAATTTCTTGTGCGGGAAATGTCAATGTGGGATCTGTTTCTGCCAACAACCTCGGCGCTTGATTGAGTCATGCTTTGTCTTTTCTAGCTCGACTGTCTTACCTTCCTATGAATCGAGTACCAAACACGAGGTTCCGGAAGGCGATCTTGACAGACCTGTGCAGCGGAGATGAAGATTAGGATCGTGCACGGAGGAGGAACGCCCGAACTGCTATTTGCACGTAGAGACTTGAAGTCTACAGTGAGTTCCCGTCCCTTGGATTTGAATGCAACGCGCGTTTGCCTACTTCACTGGCTAATTTGGTAGTCGGTCGAGCATGTCGAGGAGCCACTAGATTTCAGGAATGCAATCGACTGGCTGGACGTGACCCAGAGCGTGGTGCTGAAATCTCCATCGACGCCCCAAACCGTCTGATTGCGGACACCATGATTAGTGGCTGACCCGACTCCGATTGGCAATGCGCAATCCAAGACTAACTGCTTTTGAGATATTATTAGTCTTATGTGGCTTTCTTATTGTATTATTGAGGTAAAAGTGGTATTCTTTAAAGAAAAAATTGAAGTCCTACGTGGACAACAGAGTGGACCACGTGGCACTTCTGACTAATTTGACTTCGTTTGAGGTAAACTACGAGGTTGAACAAGGATTGAAGCCTCTCACTCTCTGATCAAAGTGGCCGACTCCATCGATTCTTCTTCCCCAGATATCGAAGCTCTTCCACCTCCCATCTCTTCACTTATTTCCATCCTCTGAACAGACTTGACGATCTTATTCTTCCATGGAACAGTTCCATGGCACTTTGGGTTTTGCTTCGCTTGATGAACGTGGGTGCAATGGTGTCGAGGGTGCGATCGCAAGTTCATGCTTATATTCACAGACCGAATTCTCGCCTATTATCATATCTTTACTACCGCTGTTTGTTGTCACTGGGAGAAGTAAGTGATGCAGACTGATTAATGCAACTTCTTCGTAAGAGTGGTGTTAGCCTTTTTGCGTTGGGAGTTATAAGATAGAACGATTTTAAACTTAAGAAGCTCTCAAGGCGGGATTGACCTCCAGTGTACCAATTGGTCGAGAGTTAATGTCGTCTTCTTGACGAGAACACGGTGAGCCGAAATTAGTTGTTGTACCAAAATCGTCTATACATGTCGCTCGAGGGATGCCCAAGCTAATATGATTTAATATGAGGATGTGATTCGCCGTACTGTTCTAATAAACAAACGTAGAAAGGAGGCTTGCCTAGTGTTATCGCCTTGCCAAGCACCACGCCGACCATTCCGTGATCAAGAATCTATTGGCCCATGACACAAGTGCGGGAATCGAGTGACTATGCTTTGGAGCCGTTGCTGACCGCGGAAGTTTGATGATAAAACTATCACAGAAGAGCGGCATCTGATCTTGCTATTCATGGTGTTAAATCTAGGGGTGAGCATGGTCCGAATTGGGCCGATCCCATGCTCAACTCGAGGACCAACCCGCACAGTATCGGTCCTCAATTTTTGGGACCGTGGACCGACCCGTCAAGCTTGGGACCGAGGACCGGACCGACCCTATAAGTCAACCCGGGACCGCTATGACCGGAAAAGCTCTTTTCCTATCATCTCTCAAATCTACTGTACAGACAGGGAACATATACTAAAAAACTGGTCTACCTTTATATTACATATACGGTTGTTGGCGACGAACAAAAGCAAGATTTATCAAATGAAAGTAGAAGATCAGCGTAAGTGACATCAATCTTCTGACATGAGCCATTTCTTAAGAGCACATTTCCAAAGCAATATGCAACAATTTCTATTACTCAGTAGTCAGTAGCCATATTTAATGTTAAAGGACTTTATAAATCACCTATAAGTTTGAAACTTTTTTTGGGCAAGCGAGCAAACAACAAGCGACGGGCGCAAGAGTTTTAAATGTAAGAAAAACCTAGTAATTAATCTAAACCTCCTCGGAGCAAAATCCCAAATTTAGCATAAATCAAGTCGTAGCAACTCCAAGATAAGAATACCAAAATGCCTACGAGTTTGGGGCATAATCTTTACAATCGAAACAACGATGCTCGCACATCACTACCCATCAAAATGAAAACAAAACAAAAGATCATAGAAGTTACATAGAGAAGGCCTAACCTTTCTTACACGCTAATTGCTTTGAAGATAAACCTTTCGACCACCTCGATCGCAACAAAATTTGTCGGGAGGCAAAGGCGATTTTCTTCTTAGTGGGTGCCCACACGAAGAACAAAGGACTCTATTTTTAAGAAGACATGCATATGATCAAGCAAAGAAACTAACATCTAGTGCAAACCCACAACAAGTTCCTATAATTGTTGCCACAGCAAAATAGAAAGTCGTGAACTTTTAATGGGATGCTTGCAAAGCAAGAGAGCGTTGTTTTTGAAGATGAAAAGAATGAGGAGGGAGTGACGGGTGTTTACGTGGCTACATGGAGAAGGAGGAGATACGGTACTCAAACGGGCGAGTGACGAGTGAGCAAGCGACTCGGGCGAGGGAGCAATGGGCGGGCGAACGACTCGCGTGGGGGAGCGACAGGCGAGTGAGTGGCGGATGGGCAAGCGACGGGAGGACGAGCGATTAGGAAGCGACGGGAGGACGAGCGATTAGGGCTTGTGAAGGAAGAAGACGTAATCTAATTTCGACGAAGAGTAGATGAGTTGGAGAAATGGGGAAGTCTAAAAGAGTTGTGCTGAAGAAGACGTAAAAGACTTGGACTTGGGCCTATGGGTTATTCTTTTCTTCTTTGGTTTGAAGAATTGGATTAAACAAGATTTTGAGGAATGAGCTGCTGTCCAATCCAGTGTCCACTTAAGTTTGGGCTTGGGAAAAAAAGAATTGGATTAAACAAGATTTTGAGGAATGAGCTGCTGTCCAATCCAGTGTCCACTTAAGTTTGGGCTTGTAAAAAAAATGGTAATATTTTTACATTATATATAATATTTTTGGTTTGGTTCGGGTTGAACCAACCCGACATCCTAGGACCGATGACCAACCCATACACTACCGGGTTAGAGATTTTAGGATCGAGGATCGACCCATTTGTGTTAAAAACCCAACCAAGACCGGCCGGGTTGGGCCGGTCCAGGGTCGACCCTGGACCGTTGCTCACCCCTAGTTAAATCACTCTACGGAAAAAGTAGAGCATGAGGACTCAACCACCGGAAAAAAGCTCGTTCTTTACCCTCTCCAAACATAGATTCTCCCATCTTACAAGTTGAGACCATTTATTTCTATCAAGAATGCCATTGATGAGCGAGCGAGCAAGCAAGCAAGCAGCTAAAGAGATTATCAGATAATTTTTTTTTTTTTGGGTTTTGTCCATGAATTTCGGGTTACACAGATAGACAGGAGAGAAGATAGAAAAGCCGCGGTTTTGGGTTCGCATCAATGGACGGCCGGTGTTGATCAGGCCGTCATGGAACCGAAAATTTAGAAATGGGATTTCTAAATGTCTGCAATTGCCATCGATTTGGATCAGGATGCTATTTTTTCCTTTTCTCCTTCCAGTTTAGTTTGTTTGCATTTGCTGCGTGGAACGAAGATGGGTCGAATCTTCAGAGAGGTCACGGGCTTCAAGAGAGAAACGATGGCCCAAAACGAGGGCTAGCCGAAGCGAGTTGACTACAGGAACTGGGATAGAGGCCGACGTTGACTGAAGATGGAGGATAGGCATCCTCCATCAGCTCTTAAAATTTTATCTTCATCTTCTCCTTCGTCATCGACCTCTGCGTCCAGGTTCTTCATTGCCTTCCTCATCTTCTTCAAATCCTTTGCAAACTGAAGAAGAGGGGGAAAAATATCTGATGTCCAACGTCGAATTTAAAGACACGTGGCTCTTATATTAAAATAATGCCACGTCTGATTTTCCAATCATTCAAATCGATAATGAGATTTAAATAATTATTTCTTTTAAAAGCGATATTTCATTCAAATGATCACTCGAAAATATTGATACCGAAGTGAATGGATATAAAATCATGACACTTTTGTGTCATTTTCTCAAATATGATTTGTTAATTCTTGAAATATATTGTCCAACGAGCTTAGTCTATTTGATACGATATATGATTGTTCAATGCTCGTGATTTTCTTTACGTTCAGTCACAATGATTCGGATGATTATCGGTAAAGTTCAACTTTGCAATTATCTCATTTCGAATATTTCTCATACCCGAAGAGGTTTTGTTTGCTAGAAGTGATTTGGAACCCAGAAGAGTTCTTTCGCCAATGATCTTGCCAAGTTCCTCTTCCCTTGGCTGTCGGGTCGATCGAAAGATAAATGGAGGCTTTTGCTGGCGAAAAAAGTAATACCGGAATGTCTCCATTGGCAAGCTGCTATTTGGTGTCATCCTTGCCATGAATCTAAGATATTGATTGCTCCTTCGTACCAATCTCAAATCAGATTTTATTAGACAACGAGATCTCCAACTTCATTCCCTAATTCCCTGTAAGTGGGATGCGTCCATGGAGGTCGAGCCCCAACCAGCCTTGGGAAGCTAGCTCGACATCACGTCAAGTTTAGAGAGAGAATTGGCATGGGGGAATTGGCGGGGTGGGCCCCGCTCGTTGTGAGAGTGCGAGCGGGGTCACTGATCACGCAAAGAGCCTGTGCGATCGGATCGGGCTAGAAAAACGAGCGGGGCCCATCTGCACTGAAAATCTCCTCCGATTGCTTACTGATCCGAGAAGAAAATATATAATTTTCAAGGGGCGGGAGAAAGAATTATCGCAGCGTGCCTTTATCTAGTCCGTTAGATTGGGTATCCGGGCGGGATCAGTAGGGTCTGACGACTGACGACTTGTCCTGTCGTCCGACAAGTCGTCCGAAAGTGCATATAGCGAACGTTGTCACATCCGTGGTCCATGGTCCATGGTGTCACATCGACCATTCGGCAGAAGTGCCATCGGACTCAATGTCATCGAGTGCATATGACATTGTGTGTATGTTACACCGAATGCTCGATTTGATACTATGAAATTGTCATCAGACTCAATGTCATCGAGTGCATATGACACTGTGTGTATTTTTTTTACATATACCCTCTCCTTCGTTCTTCTTAGTTTCCCATATCGATCTCTCACTCTCTCTCTCACTCAGCAACGCGACACCCCATTTGAGAGTTGAAGCGGAAGGAAGAGTACCCAGTATAAAGATTGAAGCCTTTCCTAATCTTCGAATCAGCTCAGGGGAGGAAAAAGAAGAAACATACTTTACGCTCTTCTAGTCTAAGCTTCAGTCTCATTTCGAAGATGGGTGTGAACTCTGCCGTGAAGAACCAGCATCCCAACAACCAGGTCTTCGATGTCTCCCTTGATGATATCCCAACACAAGGTGGCTCCAAATGCTTCGACGACGACGGTCGTCTCAAACGCACAGGTCCTTGTCTCTTTACTTTGCGATTTCCTTACAACTTTTAAGAGAGAATTTAGAATGTCTAATGACAATGTTGCTTATGGTGGGCTTGTGTGTGAACGAATTCAGGAACCGTATGGACAGCGAGTGCTCACATAATCACAGCAGTGATCGGGTCTGGAGTCCTGTCCCTGGCTTGGGCCACTGCGCAGCTTGGCTGGGTTGCTGGCCCTGCCGTCATGCTCCTATTCGCCTTTGTCACTTACTACACCTCCACCCTACTTGCCGCCTGTTACCGCTCTGACGACCCTGTCACTGGCAAGCGCAACTACACCTACATGGAGGCCGTCAGTGCCAACCTTGGTATGTCAGATTTGTTTTCGTGTTCATGTTCATATTCCCATGCTAATATCCGAGTCACGTCCAGTTATGTTGTGTGGGATGATGAAGTCTCAGGTGGGTTCAAAATCAAGCTTTGCGGGCTGGTTCAGTACGTGAACCTCTTTGGAATTGCCATTGGTTACACCATTGCATCTTCCATTAGCATGATGTGAGTATTTTCAGCGAAAATCTCGTGATAGCTTTGCCAGTGCCTAAATTTATGTGAGTTTGATTGATTTTGTTGGCTTCCGTGGTCATTGCAGGGCTACCAAAAGGTCCAATTGCTTCCACAAGAAAGGCGAGAAGAACCCGTGCCATGTCAACAGCACTCCTTACATGATTGCATTCGGCATCGTTGAAATCATCTTCTCTCAGATCCCGGATTTCGATCAGCTGTGGTGGCTGTCCATTGTCTCCGCTCTGATGTCCTTTACCTACTCCACCATTGGACTTGGCCTTGGTATTGCCAAAGTTGCAGGTACTTGAAATTTTTTCTTGCTAAACTGCTCCATTTGTCTCTCTAAACTATCTCATTTGTGATAGAACCTGATAGAAGCACGAACTTGTGATTCAAGTGCTCTGATCTGAATTATTTACTCTTCAGAGACGGGGAAAGTCATGGGAAGTCTCACTGGAATCAGCATCGGTACCGTGACCTCCACGCAGAAGCTATGGAGGAGCTTCCAGGCTCTTGGTGACATCGCCTTTGCCTATTCATACTCCCTCATCCTTATTGAAATTCAGGTGAATAATTTAAATTCCTCTCAAATGCATGACACAAGAAAGTACTCGCGATGGTTAGGAATTGTAATGAAATTGAAATCACTTGACATGTTAAGTTTGTATGTGTTTCAGGACACCATCCGGTCCCCTCCATCCGAATCAAAGACGATGAAGAAGGCGAGTCTAGTCAGCATAGCAGTCACGACCCTTTTGTACATGCTCTGCGCGTGCACGGGCTATGCCGCCTTCGGTGACATGGCACCTGGAAACCTCCTCGCCGGGTTTGGATTCTACAACCCATACTGGATGGTCGACATCGCCAACGCTGCAATAGTGATCCACCTCATCGGCGCGTACCAAGTCTATTGCCAACCCCTATTCGCCTTCGTCGAGAAGGCCGCGATCAAGAAATTCCCCAACAGCCAGTTCATCACGAGGGAGATCGAAATCCCAACATTTGGTGTCAGTTCTTACAAGCTCAACCTCTTCCGGCTGGTCTGGAGGACAGGCTTCGTGATCACGACCACCGTGATCTCCATGCTCCTTCCATTCTTCAACGACATTGTTGGGCTGCTCGGAGGACTGGGTTTTTGGCGCCTCACCGTCTATTACCCGGTCGAGATGTACATTAACCAGAAGAAATTACCCAAGTGGAGCACCAAGTGGGTTTGCCTTCAGATCCTAAGCATGGCTTACCGGATCATCGCCATTGCTGCTGCCGCTGGCTCCGTCGCCAGTGTCATTCTCGATCTCAAGTCCTACAAGCCATTCAGTTCCGACTAGTAATAACCATGCTACCGGGCATGTCGCAAGTGCCGAAAGGACTGAGAAAAGGCGAGAGCTTGTTTCGGCGCTCTTGTCCATAACAAGGTTAATTATGTTCGGGGAATTTGCTGTGTGATAATTTCTAGGTTCAGGTTTCATTGTCACTGTATAATGTATTACGGGAAGGGTCATGTTAGTCTCTGCATATTGTGGCCACCATTATAAAAATAGAACTCTTGTATTATTTGTCAATGACAATTGAAAGCTTCATGAAAAAGGAACTTCAAGGCCTTCTCGGGCTCATATAGTTTGATTTTGGGGGCTATACGCAAGTGGGTTTGCAAAAGAAAAATCCTTCATATTTTCTTTTCCGATCTGAAGATCCATGCAGTTCGTAGAAAACTGAAAAAATTTGAGGTTACCCCACTTTAGTGGCCACCAAATACCTCCTCGTAGATACTTACCCCACTTTTTCCGACATTTCTCTCTCCTCCTGTCCCCCGCCCTCTCTGCCGACCTCTTCTCTCTCCCTTCTCTTTCCCTCCTTTTTCTTTCCGCGTTATGCGCTGAATCCCCATCTTTGACCTGGGAACCTCAAGGTGCGCTCTGGGAGAACTCGCGAGTAAAGCCTTCCCCGGACTCTTTTGGCCCAACGGTCCTCCCTTCGTTATGGTGGAGGTGATTCGTCGGACAGAATCAATGGACTTCGAGATCCTCATTACTCGTAGGGCTCTCCCGCTTCTGCTTCAAAATCGTTGGCGACACACCTGAGCTTGGAATGAAACCCGAGCCAATCTGTGGCTTCTAGAGTCAGAGTTGGAAAGGCGATAACGTCGACGAGGACGAAGGCGAAGGAGGAGGAGGGGAGGACTTGAGGTGCGTAGGATGAGAGAAAAGGAGCGAAAGAGAGACAGAAGCTTGCCATGAGAATGGGGCTGAAGAGAAGGATGGGAATTGAACGGAGCGACGGGTTTTCTCTCTTTTTTATAAGGAAAAACTTTTAATGGAAGGTTAGGGGATAAAGTTACGGTGACGCTAGTACAGGGAATTATTTCTCTGAAAAAAAGTTTCCACCTTCGTTACTAGAGAGAGAGAGTGCAGCAACAATAAATATCAACAATAAATGTTGCTTGTGACCGGTCAATTTCATCGTCAAATCAGCCACAGGAGAGAAAAAAAATGTAACTTTCGATTCAAATTCTTATTCCACGTCATAGGATGCAAAACTGCGCTGGGATGAGGCTGACTGGAGGTCCCGGCCCACCTAATATTTTCTCGAGGAAGGCAGCCCATGCTCGCTTACTTTTTCTTGTCTTTGCCCATGAATCTGTCTCCCACTGAAACTGGCGGCGCCTTCTTCCTTCAGACCAAAGAAAAGAGAGAAAATCAAAGAAGGCTCGATTATTTGTCTTCTTTATTTTAATTCAGCTTTAATTTGTCAAGATAGGTCATAATTACCTATTCATCCCCATCTAGGCAATGGTCCTAGCAATAACGAAGTGTGCCAAGAGAAACAACTATTTTCAAGTATCAATCCTGAACTCATGTTCAATCAGCCTAGCAAATTTCCAATTAGACAACCCACTGAAGCCAAAAGAACTGACTTGAGCACAACTGAGGCTAAAAAGCAACCTTTGTCGCTCCTGATGAGAAGCGCTTGGTAAACGGGTAAATTGAGCGAGACCACAACCCCGCAGAGAACCATATGCCCCCAAAACTTAAGAGTCCATACCATATTTGATCAACCCACCAACCAAGCAGAAGAGATTTAGCAAGGCCAACGTTGCTATGGAGACGAACATCATGGAGCTTCCACTGAAGTCCATGATTTCTGTTAGAAGTAGTTTGCTATCAAGAAACTTACTTACCTCTTGTGGAATGATTTGCGGAATTACTCAGGAAGCACGGTTGAATCACTAGCACGTTGAGAATCTCCTACTCAACGACGGTCCGAATATAATCACGAGGAAAATATTAATGTTTCACAACTTAAATGCCGATTATTCTATCAAAGTATGAATGATGGAATGTTTTAGGGAGGAGAACGCTTCTCTCTACATTCTGCAATTTCTAAACCACTTCTGAAGACAGAGAGAGTCATCATAATATAACCATTCTAACCTCTTCAAATGGTGCCTCTCCATTGCACCCCATCATGGGTGTACACACCCTTTCACAGGTGAACCGATATAATACTACATCTCCCACTCGCACATGATGAACTTGATAATCCTTTATCAAGTATATCAGACATCCAACATTCATTAACTTTAGAAAACAATTCATACTAGCAAATAAGTCGTGCGACTAGTGAGTACACCTGCATATGGGAGCTTAAGCTATGCACCTATTAAGAATAACATAGCAGCTACGACAAAAAAATAATAATTACAATAATGTCTCACAATGCCCTAGACATATTTTGTTACATCAGTCTAAGTATACCTATCCCCAAAAGCTATACTTGACTATCTTTAAAATACAATGTATTTACATTTATATCCGAGCTCTAACAAGCGATATAATTGGTCGACCGGTAAATACATGTTATAGATGTAAAACAACAATAGTCTTCCTTCGCACTCATGTCTCTCTCCAATTCAGAATAATTGCTTTCCTAGACATGTCCCATAAAGCCATATTAATTTCATGACCGCCGAAAACATACTAAGGTAGCAAACATTGATCTGTCATTTTGAGAACATAGTCAGAAGTAACATAGGGCACAAATTGAAGTAATTAGTTTATTACTTCAAAAACTCACACGATGAGTAATCATGGATAAATTTTAACTCATCTCTTTTATTGGTCGAATAAAGCACATGCAGTATGAATTACATGCTACAGTGGACTTCTCATTCTATGAGATCATATGTCATATACATATCCACCATATGGATCTTCGCCTAAACAAAGTCATATGCTTCTCACATACATATGTTTAGCTCGAGTATTCTATCAGCTCGCTTTCTCTAGCGCCCAATTAAATACTCGCATCCGGCTTTCATCAGGCATACATGATTGTGGGATTATCATGTTCGATCTTGTCATATATTTATATTAGACCTCATCTTGATTCTAATCAAGGCGACGTAATTTTAAAAATGCAATCAAATTATGTGCTACGTTTGCTTTTTCAGAACAGTACATATCGTCTCATCTCAACTCGCTTACTATAGCGCTTGAGGTGATTGCTCGTGTGAGTAAGCCAATCAGTGCTTGGCGACATACCTTTCAATAATATATGTGTGTGTGCTAGTCTCATGTCGATATTGTACTAATCAATAAAACATCAATTCATTGATAGCAATAAGCTAGTACAATCCATACATAATATAATGATCCCAAACAATACCACACTTTATATTCTACGCAATCCTAAAGACATCCGATGAGTCAAAAACATGTCCCTAGAAATAACCTTAGTGAATGGATCAACAACCATCCTATTGGTAGGAATATACTGTAGGATCACTTCCTTCTGCTCTATTATATTTCTGATGAAGTTATTCTTTATGTCAATGTGCTTCGTTCTACCATGATATTTGGGATCTTTCACATAGCTAATGGCCGCTTAACTATCACAATAAACTGTCACTGGTCTTGAAGCGTCAGTGGCAACGGCTAAATTTTCCAAGAATCTTCTCAGCCATACTGCTTCTTGCACTGTCGCATAGCATGCAATAAATTCAGCCTCCATCGTGGATAGAGCTGCACATTTCTGTTTCTTGCTACTCCAAGATATTACTCCTTCATTAAGCAAGAATGCAAACCCAGACATCGATTTATGCTTATCTAAGTCTCTTCCCCAATTAGAATCTAAGTAACCTAATAAGCGTAAATTATTCCCTTGAAAATAAAGACAGTAGTCCATGGTGCCTTTCAAGTATCTTAAAATCATCTTAACTGCTTTCCAGTGTGCTTGGCCAGGATTTGATTGATATCGACTTACTAATCCCATGGCAAAACATATATCGGGTCGAGTACACATCATAGCGTACATCAAACTTCCGACGACACTAGAGTAAGGAATATTTTCCATTTCTTTCTTTTCTTTTGGAGTCTTAGGACACATCTCAGAACTCAACCTTTCACCTTGCATGACAGGGGTGTCAATAGGATTACAATGCTGCATATTGAAACGTTCAAGAATCTTTTTAATATAAGACTCTTGTGATAGTGCAAGGAGTTTCTTTGATCGATCTCTTTCAATCTTAACTCCCAATATATAAACAGTTTCTCCCATGTCGTTCATTTCAAAATTAGAGGACAACCATTCTTTTATGATGATAATCAAACCCTTATCATTCACAGCTAAAAGAATATCATCTACATAAAGTGATAGAATCACAAATTTATCATTAGACCATTAGACATACACACAATGATCTTCTTCGATCATCGTAAACCCAAAAGAAGTTATAGCTCGATGAAAACGAAGATACCATTGTCTAGATGATTGTTTAAGACCATAAATTGATTGATGGAGTTTGCAAACTTTGCACTCCTGACCTTTAACAATGAAACCTATTGGTTGTTTCATATAGATTTCTTCATCTAGTTCTCTATTGAGAAATGCCGTCTTTACATCCATTTGATGTAATTCTAAGTCTAAATTTGCGACAATAGCTAGGATAAGGCGTATAGAGGCAAACCTTACAAATGGTGAAAAAGTTTCCTCATAGTCTATACCCTCTTGTTGAGTATATCCCTTTACTACAAGGCGAGCCTTATACTTTTCAATGGATCCATCTGCCCTACGCTTAATCTTGAAAATCCACTTATTTCCAATAGCCTTGCGTTCGGGTGGTAAATCCACTAAGTCCCAGACGTGATTTGCTTTCATAGACTTCATTTCATCTTCCAAAGCTTTTCTCCATTCTTCTCCATCAAGAGATGAGAAAGCCTCTTCAACCGTCTTAGGCTCTACATCGTCTTGTGAAGCAATCATAAATGCTTCCCCTTCAATCTCAAATCGACGACAAGGAACACTTACACGATTACTTCTACGTAACTGAATCCCTTGCGGATTCGGCTCATTAGGCGATGCAATACTCCCACTAGGTGTTGTATATTGAGGTAAATCTTCATTTTCCTCAATACTATTGAAGGGTGTATTATTAGGATCTTCCATCTCATATAGATGAAAATCCTTATCAATCTCACCTCTCATAGGAAAATCGTTCTCTAAAAACGTGACATCTCGTGACTCCATTTTAGTTACACTTCCATCAGCTTGTTCACCTATGAGCATATAACCTTTAGAGTGTTCTGAGTATCTTATGAAGATACACTTCTTCCCTCTTGGACCTAATTTTCCATATTTATGGGAAGAATCATGAACATATGCTGCACATCTCCAAGGTCGTAGATTACTTAAATCTGGCTTTCTGCCAGTCCATAATTCATAAGGGATGGAAGCAACTGATTTAGAGGGCACACGGTTAAGTATATAAATGGCAGTCAATAATGCATCTCCCCAGTACGAAATAGGAAGATTTGCTTGTGCCATCATAGACCTAACCATTTCCAATAGGGTTCTATTCCTTCTTTCAGCAACACCATTTTGTTGCGGGGTACCGGAATAGTCAAATGTCGTATAATACCATTTTCATCACAAAAAGACTTAAATTGTTCAGATAGATACTCACGTCCGCGATCGGTTCTTAATACTTTTATGGTTTTGTTTAATTGATTCTCAACCAAACTTATAAATCGTTTGAAGCAATCAAATGCGTCCGATTTATGCGAGATCAGAAAAACATAACCAAAACACGTGAAGTCATCTATAAAAGTAAGTATGAAGCTCCATACCTCGCCCTCACATTTAATGGACCACAAATATCAGAATGTACAAGCTGTAATGGAAGTTTAGCTCTAGTTCCTTTACCAAATGGTTTTCTAGTTGTTTTTCCTACTAGACAATGTTCGCATAAAGGTAGATCAACCTTAGTGATTGACCCTAAAAGGCCTTCACTAGCTAATCTCTTCATTCTTTCTAGTCCAATATGACCCAGTCTAGCATGTCAAATATTTGCATCAACATTCATATTATTTGAAGATGCAATCAAAGAAAAACAACTATCAACATCGACTTCATACACATCATAGTCAATGTCTAAAATCATAAAACTATCTAGTACATAACTAGAACCATAGTAAGTTGTTCCAAACTTAATGTCAACACAATCACCACGGAAATTTAAAATATAACCTAAACGTAGAAGGACAACAACGGAGACCAAGTTTCGTCGAATATCAGGACCATAGAGGACATCATGTAGAAGTAGGGCACAACTACCACATAAGTTTAATTTGCATGTGTCGATACCCTTTACTTCAACTCTAGAGTTATTTCCAACATATATCCATCTACTTCCAGATTGTATTCAGCGATACTCCACAAAAGCTCTTCGATCTCTAGCTACGTGCTCTGTGGCTCCTTAGTCTATTGTCCACATAGGATAAGTCTCAGTAAGCATTACAGTACTAGAAACAAAAACATTACTTAAAGTAATGGAGTAATTTGGTACCTCTTTTGGCTCAGTGCATTCAAGAGCAAAGTGACCAAATTTGCCACAATTATAACATTTTATCTTGGTCTTGTCCTTCCTCCCACCGCGCTTCTTGCGCTTGATGGTTTTAGCTCTCTTAGGTGCCCGACCAGCCTCATTCCCTTTGTTGTTGAACTTGTAGTTCCTCTTACGCTTGAAGCCCGAAGCTTTGCGCGAACTAACTTCAGCAACATAAGCATGTGTAGAAGATTTAGCAGCCTCGAGGCGCTCATCCTCTAACTCTAAATGATGCGCTATATCATCAAAAGATACAATATTTTCATTGTGCGTCATATTTATTTTCATATGCTCCCAACTATCGGGAAGAGACCTGATAACAGCTTGAAATTGCTGTTCATCAGTTAAGGTATGACTTGCTGTCTTAAACTCTCGTATCATGTTCGACATTTCTCGAAGATGCTGCATCATAGTTTGATTTGGGCACTTTCGATAGGTGTCAAACTTGATAGTAAGCCTCCTCAATTTAGTAGCAGATGTACCACCAAACTTATCTTTCAGAGCAGCCCAAATTTCTTGAGCGGTTTCATAACTTTCAAACTCACACATAAGATCATCTTGCATACAACTCAGCAACGTGATGCAAGCAATGCTATTTTTCTTTTTCCAAACTTGATAAGTTTCTTGATCTCTTCTGTGTTGAGCAGAAGTTCCATGTTCAGGTTCAACCATGGTAAGGTTGAGTGTTTCCAAAACCTCTTGCTCTTCAAGGATGTATTGAACCTTTCGATGCCAAATATCAAAATTGTTACCGTTCAGTTTCTTACCCTTGTTGAGGTCAGCCACAATGGTCTTAGATGCCGAAGCCATAATCAATGATACTGCTACATTGACATAAGAAACGCATAATTAAGACTAGCACATCCATCACATCCACATATATATGTTTTTGCAGCAAAAACAAAGAAAACAAATTAATGATAGCCTAACAAAAGACACAGAAGTAAAAGTTCACTATGTTCCCAATCAACTTCTATGTGGCAATTGTCCAACAATCATTCATTTTGTTTAATTTGTGCAAAAACTTGAGTTTTAGGTGAGAATTCCTTCGAATCCTACCAACCTATAAACTCCCACTAGGTAAAACGATCAAATTTCATCATGTAATGATCACTAATCAAATATAAAATCACAATTGGATCATTAAACATTAAATTACATTGATAGAATAATCAACAAATTGCAATCAACATGCAAAAGTAAAAGACTACACAGAACTCTTACTGTCAACCAAAAAAAAATTTGTCGGTCAAAGTCAACGGTCAACAGTCAAAGTCAACGGCCAACAGTACCGGTCAAAAGTCAATCAAACAGCCATTAAGGACAAAAAAAGGATTTTCACCAAAAAAACAAGGGCAGAAATGGAAAAACATGAATAAAGGAGGGCAGAAAAGACAAAAAAAACGGAAAAATAGGGGTAAAAAAGGAAATAACCCCTTGGGCACGTGCCGTGCACGCGCCAGCTCCCTTCGCGCGTGGAATCCACGTGCCAACGTGTGGACTCCACACGCCGGCTCCAAATCGCGCCGATTCCCTTTTTTTTTTCTTCGTCGCCGCCCCTTCCACGAAGAAAAATGCCGTCAACCGCCCATCTTCGGCCAAAATAAAACACAGGTTTTGTAGGCAATGCCGGTACGATCACATAGATCCCGGAATCGAAGAAAACGGCTAAAAATTAGCCCCAAAATCAAATCAAAACCCCGGAAGTATGAACCCTAAAGATTCAAAAATCCATTCGCGTAATTCATCTTTGGCAACCATCAATATGCCGAATTACCTTAGGGCTTTTGTTACCCATGGTAGTGCAATCGTGCTTGTCCAAAACCAAGCGGTGGTTCACCGGAATTTGGCCGGAATCGGCAATTTCGTTCTCGGCCTTCTACCGTGTCCATTATTTACAGAAATGCCATTGACTTTAAATTATCATATCTTTCTCTACGCAACTCGGAATTTTTCGTTGGAAAGCTTGTTTCGAGCACTACAAGAATATACTAACACAAAGATATGAAACTGATTTCATGATAACGAAAAAATACCAAGAAGTTTCGGGTTTATGGGCTAGGAAACAACCTTGGGGCTCTGATACCAATGTTAGAAGTAGTTTGCTATCAAGAAACTTACTTACCTCTTGCGGAATGATTTGCGGAATTACCCAGGAAGCACGGTTGAATCACTAGCACGTGGAGAATCTCCTACTCAACGACGGTCCGAATATAATCACGAGGAAAATATTCTTGTTTCACAACGTAAATGCCGATTATTCTCTCAAAGTATGAATGATGGAATGTTTTAGGGAAGAGAACGCTTCTCTCTACGTTCTGCAATTTTTCAACCACTTTTGAAGACAGAGGGAGTTATCAAAATATAACCATTCTAACCTCTTCGAATAGTGCATCTCCATTGCACCCCATCATGGGCGTACACACCATTTCACAGGTGAACCGATATAATACTACAATTTCCTTTTCGTACCTCACCACCGCGTCATCGGTTGCCACCTTCGACGTGAGGTTGAAGGTGATCTGCGACAGGCCGAGCCTGTTGAGGATGGCATCGATGAAGGCGAAGAAGAATGGGGTAGTCCTTCGGATTAGGAGCATGCGCTGGGAGTTCCACCACGCTTTGGGCGTGGCTCCGCAACTCACGGCCTCGACCAGGCTATAAAGATTCCTGGCTAGAAATGTGCTCGCAAACGGCACGAACCACGGGCTCAAGGCCTACACCCCAAAAGAAACGAGTCAGATGCGTCAAGGGTTGTACGAGTCAAGATCGTCCGCCATTGATGGAAGAACATAGAGGGGAGACGAGAGAATCACGTTAGGAAACAAGGAGATGCCGCGAAGCAAGCAGAAGGGAGAGACGGCGACGTAGAAGAGCGTGGGGAGGGAGAGAGATGCCCACAAGAGATAGATGGAGTATCCCAACTGAGCTCCGAACGGGATGCTGCCATGAACCGAAAGTGAAGGGGCAATACTTGGAGATGAAGATCTGGAACATGCCCTCCGACCATCTCTTGAATTGGACGAGCGAGAGGTCGAGCGTGTCGGGAGCAACACCCAAGAAAGCCTCTCGCTTTGGGCTGTAGTACATGGACTTCCATCCCCGGCACTGAATTTTCAGCCCTGTCACTATATCTTCCACTGAAATCCCGTACAACACCGCCGTCTGCAAAGCATTCAAAATCATGCGTAAGCAGAACACGAAACATCAGAAATGTCAGTAGTGTGTGTGTGAGAGAGAGAGCGAGAGAGAGAGAGAGAGAGAGAGAGAGAGAGACCTCCTTCCCCCATCGACTACCCTCCTCATAAGAGCAGTCAGCAACGAATTTCGCGTCTTCCTCAAGTTGCTCGACAGTTTCATCCCTCCCAACTTCACAGGTCCATTCTGGTTTACGGTCTCCCGAGTACCTTCTCCCACAAAGGCTCTCTCTTCTGTGAAAGCATCCCGTCCCGCAGTACAAAGCAGCTCCATATCCACCTATTTCTCTTAGCTCAATCTTTGCGTTCCAACACCCAAAACATCAAACTGTGTTACACCGCCAATACTTGGAAAAATCATTACTCACTTTGGTAGCCGTTGGTTTTATCTACCTTAACAACGTACGAGTCGAACCTAATTCACTCTTGATGGCATATAGTAAAACTTGGTCGAATTGGTGTAGGAGAAAAAATCGATGGCGACTTTTACCTCATTGGCAGCCTTAGGCGAATTGAAGTAGATGTCGTTTTTGGTGATGTTGTCGAAGTATTGAGGATATTGCACGAAACCTACTTGGTGGCCTCTCTCATCATCCATGAAGAAGCACAGTGCATGTCGTACTGAATCTGAATCGTTGGAGTACATGTCGCAATCTAGGTTGAGGATTATTGGTGCATTGCTTATTACGGATGACACTCTAATCTGCACATAAAAACCAGAAACTAGACATAATCAGGCGACAATGCAATGTCAAACTAAGCATCAGATACTAGAGAAGACTATTATCAGGGTAATGTTTGTTGATATAAGTTAATACCCATGACAATATTTTGATGGAGCGATGGACATTGACGATGCTGAAATACATATCTAGCTAGTTCAAGTAAAAAGATCTTTGTTTTGTGACATACCGTCAGATATTAAAGATAAGAAGACATTGTTTTGACTCATTTTCGCAAACTGCGCACATCATGTTTGAACAAACAGTTATTAACAGGCTGAAGGATAGTAACTATCAGAGCATTCATCGAGCCAGCCTTGAAATTGTGAGGGCATTGAGGTCTCTTCTCTCGGGCCAGGTACACTAAGGTGGGGAGTCTACATCCATCATCATCCACAGCATCTCCTTCTCTCCCATCAATTATGATCTGAGAAAAATATTGGAAATGTTAAACATATGTCCACTATTCTTTTGTGAACATAGTTAGTTAGTTAATGGATTGATTACTTTACAATGCCTTACCTTCACAATCGATTGGCGATCCCATTTTGTCACGGTTGGATTATTCCATTCCGAGAAACCTCCGTGTTGCTCCTTCACTTCCATTGTAACCCTGCCCCTTTCCGTGGCTTCTTCAATCCGATGCTTCATATCTTCATACAGTTTCTTTATATATGTGAAGCAGAAGAATAAGATGGGATTTTATGGTGAAATGTTAATGCCTATAAGATTTTGTTAGCGCGCGCGAGCACCTGTGCCTAGAGAGACTAGAAACGTACCCTCATAGCAAACCATTCTTCTCCAACCGCCACTTCTCGCACCAAATCAGAATGGCGGGCGAAATAGGCCCGGGGAGACCTCGGTTCGACCTTGAATTTCTTGCAGAAAGGGATCCAACGTTTGGAGAATTTCAAGGCCTCCAGCAGGGCGTAGAATGTCAGCTCCGATTCTCCATCGTCCGAGAGATAAACGCTCAGCTTCTCCGGCGGATAATTGAAGGAAATTGTGCAGAGGACGGTGCTAACCACCATTGCCAGTGGCTCGGCTCCCGGGTCGGCCGTGCACACAAGGACGTTGACCGCCTGTAGATCATTTTCGTATTTGCAACGTATGGGACGTTACCTTTACATGGGCTATTAATATTCTTATCATGAAGCACAACTACTCGAGCCTCATAAGCGATCTCACAAGAAAACACAAATATCGATCCTTATAACTTTCTACCTCTCTTATCGACTCTCTTTGTCATAACTATTTACGAAAAAAAGAGAAAACATAAAAAACACACACCAGAATTTCCACCACTTTACCATTTGTTATTTTCCTCTACTTTGTTTTGTTGGCTAACTACATACCTTCATTTTTAAAGAGAACAACCTCAATAATAGCAAGAAGATTTTTTTTTTTGAAACATAAGAGCCGTCCAATTCGAATCGGTCGACTTCGATCCCATCAAACTTTTTAAGGCAGATGATCTATTTCCACTTGGGGTGCGACTCTTCACATGGTATCAGACATCTGATCCCGTTTAGGCCGCACTAATCACCTGCCTATTTACTATATTCGTTGACCTTTTGGCTGTCCTTACAAACGAAAGGACCGTATCATTGCCAAAGAAAAGGAGATGGTCCCGGCCACTAAGGGGGGGCCACCTGGCCGGTGGGCTCCGCTTGTTGTGAGAGAGCGAGCGGGGACCACCCCCTTAGTGGTACGAGAATTGACCTGATGGGAGGCATCCTCCATCAGCTCTTGAAATTTCGTCTTCATCTTCTCCTTCGACATCGACCTCTGCGTCCAGGTTCTTCATTGCCTTCCTCATCTTATTCACCAACCTCTTCTTCTTCGAATCCTTTGCAAATTGAAGAAGAGTGGAAAAAAAATTTGATGTCCAACGTGGGAATTTAAATACAGCATGACTCTTATTTTAAATCAATGCCACGTCTTCGGCTTGTTGAAGTCAGGGATGATGATATACGTGCAGTCCGAGAACGAGATATTAATAGAGTCAAAGCTAAAGCACATAAGCTCAGGTTGAAAACTGAAGACCACAGAAGCGTACAAGAAAGGATAAATATCATCCTTTGACTTAGCTGTCATTAGTTAGTTAATTAGTTGTATAGTTGTTGAATCAGTTGTATTCATAACAAAATGTAATGCTGAACTACTTGTATTACATATAGGCAAGTGTGACTCAAATCGGTAGTCAAGCTCTCAGATGTAAAGAGTGATTCTTTTCTTGAAATACAGAGAGAGGAGGTGTTCAACCTCTCTGCTTCGTCTTCATCTTCAATCAAATCTTTCTTCATTCTGTTCATAAAGTTCTTCACGATTTTGCACTCATTCCAATCGCCAATGAGATTTAAATAATCATTTCTTTAAAGAGACGCTTCATTCAAACGACCGTTTGAAAGATCTTGATACCGAAGTGAGTACGTATAAAAATCACGACACTTCCATGCCATTTTCTGAAATGTGATTTGTCAAATTCTTGAAATATATTGTCCAACAGGCTTGGCCTATTCGATACCATATATGCTGTTGGAGGGTTTCTACAAAATCGATTCAAACATGGCGTTTAAACAAAGTTTGTCGGTATAGTTTGGCAGTCTTTAGACGTTCTGTCGCTGTTGTCTGGCGGTCTTCAGACATTCTGGAGTTTGGCGGTCTTCAGATGTTCTGGAGTCTAGTGGTCTTTAGTCAGACGTTTTGGAGTCTGATCACCTCTGCGTCTGCGTCTGTCTGAATCTATGTCTTCAAACACAGAACATAAAGTCTCCAAATAAAGTGTAGTTGCAATAGAATGATGCAATAACATAATTGAAAGGAAATATAATAAGTAAACCGAGACCTGTGTTCAACACAGTTTCCTTAAAATAGATTCATCCCCTCTAGTACACAATGAAGCTTTGTCTCTTCCAATACATGTGAGGTTGCTACATGTCAGTTTCCCAGGATACAACGGTTGACAGCAACGAAGAACAATATTTCAAAGCCTTCGGCGAACTTGAACAACGTCTTTGTTGAACACTTATAAAAAATAATGTAATGCAGAGAAAGCTGGGAACACAATGCTCTTTTTTCTCTAAAAAAATTCTCGGATCCGATTCTAAGAAAAATGAAAGAGTCTTTTAGAACAAAATGTGGGGAAGGAAAACAATGCGCTTTTTTATCTAAAGAAGTTCTCTGATCCGATTCTAAGAAAAATGAAATAGCTTTTTAGAATAAAATACTATACACGCAAGGCATAGTATTTGTGCTTTTAACGTTAACACTTCGAAGGAATATAACCATACGTAAAGCACTCCAAAGCTTTCTTGTTTTTCAATGTGGGACTAGTGTTCTCCACTTTCTACTTCCAACTCAAGGGTGTGCTTTGAGAAACAATTTCTCATTTACCCAACAAATTATCCCAAATTTCCAACATATGCTTGTTCAATGCTCGTGCTTTCTTTAAGTTCAATAACTACGTTCCAGTGATTATCGGCAAAGTTCAACTTTGCAATTATGTCAATTCGAATTTTTCTCATACCCGAGAGGTTTTGTTCGCTCGAAATGATTTTGAACCCAAACGAATTCTTTCGCCGATAATCTTGCCAAGTTCCTCTTCCCTTGGCTGTCGGGTCGGGCGAAAGGTAAATGGAGGCATTTGCTTGGAAAAAAAAAAAACAGAGATTTTACCGGAATGGCTCCAATGGCAAGCTGCTATTTGGTTTCATCCTTGACATGAATATAATACATTGATCGATCCTTTTTACCAATCTCAATTCAGATTTTTTTAGACAACAAGATCTCCAACTTCATTCCCTAATTTCCTGCGAGTGGATGCCTCCATGGAGGTCGAGCCCCAACCAGCCTCGAGAAGCTAGCTCGACATCACATTGAGTTTAGAGAGAGAAAGGGAGAGAAAGACTAATGGGGAGCGGAGATTATGTTACAATGCACATGTGAGTCGTGTTAGAGAAGAGCTCTGCAATATGGTGTTGAACAATTAATAAATCATAATTGATTCATAACTTATTAGGTAAAATTTTTGAGTGAAAGTTCAATTATATATGTTGATAGGCCGAGACTTACTTTTTCAAATGGAAATTCGAGATGAGATATTCTGACATGGCATGATGCTCGGGTTAAGGGGGAGACAACCTATGGGTGGTCCAACGTTTACACATTCGACTTGTGCTTGGAGAAAGTTGATGGGAGCAGTAGGGGGCGTGCATAGTCTAAGATGATTCGGTTTCTTTTCGGAACCGAGAATCGGACCGACTGGTTCCTGATCTCTAGGAACCGGGTTTGGTCCAACCCGATTCCTAAGAAATTTAATGGGACTGATTAAGAATAAGGAAAATTCTAAAAAAAATTGAATTTCTTTAATTTCTTTAAGATTATTTTGGTAAAGTTGGGAATAAATTAGAACTTTAAAAATTTAAATTGAATTCTTTTTTACTTTTCTTTACATCTTTATTTTTACTAAAACATACAAAAAACCAAGAATCAGATCGCCCAAACAGCGGTTCTATTTTTGGGAATTGAGACCCTGAGACCAATACTTTCAATCTAATTCGGTTCCCGATTTAGATGGTCTAAGTTGCTCACCCCTAGAGAGCAGTGTGGGAGACGGGCCTTTTTGGTTAAAGCCCGATCCGACATGATCTTAAGAGGCACGAGGGTCTTTGTGTGTACAGTGATCTGCGTGTGGTATAGGGGTTGCCCGCATTTGGAGAGGATTAATCGGGCCTTCCGAGGGCTCCGAGAAGGAAACGCTATAATTTTCAAGGGGCGGGAGAAAGGATTATCGCAATCTGGGCTTTTATCTAATCCGTTAGATTTGGTACACGGGATTAATAGGGTCTCCCGGCTTGTGCATTGCATCGAAGAGTTTTTGACAGTCCATGGATGACCGACCCGAAGCCTCCGGAGACGCGAACCCCGACGCTGCGGCGGCGGCGGCGACTCCTCCTCCTCATTCAAACCCGAAAACCCCAAGGAATCCGGCTCCCGCCTTATCGCCGGTGCCGGCGTCGGTCGCGCGGCTCTGGAGGCCGGCCGCGCAGCGAAATTTGAGGAACCAGTGGTCCAAACTGGCCTCGTGCAGGCAACAGTGGGTCTCCGCTTCGTCAGACGGGAGATCCCACGCCACTTCTCTTGTCAACGCTCATCTCTCGCAGAGGTGGTTATCCTCCTCTCTCTCTCTCTCTCGTTTCTTTGACTCGTGTTCACTGACCTGACTGTCCCCCGTGAGCCGTGAGTGTATTGCCTGCCTTTTAGTTCCTTATATCGTGTGGGACGAGTCAAGTTGTTAATTTGCTCTAGATAAGTTTCGCACTTGTAGATCCTACAGTAATTCTTCGTATACGGGTCCCGCACGCCGATGGTTCCCTGTATCGACCTTTTCTGTCCCGATAGTTCACGAGCTGTATTGTTTCGTCAGTCGTAGTGCCTTCCTTTCGTTCTCCATTGTTTTCGATCATACTGTTCGTTAGTTTTGACATTTGATGAGGCGCGTTTGGGTTTGTCGTTAGATTTTTACTTGCTGATAATCGGGTTTTCATCCTAGAAATCCTTTTCCTTGTCTATTCGCTGTACTTTTTTTACTGACCTTGCTTTCCATCTGTCGTGGGTTAGATATGCGCCCTCAATGGAGCTGGGTGTTCTGAAGGACATGGCGAATATTTGGAACAAAGCCTGTCTAAAATTGTGTAAGCAGCAGGTAGATTTGCTTGGTTTGACTGCTATGGTAGTGGTTTTTGCATATAATCCACTGCAGTTTTAGTGGGTTATATCAATTTGGAAAGTGAACTTTTCAGTTAAACTGTGTGCCGTATGTGTAATTTTGCTCCAAAATAAAGGCCCAGCTGTGCTTATTGAGAGTGCCAGATAATTTTTCTTGATTAATGCCTCTGCATTTCCTTTGATATTGGTCTGACTGGATTAACAAGTTTGAATAAGGTGTTTCATTAGCTTCTTCAATGTTTCAGGAGCTTCACAAGAACAAAGTTTTATCGGCGTACAAGGATATGGTAAGTAGACCTCTAACTAATGTTGCCAAACTGCAATGTCAGGGGAATCGCATAAATTCTGAAAACCTCTGGCTGAAACCCTGTACTTGGCTGGGGATGCGCACTTTATCTCTCTTTCATGTCTGCTTTCACAAGGTTGCATTAGTAAAATTTTGATGACCTACAACAATAGAAATAAACTTTCACTGGACCATCATATACAACACATTTCAATCATACTGGACATTTTCTTCATGTTGATCAGTGTATTTTTTTTTTCTCATGATTGGATTAAGCATAGGAATCTAAGTATAGGCCTAGTGTGCAATCTTGTATTCTGGTTTAAGCTGGAATGGTGCTATTTTTGTTTTAACATGTAATGAGTTGGAATTGGTGATTTTGCCTTAGTTATGCCTTATATCTTTCAAATGTCACCATCGTTGAGCGGGTGATTCAAATTCCGACCCTTTTGTAAGATTATGCACACATGCTTTGCAGAAAAGGGGAGAAAAGAAAAGAAGATTACAAACACAACTATGCTTTTCCAGTCCATAAGTTCTATAGAGTCTATGAGTGCTGCTAAAAAATCCAACTGATACAGGAAAATTCAGATCCAAAGACCAGTATACAACGTATTTGATGCATAATTAATGAAATGGTGGAATGGAAGTATAATAATAACTTTGCTGAGTTTATGAGTTGTTTCATTTTCTGTTTACAGGTCGCTGCAGTAACTAATATGGTCAGTGCTAGTAGATCTATGAGATGTTTTTTGAAGGGAAGCAGCAATAGTCAACTTGTTCAATTTTCTGTTGGCTCAGAGGATACAAACGACACTGGTGATGGTGGTGGAATCCCTCTATTCACTTTTTGGTCAATCTCTACATTTGGTATGTTCAAAGTTTTCGTCTACATAGTCCATAGACTGTGTAAGAAGCTTCTCTGCCTTGAACTGGATTATTTGAGAAATTTTGCTTTGTGATGTGAACCTGCACATGCGTTTTTGGTTTATCCAAAACTTATCTATTGTCACTTGCCATTAAGAGCTAGTTTCATGATTGATGTGTAGGATGGTCTAGACTTGACTAGAATTGAATCAGGTATTAACCAGTTTATTTCCATGAGAGTAATGCTTATGTGACAAAGACCTTCAAGGAATATCTATATATTATACTTGTTTTAGGTTCTGAAAAGTTTATTTGAGGTAGGTGCTTATGTAGAATTTCTGCGGTGCATTCATGCTTCACTCCTTTTGTCAGATTTACAAACATTAAATTTGCCATTTAAATGCACTTCATAAGGATTCAATTAATTAAAAAGGGAGTTCCGGCTGTTGGCTACCTTATGAATTCCTTCTCTCAAGCTTTGACCAGTTGTGGATGACGACTCTTATGCATGATTTTGAAGTACTACCAAATAATAAATACAGAAGAAAATATTGAGAATTTCTAATTAAATACTTCCCTGGGAGAGGACAATGGACGTTTTGCTTCGTATCTTGCTGAAAAAGCTGTCTGATTTTTATTTTAACCAATTAGGAAAGACTTTTTTTTTTTTTTTGGGTAAGGAAGGAAAGACTTTCTGATTGACTAAAAACGAAATCTTTCCTTCCTGGCAATATTTTGATGACCGCGATGCTAAATGACCTCAGAGAATCTGGCACAAGAGCTTGTGGAGATGTTTGAGTTGGAGTTAAGTCTGAAGGTGAGCTGTGCTGTACTTTTGGCCGCTCAGAATCTCCACAAGGAGGGTATCTGATCTTTATTGTTCTTACTTGCCTGCAATTCTGGCATCTCCAACTCTAAAGCGCTTGGTCACAAAGGAATTTCTCATCATGGGATGTGAAGTGCTGCAATCTGATCAAACCAGTTGGTCTCGGGAGCTTTATCCAGGAGAGTTTGAAGATTTGTCCCAGTGCCACCTGTTGACAAGCAAGTGTGAGCTACTGCCTCCTAGATTGAAGGGCTGTGCGTCAGATATCCCTCTTGAAGGTGGCTCACAGTTAAGCCGTGAGACTTTGCAGGTAGTCTTCCTTGCAACATTCTCAACTCTGCATGATTTTTGCGGTTCAGCAAATGCCCTCATATTTCAGTACTTCTGTTATTTTCTTGTGTGGGAGCTTGCAAGCCTTACAGCTGCTATGTAGCCTTTAAAAGAGGTTACCAGGTGCTGGTATGGTGGATTTATCCTAGTTGTTTCTTAGTGTCCTTAGTTTTTAGAGATTAGCCATTTTAGTGAACAGAGGATTGAGCTTTCACAAAGCTTTTGAGAAACCATCCTGAATCCGTGATGTTTCACAATTATGAAAAGATAAAACTGAAATTGACTTGGCTATATGATACATATTCCCTTTTTGCGGATTAAGCTTATACAATTTTCCTCTGCATGAGAGTTTAATCAAAGTATTTTCTAATATTGCAGGTTTACTTAACAACTTGGCTTGCTGAGGTAAACATAGACACTCATAGGTAAGTCTGGTCTCCAGATATGTTTTTCGTCTATTTGATTGTTGGTGAAGTGTCAAGAAATCAAATGAACTGCGCTACTCTGTTAGCGCTGATGACTGCTTCATGTAAAGTGACATGCGAGCTGTGTATGATAGATCCAATAGCAGAATTGTGCGAAGAGAAGGTTACATGGAAGGCTAAACCTATGACTGATTTTGCTTTTATTCCCTGCTCATATTCGCTGATTGATTTTGTCTCTCAACAGAGTCAGTGAGATATTTGCCATAGTGGGGGAGGAAATGCATGTCAACTTCCAATGAGCTGCTTGGTTACCATGTAGAGGGCTTGAAAGATTGCTCTTTTATGGCTAATCCATCGAGCATCCATTTGAGTGATGGCTGATGACTCGGACTTTTTTCATGCACAGAATGGTTTAATAAAGCAAATGTAGGTTCCTGGCTGGTTTAATATGCGGGTGGCAGTGCAGCAAAGGCAAGGGAAGGTTGGTCTGAGCTAGACTTTATCTTCATGCTGATGAGCATCTTGGGCATCTAATGGAGACCTAAGCATTGGTTTCTAGTGGCATTGGCCAGTGGCCATGGTTGGGGTGTTTGGTTTGGGGGGGGGGGGGTGGGGAGAGAGGCGAGCGTCTGTGGTTTTTGTAATGATTCAAGAGATGGCTATCTGTAAAAAATTGGGGAAGTCGTTCATTTATGAAAGTGTGGAGAAAACTGATGTCTAATATCCAGCTGATTTTTTTTTTTTTTTGCTGTTTGAAGATTGAAAAAATGTGCTCCAGATTTCTTAATAGACTGAATTATCATCATTTGCCTTTCGTTTTAACTCGAAACAAGGTCCTAATGAAGTGATCAATTTCCTTTAAATAAATTAAGCTGCGACATAAATTTTATCCAGTTCGTTGCTGTCTCTTCAATCTGCTATGAGCTGTCCGCTTCATTATGCTGACTAGTGCTTACTGTACAAGTACAATATAAATCATTTATCTCCTGCTTCTGCCGCTGTGACCTTTTCTTTCAGATGGTCCGGTGGGGGCAATTAAGATGCTCTTGAAAAAAGCTCAAGTAAATCGTACCTGTCATCCCCAAACCCAGGTGGGGTCGTGAACATTCTAATAATCAAATAGGGAGATGCTCTTGAAAGAAGTTCCAAGAAAATCTTACCTGTCATCCCCAACCCAAACTTGTCGGTCGTCCACATTGTGCATCTCCAGGACTTGCCTAAATTTGCATATGATTTCTGATAAGGACATTAGAAACATATGTTTTGTTTTTTGAACATCAAGACGACCAAAAGCAAAAACAAAATCGAGTTTGGGAAAGATTCGACATGTCATGCAATGCGGTTGATCGGGACGGGCATAGCAGTAGATGGTGGATGGTAGATGTTTGTTTGGTTCTGTGTTTCATGGGGAAAGCAATCTCCAAGTGAAAGCCTTCAAAATTAACTTGCCCATGAGTTACAGAGCTAAAGTGGGACGGTTCCTTTTCTGATTCCATCACATGCTTTGATCTTTTCAGAATGCTGCTAGAAACAACTCTATTCTGATCTGCTTCCTAAGATTTTGGTTGGAGATTCTTCAATTTGGGCTTGGCTTTATACTCAAAACTTTTCTAGCTGAACATAGCTGTGATTATCCCAATTTGTACTTTACAACCTCTTCAGAAATCTGTATTTAATCTACATTGTTCATGTTGACTTAGTAACATGCGGTCATTTTTTGCGTGAGAAAATTCAATTGGGAACTGCTTCTAGGACCCCTGCGCTTGATAAGTCATGCCTTCTGTCTTCCTGTTGATCAAGTACCCAGCAGAGGTTCTCGACACATGCGGCGGAGGCGAGACAACCTCGTGAGTAGGGAGGCCTGAACTTCTTACGCGCTCGCTCCTGCTACACTGTCTTCCTTCTCTACTAAGATTGCATATATGGTGTCGGATGAAGATTTCTCAATTCCAGCGAGTTCGCCCCTTCCTTCCACGTCGTGTGGAATCGATCACAGTTTAGTAAGGATAAAAAATCATACAGCCTTAGTCCTCAAGTACCATGCTAGATGAAAGCAACCGCGTTGATGAATCAAGAGTTTTGGCGCCACTCCAACACTTAAGGTTACCTGTTTATCACACACTTGTGGCAACTGACTTAGTCCTTAAGTACTATGCTAGATGAAAGCAATCACAGTTTAAGAACTTTATGAGAAAGTTTATTCTCCGGTGGGACCTCTAGTGTGGGTAGCACATTAATTCCCATCGATAGTTGAGATATGTTGTTCTAGTGGAATTAATCTGTGCAATGTGATATTTGCTCATTTAATGTTTGTGCTTTTCCTCATCTTCGGTACTTACGCTCTAGCAATTCGAATGATTATATAAAACTCAGCTCCGTAATTATCTCGTCTTAAAGTATACAATATACATCATACGAAGAGGTTTGCTCGTGGGAAAAAAAGCCATTGTTATTAGAGCAAGTTCTTCCACCGATCCGATTGCAATAGTACCTCTCAAGCTCCTTTTGTTCTAGTTATTGGTGCCGAACGAAAGACACATGGAGGAGGGGTTGGCTGGAGAAAGTTGTACCAGATCGATCCAATGTACTAATCTCGATTCGAATTTTATCTGACGATCATATCTCTAACTCGTCGATTACACATGTAGGCGACACGAAATTTAGCCAGGGGATAATACTTGGAAAATCAGATCAAGATGATAAAGAGTTGGCAATTCAAGCAATGGCTGCCGAAAACTTAATAATAATAGAATCAGGTGAACATAAATACGCTCCATTCATTTCCATACTACATTTATGATAGCTCAATTACTCGTCCGTCAGAGAATTTGATATTTATCAAATCCGATTGTCCGAAGTACTACTGCTCAGCGCCACGTGTGGCCCACTCAGCTCTGCTGGCGTGGGCCACCACTTGCACGTGGGCCATCCCCCGTCACCCCATGTTCATTTTTCAATTTCTTTTTGCTTTTCTTTTTGGGTGGGTTTCTCGTACCCTCGAGACTCGTTGTTATAGAATTTGTCATTTGTCATTGTTTTTCCCCCCCTCCCCAATTATCTTCATGGCTATAAATCTGCCAATCCAACGATGGTGTAGGGCTTCCATGCCCTTCGAATTTCTACCATTTCCATCGTCGACATAATGATCTTCGTTCGTGAGCTTCATTTATGGAGCTGAAGGTACGTTCATCCTCTTTGTTTCCTTTGTTGGGGCTGGGTTTTGAGGCGATGATAGTACGAACTTCTGGCGAATCGGGAATCCTGCTTTTTAATTCGTTCCGCGCTTTTGATTGTCCTCGCCCGGATCGGTGCCTCGCGAGTTGGTGGTGGGTTTGAATCCGGATCGTGTGGGATTTTGCTGCGATTCGCTCGTTGAGAGCAGTTGTTGATCTCTCGGATTTTGCTAGAGTTTTGGCCATGAGCTGGAATGATAGTTGTTTCTCTCGATTTTGATCGTTTTGGTATTTGGCGGATTGGATTTGGGGATTGGTGAGCTTCGGGGGATGGATTCGCATGAAGAGTGCTCGACCCTTGAATCTCAGGATGATTGTGAAGTTTCCCCGGATAGAGCTTCTCGTTCGGATCGTAGCGACATTAGGAATAATGGGTCCTGCGACAACATTGATTTAGATGAATCGGGAACTGATGAGAATTCTGATGCCAGTTTGGTGGCTCCTAATTCAATTGTAAAAGGCAAACAAATTGCAGAACCGGATACTTCGCCACCCTCGACAGCTCAGTCTCCCAGTGGAGTGACTCCCTCAACGAGAAAAGGTTATGGACTGAAGAAATGGAGAAGAATCAGGAGAGACTTCGTCAAGGATGAGAGTGCTCATTTAGACTCTAGTAAGATTTTGAAGCGAGGTTTAAATGGTTTAGGAAACCAAAACAATTCTTCACGTTTTTCTGCTGAAAGGGTTCCTGTCGAGTTTATGAAAGATAGTGAGGGTTCAGTCGGATCGTCAAGTATGATGAGAAACCTGGGTCATGCTGATGGTCCTGCACTGCATGCTTCTACTTTGGAATCCAATTTTGCAGCTGCACCTGCTTTTACGGCTGGTGCTGATTCTGACAACAGTGAGGATCGCAGTAGCAAATCATCTACCGCTGCTAGCGCTCCAAAGGCTAAACATGACGTCAGTGCGGCCTTTGGGTATGTCAGGGAAAGGAACAGAATGAAGAACTTGAGTGGAAAGAGTCAAGGTGGTTTATCTCAACATGTTCAACACAACAAGGGTCGAATTGAAATCAGTAAGAAGCCTAGAGGAGAAAGGGTCAAAATCCAGAAGGAAAACTCTCATTCCAGTGTGGAATCTGACTTAAGAAGCTCAAGCTCTGTTTTTATGCAGGGTGCTTATGCCAGTAATGGTAAGAAGAGCGGAATGGCAACGAACTATTACTCAGCAAATAGTGATGAAGCCCACATGGGTGATCACTTCAGTGAGGAAGTTCAGACTGGTTACCCCACTGAAAATGTTGGGGAAGCCGAGGAATTCTCACAAGATGATTCAGCTGTGGACTTGTCTTGGGAGGCTGGGGAGGAGAAACGTGAGAGCAGTCGGTCCTCCGCAGATCATAATAATTTAATTGAGTCTATCAATGCACTACAATCTTTACAGGAAGCACTTGAACAAGGTGAATATCCCATTGTTTCAATCGACACTCATATGATGCTTTTACCTCCATATGTCACCAACCAATCTGCTTCTTCACAAACTTTAACTAATTCTTTCCTTTGGATTCACTTCTCGTGACATACCCTAACTTCTTCATATCTATTGTGACTTTTCAATATATTGAACCTATTGCCAGAATCTTCATGACGACAGAATGCCTTTGCTTTTTTTTTTTCCCTTCTACTTTGAAACATCAGGAGCAGATGAAAAATATGTTAGCATTGAACAAACACTGCCCGTTTCCTTGACCTAATTCTAACCTCTCTCCGATGCATGCCAAGTTTGAAAGTTTAGTGTAGAGATTTGGAAAAAGAGCGCGTTTCTTTTCAGAATTTAAACGAGCTTGTAACAAATTGTGATGCACAGGTGCCTTAGCATGAATTTGTGTAGAATCATGTTCTGCCTCTTACTCAGAGAACAGCAAACCAAAAGTTGTCACTCGTGGTCCTTGCAGATCGGATCATCCATATAATATGCAAATAATCTCTTTGACTGAAATCTCAATTGCAGTGAGGGTTTTATTAGATATCTTACAACTAGGATCCCTCATTCCTCCACCATGGCAAACACTAGTTGGATTCAGGCATGATACACTTTTATGGGAAATCTAATCATCAAAGGCAGTAAATAACTCATTACTTGCTCATAGGATAAACTCTGATGTGTGCAATCAAATCCACTTAATGTGCTATATAATTTTGTTATGCAACTGGGTATAGTTGTTTCTGGCTCGATGCTTCTGATAAATGGGGTATGCGTGTGCTCTACATCATTGTGGTTATATACAGATGATTTATGTATAAAAAAAACGAAAACCAGACAAAAATAATAAATTTATTTATGTCTGATCTACCCGTCTTTTCCAAATATCCGGTAGATAATGTTATCTGGGATGGCTGATTTTTTATGTTACTTGATGGTAGATGATTCATTTAGCTGGTTTCTTTGTTTCAATGCTGTTCTGCCTTATGGCAGGCTTGAGGGAGGATCTATAGGTCTGCTTTTATCAGATGTGCTGTTAGATTACTTGACTTACACAATGGCTTTGAGCAAGACTTGTGTGCTTTATAAAAATGTATTGTCTATTTTGGCATGTGATATCCGAGAGATCAGAATTTAGCAAGGATTAAGAAAAGTATATGCTTCACAGAAAGGTGAAAAACTTAATTGCCAAGTGAGTTCAAGAAATCAGTCCTGCGCGGTTGAGTTGACAGGTTTTGGTTCTAGTATAGAAGTTTTGTCAACAGTCTTTTCTATGCTTTTCAGAAGTTCAGAAGTTCTCAGAGATAGGTAAGGACCCTATTTTCGTAAGCCATGACTCCTCCAATGGTGGCACTGTCCTTCAAGAGCAGTCCAACTCAAAGCAGATTGACCAGAATGCTTTAGGTTCATTGGAAATCCAGATACTGAGCTTGACAGAGAATGTGAAACTCTTAGAGGCCAAATTGGAGCAAACCAGGGCTGAGCTCAAGGTGAAGGAATCTAGGGTTTCTGAGCTAGAAGATGCTCTAAACAGTCGCAAGTCAGTGAAGGAAGAATCAGAAAGCACCTTGGGGTTGCAGCGGGAGGAATGCAGAGAGATGGAGACGGAGCTCGAGGGTCTCTTCAAGCAAAAGATCGAAGCTGAGGTGGAGTACCTGGCGATAGCGAGGACAATACAGAAGCTGAAGGTTGATGCACAGAGTCAACTAATGCTCTTAAACGAGGGAGATGATCGGCATGCAAGCGAAAGTGAAGCCGAAAGCAAAGCTTCTGCGCTAAGGAAGCAAGCGGAGGATCTAGTGAAAGCATGTGAAGATATTGAAGCTGTTGGAGAAGTTTGGAAGCTGCAGAGAGGAGCGTGCAAGGTGTCCATTTGTTTTGTTATACAACTAGTTTTGTTTGGGCTGGTCTTTTGGTGGTTCATCATGCAGATCTCGCCCCGAGCCGGGGAGGTTGTTCCAACTTGAACCTAAAGGAAGTCCTTGTGTATCTTAAGCATTCATATGGAAGTTCCATAACTCCAAATTTTGTTTTTCCAGTATTTAGCTTGTCAAGTTTTTTCCTCCTTTCCCGCTCATGTCGCTTTCTTTTAGGTTCTTTTTCCTTTTTGCTGCAATTCGCCGGTTGGGCGTTTTCGCAGTGTTGTGGGAGGGTTTAGGAGGTGGGTAAGGTGCTCCTGAAGTTATGGTCGATGTCAGTTTTATGTACATTGCAAGTTCTGGTTAATTTCAAGTTTTTTGTTATCATTTATTCTCATTCAGTGTGAAAAATGCAGTGGCGAACAAGTTTAAAGACGTGAGAATTCTGTGACTTGTGCTGGGGGACTTTGCTTAGTTAGAATCGGTTGCAATCCCAGTTATCTCAAGCGTGATGGTCTTTTCATTGGTGTTACTGTTGAAGCTTTCCGTTCGAAAAGTTGACTTGGGTTGTAGTCAACTAAACTAGACGCACGTCCTTTCCCATTTTGTACAGCTGGGGTCCTCCACCTTCTGAGTGGATTAAATTGAATATCGGTAGGGCCTCTAAAGGCAATTCAGAACTTGCTGGTTCAAGGGGTCTCTTTGGAAATGAAGGGGGTGACTGGCTTGGTAGTATTGCTACATGCGCAGGAATAGGTTCGTTGGCACGAGCAGTTTTTTTTACATAATGTTGAAACTCAACATGGCAAAACAATTTGGTTTTCGAAAGTTTTTTGTTGAGATCGACTCTGATTTAAATCCATCACTGATATTGTTAGTACAAAATTTATCATTGATAACATTGGCCCAGCTTTACTTAAAGATATCAGAAAAATGTCAAACTCATGCTTTAAGTTTGAAGTGCAAAATAACTTTAGAGAAAGAAATTTGGCTTGTTAATCTTGAAATAGAGAAGCGCTTAGACACTAGATTCTTTTCATTGTCTGGAGAGAGTATTTTATTAGGTGATAAAAAAATGTATAATAGATTTATGATGTTAAATTTTTTAATTGGCTCTAAGCCTTCTTCGTATGTAAAAGAAACAAAACTAGACCTATGTTTATGCGGATTGTCAGGCAAAAATCTAATTTAAGCAGAGCATCAAATGTTTCAGTACAAATATGAGTCATTAGTTGTCATAGTACGCATAATACTAAAATTTATTATGAAATTAGTACACAACTAATTATTGTAAAAATAAAAATTCACGATGTATCATAAACCATTACACTATTTCTAAAGTGCATCTAGATAATAAAAGCTTTTGTTTACTAACTGATATGGTAAAGACTTTCAATTATATAGTTATGCTAAAATAATAATAATAAAAATTCTTCAATGTGAAAGAGTTATGAGTAAACAATGGAAATAATGAAGAGAGAAAAGAAAGATGAGGAGAAGCAAATTGGTCGTAATTTATTTTGCGATTTTTGTGGAGAAAATGACAATCTTTTCTCGTAATGAGAATAGTTCACTTCTAACAATTTATAATTCCAGATTAGATAGGACTTTCAATTGTACTTTCGGGATAATATTTAATTCAATAGCAGTGTAGATAATATTTGATACATTTATCATTGGATGGTTGTATGATTAATGTCATCCATGCAACTTTGAACGAAGCGGGATTTGATCTATGTCCAAGTCTCACTCGTGTCCATGAAAACATTGACCAAACACAAATCAAAGCAGCACTCCTTCCTGGCGCTCAAGGTCACCTCGAACTCGTATTGTATAAGCAAATGTCAATACCAGGCATCTTAATTCAAGCGATGCTTTGGGAACTAAAAGTTCACGTTGAAGATGGATAAAAAAGACAAAAACCCGAAGAAGATTTCATAAGTGCCGACGTTGGAAAAGAAATTCAGCTTTGTAAATGACATCGACTGATTCTGGAATACTTCAAGGTGATCCGGGAGGCTTAGGCAAAAGAAATTATCGCACATGGGTATGACTGGTCTGATATTCTTACGGGAATAACGTTGCCAAATATATTTCCCTTTTTATTTTGGGAATTCAACCCCGAATCGAATCGAGTCTTGTTTACATGCCTTGTTTGGTATCATTGAACCGTAACGCTGGCGGCCTAGCGCCACGGTTAATGGCGTCTTGTGCGGACAAATCGCCTGAAAAATTTGAGGTGCGAGACATCTAATGTTCCGAAAGCCAAATTTATACCGTTGAAATTTCAGTGTACTACTTTTTTTTTCTCTTTTGCTTTTGCTGTTGCGTACTTACATTGTGAAAGGAGGGTTTCTTTTCTTTTTTATCCTCTTTCTTATGGTGGTGCTTCAGTACACGGCAAAGCCACTTTCGGACGGTCACGAGAATGTGCCACGAAAACGGGTGAGCCATCTCTTTTTTTAACTCCTAGCTTTCATAGCACACATGCATCATCCATCCACACATAGTCTACCATTCACATTAACAAACACAACGCGTCTTCTTATATCTATCATGTGAATGTGAGCGCGACATATATACAAAGAGCTGCTGCAATGCCGCAGATCATGGGCGCGTGGTTTGGAGATTATGAATTACTAGTTCTGTTTAGTTCTCCTTTTTTACCACAGTTTTTTTTTTTCGGTTTAATCTTGTTTCTGTGCCATTGACTGCAAAGTGGTTTCTTCTGATTTTGGAAACTTGGAAGCAGTTGGCTGAACATCAAGATCACTCTGGTCTCTGAGCCTGACCGCGTTATGGTGTTTCTGGTATTTGTCCTTGTTCTCTCTCTTTATCTGATCATCTGAGTAGGCACCAACTGATCAAAAGCTTGACACTTTGGAGAGGACTAAAGTACCGAAAAAAACCTAGAACCGGGAAAGCCTGTTCTGATTATTATATGCACTTCTTTCCTGGGTGAACGGTGGTTCCTTCCTTCCGACTCCCTCTTGAGTCACAAGATCACACATAAAGAAGTCCTTTTTCGATAAAGAGAACAATTCTGCAATCTCTGTCAGTATGCAAAGACCTTTTCAAGTGGCCCCACCAGTAGATATTTGAGGGAGATTGAAAAATGGCGAAACCCTCCTCCATTTTCTACTAAAGTGCTCTTGACAAAAAGTGCGAGCTCACAAAAACCTAAGCACAAGAAAAGTTGTATTCCTTGAGCTTCACTCAAATACACACATTCATTCTCATTGGCGGTTGACGTCAATCCCATCTTTTTCCTCCCAGCAAGACATCTTCTCTGTTTGGAGCCGCCACTACTCGTTGCTTTTTCTCATGGCCTTGCAATATTCTTCAATTAATAGTTCAAATCACAAGCCAATATGAATGCATCAATAGTGAATAAAAAAATAAAGAGAGAAAATTAGTAAACTAGTGTTATATACAGAATTTCCTTGTTCTGCATAAACTTTCTCATCATCATCGACACCAGCGGGTCAATTTGGATCTCTTCCCCTGGCTGTACAATCAAGCCTGGCATGAAGATCAAGATAAGATAAAACCCAAAACTGGACAAATATGATATGACCCGGAGAGAGACCCCACTTTGAGGAAACAAAGAGAGAACCAAGAGGGTTCCTCAAAGACCCCAAATTGTTCCTAACATCATAAACCATCACCAAGAAGAAAAGGACAAAGAAACTAATAAACTATTAGGAAAAGCTCAAAACCTTAGTTCCTACCGATGACACGAAAGACTTTTTCTACGCTTCCTAGGAACGTCAAATTCTGAACTTTTAGACAGCGATTCTTGCTAAACCTAATTTTTAAGAGGGAATATACAAAAATCGGCTCCTCAACATGGTTCAGACACCACAAGGCCCAGAATGAGCACCAAGACCAACAACCCTTTCCTTATCATCCTCCATTGGTGGAAGCTCATTGAGGTCAAAATCCAGGACTTTGCCGCTCATCTCGCTGGCTAAGCTGGGCGAACTAGCCGCTTGGGTAGATGGGGTACTCAAGTCTGCATTAAGCGCAAAACTCCCACCCACTGCCGAGAACTCCGTCCACACGGATTCGCGATCTCTTGTGATAGTTTGACTGTTCTTGGTGGGCTGCTTGTGGCTGAACTTGTGACCACCCAAGGCTAGGTGGCTTGAAAAGGACTTGTTGCAAATACTGCTCTCGAACCTAACAGGTGTCACAGGATCGTTGATCCTATTTTGGACATCATAATCAGCATGTACTTCTTCCAAGTCTCTGAACCTTTTAATCCTTTTCCTTTTCTTCAACTTCCGGACCAGCTCATAGTAGGAACATCGGACCTCTTCTTCAACACCGTTCATCATTATATTTACAGGCTCTTCGGGTTTTAACCCAGTTTCTGAAAAGGCCTCCAATTCTTTGTATTCTACTATTTCACTGCAGTTACTAGCTTCAATACCAGAATAGCAACCTATGAAGCAATTTGCTTTGTAATTCTCCTCCATCTTACGCTCATCCTTGTCATCAGTTGTTGCCTCAATTTTGGGCCTTACCAACGGCGAGACTTTACCTGGTGGATTCCCATTAGCAAGCATCACAAGAGCTTCTTGCACCTGTGCGTCTAAACCCACAACCTCGCCTGAGCCTGAACTGGACCCCGATCCCGAGCCCAAGCCGGTCATAGAAGGAGCACCGGCTTTCTTGCCTCTCTTAGCGGTGACACCCCATCCAGGGATGGACTTTGATCGATCAACAACACTGGAGCTCCTGCCCTTACCATCATCATCAGAACCAATCCGATCATCATCCGCCTTCCGAACGACCACTGAAGTCGAGACTGTGGATAAGCAGCTTTGCTTGGCCACGGTGGCCGGAGGAGGCTGAACTCCCCTCCATTCCCTCTCGGGATGCGCTCTCATGTGCCCATACAAGGACTTCATCGAGGGGAAACTCTTGTCGCAAATCACACAGGTCCGGTGATCATCCTGGCCTCTGGCCAGGGTGCCGGAGCTCCCCCCGCTGTTCTTGCTGCTAACGCTTCTCTTGAACCTCCGTCTGTGAATCTTCTTGTGCACAGGCTCTTTGGCGGACTGAACGTGAATTCTCATGTGACCGCCCAAGGCTTTCCTTGAGCCAAACCGTTTCCTGCAAAACATGCATACCCGAGAAGCCGGCTCAGTTGCCACTGGATGCTCCGCACCGTTTTCTTCTTCCTCAGAGCCGCTGCCGCCGTCCTTTTCGTTGCTGCACTGAGCTTTTTGAATGTTCAGCTTGATGTAGAACAATCCGCTGCTAGCCATCAGATTAGTCTCTTGTTGAAGATCTTCCATTATTGGAGACTTGAGAGAGAGAAACCAGAAAATTGAGGAGCAAAGAGAACAGCTATATATAGAAAGACTGAAGCTTCAATGTTCTCTCTCTCTCTCTCTCTCTCTCTCTCTCTCTGATATTGCAGCACTCAAGAATAATTGACTGGCCAGATAATATACTTATTAAAAGGTACAGAAAACTAGGTAACCCAGAGAAAAGAACATCCTTAATTCGATGAGTTGACCCAAGAAAGAGAGAAGAACATAAGAGAGAGATTATGAGATCAAGAAGAGGTCGCTTAGCTGGTAAGGACCATACCCTTTTGAATGCGTTGGCGTCCAAGATGACCCCATAAGAAGATATTGCTGAACACCACCCGGCAAATCAGCAGCTCACATTTACATAAATCCCAGATCAAACCCAGGAAGTGATAAAGAGAGAGATTTCGAAGTAGGTGATCGTGCTAGGAAAAGAAAACCCCATGAGAAGCTAAGAAGAAGGAAGAAGAAGAAGAAGAAGAAGAAGACGAGAGTGATGGTGAAGGAGAAGGAGAAGGAGAGAGCTAAGAGTTGCAGTGTCCAAAGGTCTCTTCTTTGAGTAGTTTGATCTGAAAACTGCTGTCGAGGAAGGAAAATGAATTGATTGTCACGTTCTATCTTCCCCCCTTTGGCCTCTCATTCCGCTTCACTCTCTCTCGGAATCTCCTATTCCCATAAATACTCTCCCCCTCGTCTCGTGCCCCCCTCCCTTTTACTTCGACCATCTGCTCCAACGAGTTTAACACTCTCCTTCTTATCTCCCAAAACACGAAAAATGACAATCACGCGCCCGCCCCCCAAAAAGAAAAAAAAAAGACTTTAAGAAAAAAAGAAAAAAGGAAAAAGAAATATCATATCAAGAAGGAGTTGTGACTTGAGCCGCAATTATCTTCCCTTTGGTGATTTCGTTCACTAATAGAAAAGCATTCTTTTGAGGATCAATAAAAAAATTTGTCATTTAATATCGCACTTTCCTCAAATTAATTTTTAAAAATACTTAAACTTGAAAAACTCTCCCAAATATCATTCGAAATATTGATATTTTATATGACGACAAGCAGGAACGATCTTTGTTATTAAATTAGAAAAATAAAGAATCCCATATGATAATATGGGATTCATAATTAGCATAAGATTTCAATGGTAATCCACGATTCCACATGCATGGTTCCTAATCTAAAGGCAACTGAGATATTAATTACCAACAGAAAAATACCAGAAGGGGCAGGACCAAGACTGCCCATGTTTCTAAAGTCCTAATCCTCTAACTGTACTTTGCTCCACGCGGTTTCCACTTTGAAACTTCAGCTTCTTAGCCAATATCCATATTTACCCCTTAATTCCAGAAATATTTACTTCATGCCTAGCTTACCAACTTGGGAATGTTTGAAGCTTTCGTCTCTATTTAGGCCTCGTCTGTTTCGCGAAAAAGAAAAAAACTATATTAAAGATGTTTTTCTTAAAAAGGCTGCTTGTAATACTTGAAATAAGTGAGCCAACGAAATATATTTTCATTACAGACAACAACTCATGTCAAATATGTTTGCGAAATTCATTTTTATGACCAGTACAAGCAATTAATTTTCTTAAAATGTTTTCAAGTCGTTCATTTTCGGTGAATAGACCCAGCTGTTCATTCCACTCCCGCAAGTACTTTTTGATTGTCAGTGTTTGTTGGTAAAGTGGGTGATTAAGAAGAAAGCTAGGAACGCATATTGAAGTTCTTTTTCCCCTCCAACGAGGGGTTCACATATTTGAGAGCTACAATGGTGGAGCCAAGTACGGTTGGACTCAATTTCGCTTTAAAATTATGTACAAATCGAATATAGATAAAGTCAATCTGATTAGAACTTTCGAATCCGAGATTTGATTTGCATATTTAACAAACAAATCGTGCTGTTTTGTTATGCATTATCTTCCTAAATTGACCTTTTGTGCCTTCGTAGAAACCTAATAGTCCCATTCGATCCATAAGATAGGAGTCCTCATGATTGGACGACGAGACCAAGTGCGAAGCACTTGCTTACTGCTCGTGCACAAACATGGTCTTAGCAATCTACAAGCGAGTGTGGCGCAAGCACAAGACTTTATTACTCAAATTATAGACTTTAAAAGTCTAGTTAAGTTTTTTTTTTTTAGAGTTTTTATTTTTGGAACATGGAAAAACATAAGCCTTTATCTCTAAGATTATATTTAGTTCACATAACGTATCGTGGTATACACCATATGTGAATTAGTCAAGTGAGCAATTCAGTTCTTTTATGAGGTTTTCCCTTCTTTGGTCCGAAGGCAAATCAAACCCAAAGCTGGTATCTGATGCAATTTATCGACCCAGATTCCCAAACCAACCTTTGACCCGTATTTAGATGAATTACGAAGTCTCAACTTTGATTATTCTCGTTGTCTCCCGTCATCCCGTCTCATTCACGCATGCCTTAAAATTTTCCATCAAGAAGCGCCGCTCTTCAATTATTTTCACAGAAACACATCTTTTTAATCATAAAGACGGGTTACTCACGTCACTCAACATATGCTAAGCAAAAACGGCACACAGAAAAAAAAAAAAAAAAAGACGTGTGAAAAAACTTTTGATCGTTTTAGGATATGAATCAAACCCGTTGCGTGAATGGAGAAATTTGTTTTTCGATGCAAAGTTTATCAGAGACTTGGTGACGTGATAATTATGTTCTTGAATAACAACTTTTGTGTGATGATATGCTATTTTTCTTTATTTAATTTGTCCAGACTCATATGTTACAGAAAATGTTAGTTTTGCCGTCATGTATGTCTATCCTCAATGTGTTTTCGTGAAGTTCTTCGTTTTGACAAAAGAGAAGACCTAACTGTGATGAAGCCCCTATACAAGTTCGTAGGTAAATTGTCTCCGCTGATTACGGGTGCTGGAAGTAGCGAGATATACGCCAACTGGACCTCGCAAAACCCTGTCGATGATCTATTCATGAATTGAATTCGTACTTAGTCGAAAACCGATCCCAAAAGCAAGTCGGGACCCAACTCATGGAATCATTTCTGGACCTTAATATAGAGAGAAAAGAATCGCAGATCCTCACGGCTACCACAGAGGATTCAATAGAAGGGATCGACGAGAGGTGTTGAAGAAAGCAGCTAATCGAAGATAAGAGAAGCTATACAGACACGGGTTCTTGACTTTTGGATCGAATTACAACAGGATCACGATGCAAGGGTCAACCGAAGAACTTGGGGTCGTAGCCGTTGCTGGTGGTGGCGAGGATGTAGTAGGCGACGATGTGACCGATGGAGCCCCAGGCGAGGACGTCGACGATGTTGAACCCGACGGGGTCGTTGGACTTGAGGAGGCTCACGTACTCCTGGGCCCTGACGTCGCCGGCCTCGAAGTGGGTCTTCCCGTTCTGCTCCGGCAGCCCCTGCTTCGCCACGTTCTCCCTCTGGAAGTTGAAGAAGACGAACCTCCCCAGGAACAGCGACAGCCCCGTGCTCAGGCTTATCACCACCGGCGCGCTCAGCTCCGCCTTTATCGCCCCCGATCGCCTGGGTGCGGCGGCAGCGGCTGAAGAGGAGAAGGAGGCCCTGGTGGCCCTGGTGGCGAGTGGCCTGAGGCCTTGGAAGGAGATGTTGGCGGGAGAGAGACCGCTGTCATAGCATCTTGAGGTGGCGCCGGCGGCGAGAGAGAAGATGGCGGAGGACGCGGCGGCCATCGTCGGAGAAACGTTGGTATGCGTGTGGAGGATGTGAGGATGGTGTGGTGGGAGAGTGATGGAGAGGGATCAGATAAATATGAAGATAGGAGGTGGTGGAGGGGAGCAGAGCGAATCGTGAGGATGGAAATGGAGGAGAGAAAGATTATTGGGAGGTGACGTGGACGGACTTGATTGGCCCCTTTCCGGATGAGAGATTTTTCTGTTCCACGTGGCGTGGTAGAAAGCAGAGTCGACCAAACAGTATTAGTCTATTTTCCACTCAACCACAAAATCAAAAAAACAAGAAAAACAAAGTTGGATCCAATCTAAGGAAGTAAGGGAAGGCATACATCGAGCTTGTCTTAGATGATCTGGTCCAAACCGACTTTTAACACAAGCTCGACATGGAGCTACCTCGATGTCCAGTGCAGAAGAATCGATGCTTACTCATACTTTGTTCGGGGGACAAGCAATCCTAATCGAGTTTCCATCATTGTTTAAAGTATATACTTTTAGTTTAAAGACGAGCACAATAAATTCATGATGTAATATACCTATGTTATTCGAATTTCCTTTAAGAGCTTTGGTGTGAACTCGATTTCATCTATAAATTGATTATAGTAAGAAGGAATCGAGCTCGACACAAAAACCCTTATCAATAAAACTCAACTCGAGTTTCAAGCATCTAGTATACGAGTTGAGGCGAGCTCAAACTCGATACTTTAACTTCTCAGCTTAACTTGGTTCAATGACAACCCTCACCCTGACATAATAGCATTGCTGAATTGTATTGTGTTAGCTATGTTTCAATAGTATCTTATCCATAACGTGAGAATCTTTATACATGGTCATTGGAAAGAACTCGTTATCCCTTCAAAAAGTTTATAAATTTATTCTCAGTAGATAAGATTAGACCTAATGGGAGGCCTCGTTAATTAGATGGACGGTAAAGATGACTATTCCATGACCAGTACGACACGACATTAGGACGTCTTCCATGGACAATGAGATCGACAAATAATTGATAAGATAGTTAACGCTCGGTGTTGAGCAGGTCATAAAAGAGTCGACCTATCCTAAAAACGAGTAATCATCAACGAGGGAATAAGCACCTTAAAGAATTTACAAAGAGACATTTCGTGAGAAAACTTGAGCAGTTAGATGCAATTAACTGTAATGAAAGAAAAGCCATTAAGGCGAAGAGATACGCGACAAGTGCCACATAGGGAGCGATAGATACACGATCAGATGGAGCACTCGCGCGGAAGACGCGACAAATCCTACATTTGCAATAGAAGTAGGCCTTCTTAGAAATGTTATCGTTGACAGTTTGATCAATTCGACAGTTCAACTATGCAGAACGTGTTTTCACATCGTTTGGAATTCCAACTCTTTGGATTTCATATTTTGTCTCCGGCTATTTCTCATTTGCAAATTTACGACATTTAGAGTCAATCGGAATAGGTCTCTCTTCTTCTGCAGGAGGGAAAACCTGTCGGGAGCACGAAACTTTCCGTGCCAACTGAAAACATGTAACACGTAAAATACTACAGACTTGTATACACAGAATGGAACTTTCCCTTGTGCACCATGCTCTGTCCACGTACGCACGCACTATCATCCAAAAAGCTGCACAGCCAAAAGAAAATTATTAACAGTGACTGCACGCTCTACTCAGACGAGGGAGTCCAGGTACGCGAAGTTCCGTCGCCGGCTATACTCGAGGAGGCTGCCATACGTTCGGTCCCACACTCCAATGAAGAGCGACTCCGTGTCGGGACTGAACGACATGCCCGATATCTCGCCAAAAAAGTCAATCTCCTGCTCTTTCTTGTACCCTGTTTTCGTATCGTAGACATGGACAAAATCTGCGGGTTCTGCCATCGCCATATACCGGCCATCCGACGAATAGCGGATGGACCTTATGGCTCCGAGGTTGCCTTTCAAAACAGCGAGCGACTTCGATAGATTCCGTATGTCCCAAATCCTGCAAGTTTTGTCCTGGTTTCCCGTAGCAAAAGTGACACCATCTGGGTGCCACTCCGATGCAAAGGAGAAATCCAGATGCCCGCATAATGGCATGATTGGCTGCAAAGAATGAGCACTCTAGTAAGTACAAAGCTTAATCAACGATATTTGACCAAACTAAGCAGACAAGATGTGGCAGAGGATATTACTTTTCCAGTTTTTGCATCAACCAAAATACCCTCAGGATCATCGCCAACTATGACAAGGAGCTTCCCATCCGGACTCAAAGAAGTATGCTGCAACCAAATAATTAAGTACACAAATACCCACTCTCAGAAAAAAGAGAACAACAAGAATTGTCAAAATGAAACCATTTCTCACATCACCAAAGAAGAAAAATACGAGAACCTTACATTCACAGGCCAAGGGAAACGGAAATGTTTAGACAGTTCAAAACTTTCCATATCAAAGTCTCTGACTCCACAGTCATTGTTCGATGCTATAAAGTGAATTCCACCACTGAAAATTAGATAGACGGAATTAGCATCATAATCAATGCAACTTATTTGAAGAGCAAAAGATCATTGAGGTAGCAACACTGGACCTGGGGCTGACATATATCTCCACCGCATTTGTGATGGCGTTATCATCATAAGTTGTCCTGGAACAGAAGCTAATTCCAGGTCGATCTAAAAACTGCACACCAACAGGATCAGTTATAAAATCTTAGCGATAGATATGCCAATGTTAAACTTGCAGCACTTTTTAGAATCATATAATTGCAGCTAAGATAATTCCTTGATCATCTCACTAAAAAGATAATATATCTGAAAATCGCAGCTATTGATCATATTTGAGAGCACCCGTGAAGAAAACTTACAAACACAAATGTTTAAGCCAAATAATTGGATATTTCATGAAGAACACTCAATCTTAATATGTTTATGTGCAATTATCTATTTATAGAGAGAACTTTTTACCCAATCTAAATCCACTTTTTACAGAATTTACCTTACATATGAGCTCTCCCTGAAACCCGCCTGCAACTAGAAATCTATCCTTTACTGCTAGAGTACTAACTTGAGTCTGCGTAAATCCTTCCAACAAGCTTCCAGGATGTTTCTGAGAACAAGATTTATCTCATTATTCAGTAGCTAACAGAAATAAAAGACCTCGATAAAGTGACATAGGAAAAATACCCACCTCATTTGGTGCCACATGTCCTGCGAGATTAAGAACTTCAGACTTCTTGCCCGTCAATGAAGACCAATGAACGACAGAATAGTTTGACATCAAGTAAACGTCGTGCTTTGATGTTGCCCAAACCAAGTTCCTCAACTACAATGTCCCAAAAAAATGAAGAGTTGATCAGCCCTACTCACCACACACTGTAAAAACTATTAACTTAAAACCCAATATTGATTGAAACACCATGGGCTGAAATGACCAATTTATTTCAACACGCGGATATAAATTCAAACTTCAGAACCTGACATAGACACTCTAGGGGCTCCCCAACTTAAAAAACTTAAGTAAATGCAGACAACCAACCGCTATAGAATGCAAAGCCACCCTCCACTTACCTGGAAATGAAGAATAGTAGATTTGACAGATCTCGAGTTCCGTCTAAACTCATAAAATGAGTTACCTTTCTCCGTAACTGTGCGATCCTGTAAAGTAGACAGGCACATCAGATGAACGTAGACTGACATTGATCCACCAAATACATTCGCAATCTTTTTTATTCCCTCATGATCTGCTGGGATGTTAAAAAAGAAGAAGAAAATATCACAAAACAAACTGACTTAAATCAAAATACTTAATATTAATAGCATGGCGATACATTTATACAGTCTTTACCTTCCCTGATTTCTCCCCAGAAAGAAGAACATTTTCATAATTCTTATATTGTTCTAGCCTAGTCTGCCTGTACTTCTCCCTCGTGATGCTAAGCCTTTCCCAAGGAATTCCCTGAATATCTCTTCCTCTTCTTGCTTGATCAGCAGTTGTATCGGTAAATCTATTATTCTGCACAATAGAAATGACATGCCAATATAAAAAGGAAGGGGAGAGGGGAGGGAAAAAATGAGCCATTGCTATGTAAGGGCTGAGCTAAAAACAGTTCAAAAATGCTTGAAACGCGAATTAAAATGAACTGAGCCTTGGATACAATTGTAAGGGTAATACAAAACGGATTTCTAACCGAAATGTCTAATTCATCAACATCAGATTCTGGGTCATCCAATTCTCTGCCGTGGAACTCTTCATCGACGTCAACATCTTCTGCTTCATAGTCGTCTGCCACATGCTCACCATCGTCCCCATGGTACTGGGACATCTTTCTCCCAACAATGAACCTGCTGACAAGCAAATTGACATAAGATTACTGAAAACAAACGGAGAAAGCCATATTGAAATAGATTATATAGACGTTTCTACACAGTTTGCAATATGATATAGAGTGCGCACCAACAACAAAAAAAGGAAAAAAAGAGAAGGGGATGGCAGAGAACACATGCACCCCAGAAAAAGGAAAATTGAAAGGACTGAAAAGCACATTCACCGGCTCTATGTGGCAAGAAATGGCGGTGCAATTGATACTGTAAGAAAACATAAGCTACAACAAGTTTCCTTTCGTGCACATGAAAACTATATACACTGATCTATACCCAGGAGCTTGTCTTCCCTTGTGACCTAAAACCACACACACACAAAACAAAAAGCAAACAAAAAACCATACGCCAATCGTACTTATCCCCAGTAGCAAGAGGAAGGAGGGTGTCGCGGTGTTCATGCAACCATATAGCACCAATTGTCCACCCTCCAGTTGTGAACACTGAAGCAATCAAATCATGGCATATTTGACAAAGCAATTCCTCGTTCAAATTTTGTTTCCTCCATCCTATCAACTATCAAGTGCAACACACGAACAAGATGAACAGCAACAAGAAGGCCCTTTGCAGACGGTAGGAACAACCATTTCACAACGCCCTTCCACACGCTCACAAGAGCGCTAAGTGCCCACATCACTCCCAAGCCACACGCTCTGCCGAACTCCGCACAAACGGCCAACAGCGACCAACCTAATCCCCGCCCGAATCTCAATCTCGACGACAGACAGACAATCACAGCAACACAACCCCACGCAGGACAAGAGCAAGCGCGCACGGACCGCCGAGCACACGACAAAGCCCGACCGCCCCCGCGGCAAAACTAAAACCCTACAGCTAAACCGCGAGACAATGAGATTCCAAGAAGCAGAACCGATTCTCAAGCGACGAAATCGAATCGAGAGAAGGAAAGCAAAGAAAAGAAAAGAACAGGAAAGGAAAAACAACCAAGCAATCCACCTTGGCGGATTCGTGCGATTAGACCGATCTGGAAACGAGAAAAATCCTCCGAAGCGATATCGAGCAGCGCAAATATCTCAACCAGAGCTCACGACGACGAGGGGAGGATTCGCAGAAGGGGAAAGAGAAGGCGATGCGCAGCGAGGCCAATAGCAATTGACAGCGAAACGATCCAGACAACTCCCAGAGAAAGAGAGAGAGAAGAGAGAAAGAGAGGGAGAGAGAGAGAAGGAGAGAAGGAGAGAGAGATGACGGTGCCCAATTGATCTTCATCCATTGATGAGACTGCAGACATACGCATGACATTGACGGATCTCTGTACTCATTTTACTCAACACAAATTGCGACATTTTCTTTTTCCCCGTCGGTAATCATCTGGAATTTTCTTCTTAACTCGAGACGAAATTGGTTATTATTATACTAAGAATTTCGTTTCGAGGCGACTTTCTTTTTCGAAACACATCGCGCTTTTGTGAAATCCTGTGGTCTGCAGCGTCTCAATCCCTTTCAATCTTAATACTTCAAAAATTTCATGCCACGTAAAAATCCGCCCATGAATTTATATGTAATTTTTTTGCAAACTTTCTGAAATTTTAGTAAAATTATATCACGGGAATATGAGAAATTTATTTCTTTTAGAAATCCCAGCACATTGTCATGACCTATCCGAACGACCGAACCTTCCCCGGTGAGGGTATCGATCGGTATTTCTAAAAGACGACTTCAAAGCAACGTCCAATCATAATCAAATTCAGCTTGTCAATTACGGGCACGGGCTCTCCCAAGTTCATACATCGCGTGACATTAAGGCGTTTTGATTTTAAATAGTTATTTCACAACCTAAAATATTTTCTAGAAGTTGGCACTTGCCTATTGGGGTCGACTAGAAACCAAGTGAAAGCATTAAGGAAATGCTTCACTTTCTACACAACTAGAGTTTTCAGGGTACGGGGACTTGTTTACGCTAACATTTCTATTAAAGCCCTTTCGCTACTTAACTAGTGTGTTGTTTAACCTAAAGTGATCACGCACTCTTACTCGTCTTTTAAATTCTAAAACGTCATCTATAGGCACTATGTAGTGTTCATGCAATTGTTTTTGTGTAGTCATTTTTCATGTGAATCAAAATTGAAGCTAAACTAATCTAAGAGAAAAATCACCATTCAATCTATTTAAGGACAATACGAGAAATAAACAATCAAGGTGTTGAAGTAGGATGGGATAGATAAACACACAAATGATTAAATGCAACTACCTAAGGACGATAAAAATAAAACCCACAATCCATCGCGTCAATAATAATACATGAGTTTGTTATAAGTTTCGAGACATGATTCCCGTGAGATAATTCCTAAATCATCTAATTCGTTTTTTAATCTTCAGTGGAATTTCTTTTTCTTTTTATTTGCCGGTTAGTGCTCCATGATCGAGATGGGACCAATTCGTAACGTGCCGAAGTGGCAACCCGTCGACATTAATTTCAACGTCAGCGGGATCGAAATCGGAAAAATCTTTATTTTGTTTCCTGAAAAGAATTGCGTTTCACTGATTATTTCCATTTATCTTATTTTCTAAGTTTGGGTTCACTCCGCGACTAATTGGATGCCACATATTGTGAAGAGTGGCGCGACTAAGATCGAGATTTGATATCTTGATTTCTTGGATTATAGAATCACAAAAGTTTAAATACCCTTAGAGGAAATTTGCTGTATCCATGTTCAAGATTCGAAACTATGATCTCATTAGTATCCTTGAAAAAGTTATAGACAACCTCTTGCAAATCGTAAAAGTTGTAAAGCTCAATATCATGAAAAGTTATTGTAAAATATTTTGTACATGTACCAATTCAATCTTAACATTTCAAATTTTTAATTTAGTCCATTTAGTCAATTTTGGTCATACCGGCTATTTTGCATGATGTAGCCGACATTAACATAGACATAGTTTAACAACATATTATACATATATTTGCTTTTTTTCTTTCCTTGTCTTTATTTTTTATATTTTGCATTTTGGAGTGAAGGCTAGCGAGGATCGCTAGACTTTGCCTCCCAAAGTGAGAGCACGTTAGCCCTCGCCTCAAGCCACGAAGGACTATCGTGCCCTTGCCTAGACTCCCAATGGTCACATCGCTAGTTTGGGCGACACATCCCCCGTCTAGTGGAGAAATGAGAGTGACATAGATTGCAACAACAACAAAAAAAGTAAATAAAATAAAAAATAAAAAAGTTAGAAAAATATTATTAAAAAAATTAAAGGTCAAAGATGATTACGTCGTGTAATACGAGTCACGTCCATATCAATAATTTCCAATTCGAGTTGATTTGTAATTAAATCAACACGAATACAATAAATTTAGAACTTTCTTATTAATTTCTCCTTACAATTCAATGCATGCCGTGTTTGGGATGATAAAGGGTAAGTAGACGATGGACTAAATTCCCTCGAAAAGCACAAACTATAGTTCGAATCTCAATTCTGGTCCACCTTTTCTCCAATATCACAAAAACAAAAAAAACACAAGTTTCCAATCGATCCCCCAATCTGGCCCTTGCCTAGTTTCGGTTCCTCGAGCCGTTAACGACTCGACATGTATCATCGCAGATGTCGTAGGAATCTGAAATAATATCGAATCAAAAAAGAGAAGAAAACATGAGCATCCGAGCTCGGATATTGGCAACAGAGATCGAAATGGACTTTGAGAATTTACACGGGGTAAAAGAAGCACGACCGAGTGCATCAATGGATCCGAACATAAATTGAGCAAAACGAAACTCTGAATTCAACAATTGGCTAAGTCTCAAAAAATAGGAAAGCATTCGAATTGAGGAAGCACAATTCTTCCACATCAACACTACAGTGAGTTGACCACGGACACGTAAAACATCATGTCGCATTTTAACAACATCGCATCAAAACTTGACGAGAGTCACATTTGAATACAGATAAATAAACAAAAAAAAATTGGTTATTTATAGAGAGAGAGAGAGAGAGAGAAAATCTCTGACTAAAATTGAGACTTGAACTGAACTTTTACTATCCTGTGACAGAGTTTGAATTGAACACATGCTTTCTAAGAAAAATGGACAAAAAGAACTTCGAGAGAAAGAACAAATAACGAAAACAAGTCCACTACGGAAACTTGCCCCATATAGTGGTCACCACCACTTAACCAATGCATTCTCACATATGACTGCTGATTAAAAGTACTCGTTACACAAATCACTATTTGAGCAGGAACTTGTGTTAACTCATAAAATGTATTTTGCAAACTACAAGAGACACATCTTAATGACGCACATCCATCATCGAGACGACTAAAGCGAGAAGGTAAACATGACTAAAAATTATTTAAAGACCCGACTCAATTGCACCTCAGTTCCAAGGAATCCACATATACCCTTTTTCTACACCCAACGGGAAATAAGAGCCAACCAAACTAAAAGGTTTCTCCACAGCGGACCCACTTGTTTACATATTTATTTATTTAAATTTATGGGCAGTGCCATCATGTATCTCATAACCGAAGAGAGTACCCTATCCCATGGCATACTTCTGAGTCCAGGATCGAGCAGTGCTCTCGTACTTTGCCCTGTCTGTCTTGTACATGTGTGCGATCTCTGGGACCAGAGGATCATCAGGGTTCGGATCAGTCAGGAGAGAGCATATTGAAAGAAGAACCTGCACTCGCAACATATGCAATACATGCAATCAGACAAGGCGATCAACCCAAATTGCGTAACAGAGCACTTTTAATCCGCGCAGATGAATGGAAGCCCTCCTACCAAGCACGAAAGAAGCGGATCCCAAATGTATTTCAGGGTTACCCTCTTCATGAGCACAAATAGGACAACATGCTAAGTGAAAATATCCAGGTTAAATAATGACTATTGAAAGGCGGCTACCTTCGATATTGTAAGGGCAGGGCTCCATTGCTCCTTGAGAATATCGAGACAAATGCTACCATTGCTGTTGATATTGGGGTGGAAAACTTTTGTCCTAAAGGAAACCTGTCAAGCATATGCACACATTCTCATCTGTAAATGTTACATAAAACTCAACAGCCTAGGCATCAGTTGGCAAAACTTAATTACAATATAAAGATATGAGTAATTGTCAAGAGAAATCCATGACAACGCAATATCAAGTCCCAGCATAGTTCAATGGGATAAATGAGGGTAGAGTCACCTTGGGCGGCTTAAATGGATAATCAGGTGGGAAGTGAATGGACACAAGGAACACACCCCCAGCAAATGGACTGTCTACCGGACCCATAATCGTTGCTTGCCAATGGAACATATCATCAGCAACCGGACCTGAGTATACAAAGAAATAAGGATAATATCCAGAAAAATAAAAAATTGCCTTTCAAAATTAATCAAAAACCTTGTCATCTGCCCATTTTCAACAACAAATATGAAAAAGCTTAGACCTGATACCATAACCTAAAACAAAAGGTGCTAAATCGCATAAATCCTCACATCGTGAAAAAAAAGGTACTAACTACTATATATATAACCTTACAGCAACAATGATCCATGAGCAAATACTAGCTGGTAGTCGCCATATCTACATATGTCACTCATCAGATAGCTCAAAAACCTTGTTTGATAAAGAACTATACCAACTCCATTGGTGATTTATACACCATCACGTCCCAAACAAAAAGCCCGCACAAACAGACATGTCTCCGAATTTTATCACAAAACATGTACACACCATGCATGATTTAAGAAGTAAGGAAAAAAAGCTTCTCATTTTAATCAAGCAAAGATAAGTACTTGAGCAACTAAAAATACAAACCAGCACTGCAAGAAACAGGAGGATCCTTCTGCAGGTCCTTCAACTCCTTGTTAATCCGCTTTGAAGCCATCCCAAAGTCAAGAGATCCTCAAGCCTCTACTTCCTGAAATTAAAAATCTGGCCAAGTTAACTTCATATTGATGAATTTCAAAAAGTTTTTCCGAACCAATCATGGGCAGGAGCTATCAGCTACGAATTTCAATTCCATGCAAGTGCAAAGCACGATCACCCAGAGCCTCATAAGATTCACTAGTATTACGATGTCCACAGCATCAGTACCCTCACTTGTTCATGCACAAACAGAATTACAGAACCTCATGTCATTATTTTTGACCCACTTGAGACAAGTCCATGTAAGCTGACTTCTCCGAGAACATCGAACGCAACCAGAGACAAATCTAACCGATCAATAGCCTTAATCCTCGGATTTCACTAATTCCCATCAGACCAGAACTACTCAGGTTTGGACCGATCAGCCATAAGTAAACCTTAAAAAAGAAAAAAGAAAATAAAACCGAACAAATTATCAAAGTCCACCAAATCATAATTAATAATAAAAATCTCAAGCCCTAACGAAAACCCAAAAAACCACAGAAGGTAGGACAAAGGGCAAGAAGTACCGCAAATTCACATGTGAGGAGACACCGGAACACCAAAACAAGCCTTACTATCATTGCATCACTCAGAGGTCAAAGCCGACCCACCTCCCTAAATAAAATAAAATAAAAACCTAGCAGACACCCACCGAAATACAGACGAATCGATAACACACAAGAGCGAGAAAGAAAACAGAAGCACGATCGAAGAGGTAGAGACCCAAAGACCCAGATGATCAAGCGACGATTACAGCTGGAAAAAGGTCGAGACTGGGCAGAATTACACAAAAACACGCCCAACACAAGCGCACAAAAGAGGCGACTCGAGTCTCCAGAGACGGAGACAAGACGGATCGAGAGCGACGATATAGAGAGAGATGAACCTGGAGCAGTGCCCCGGGTGGCGAAGGTGCGGCCTAGGGTTTCGTGATCGGGACTGCGAATCGTGGGAAGGGAAGGGGGTGGTACTGGTGGGGGCGGAGTTGGAGGAATCGGGAAGGAGTGAGAAAGGAAGACGAAAGGTCGGGGTTGTGGAGAATGTATCCACAGACGGGCCACGCGTGAACAGAATCCGATGTTAACTTCACCTTCATGGGCCGACTGTATGTCTAGGCCCATTAAAGAGTGGCCCATGTTTGCCTTCACCAGATGCCTCCCTCTCGCTGGGCATTTTGTACGGGGAAAAAATTCGCCCCGATCGAGATAGCGGGTCACGCCATCCCATCGATCGATAACTAAACCAATAGAAAATTTATGTAAAAGAATTATTAGTATACTCAACGTATTATTTTTCTCAATTAAAGTTACAATCCTTCAAAAATATTACAAAACTTTGATTGATCGTGATTTAGAAGGAAGATGGGAAAAGTAGTGGGGGCAGTGGGAAACAGGACATGAGAAAAGGTATGCCTAATTAATAATTAATCATTTTGTAAAGTGGAAGGGTATTTTAGTCGGTTAGCAAATAAAATAGACGGTGAAGAATAGCGAAGGAAGAGACATAAGTAGGACGAATGGGCAATTGAATTTGTTTTTTTCCCGTAATATCGAAGGTTAATTTGGTCATTTATAATAAAAAGGAGTGCACAAAGCCGCCAAAGAGGGTGTGGATATAGCAACGCCCTAGGCAAATGGTAGTTGATTTCACTCACTTTGCATCTCAATACAGAAATGCAAATAAAATAAAAACGGGAACCATGTTAAATTAAATCGAAAAAACCTTGTGATAGCGTTGTTTGTACCAATAGTTCTCATGCTTCCTAATCATCAAAATAGAGTTTATGTGAAGTATTCGATCCGAGCCCATTAATCTTCTCATGATTGAATCGACATATGTATGGTAGTTGAAGTATGTGCAGTTTTCTCTGATCATCTCTTTCAATAACGTCTTGGTCACATTTAACTGTTCTAACCGTCACTAGTGCATAAAGCGAAAATAAAACACGTTGTGGTTAATTCTACATAGTTACTTAATGAGCGTCTCGTGATGCTCCGAGAGGCGAACCAAGTTCCGAACGGTTGCATTAGCATAAGGGACACAGAACAACTGCGATCGTGTCAGATCGACCGGGAGCTCAAAAGAGTTTCGAGACATCACATCATTCGTGGGAAGAAGGAATCTCCTGATTTTCGGGGCGGAAGGCCTCTTGGGCGGAGAGAGACTGCAGTTCTTGGAAAGGGCGAAAGGGTTGACCCCACGTGACCCCCTCTTTCCTCTGATCGATTCATAAATTATATGAATTGAATTGAAATGAAATGTTGTTTCTCTCTTGGATTAGTGGGCGGAACGAGGGAGGAAAGTCAAATGGGAGGAGAGACTGGTGCTGCGTTGCGTCCACAATGTCCGCCCAGATCGAGAGAGCGATAACTAAAGCAGATGTGGTGAGTGCTCCACTCATCTTGCCTCCATTTCCAACGATCACCTCCAGCTCTCTCTCTCTCTCTCCTTCTATCTTTGGGAAAGAGCTCCCTGTTTCCCTCAAGTTCTCTCTCTCTCTCTCTCTCTCTCTCTCTCTCTCTCTCTCTCTCTCTCGCGTGTTTCGTGTTTCGGCTGACGAACGGCCTTTTGGCAGAAATTTGTTCTGTTTGTCTTTGTGGGTCCTTTGCTTTTATCATCCCCTAATCTGGCGAAGTTGGGTTTCCAGAATCGGAAGTTTAAAAGCTGGGAAAATCTCATGGAGAATTGAAGAGGCCACGTTGGGTCGTTCCGTGTCTTCGGTTCTGATCGCTTTGAGGGGTGCGCTTGTTCCTTGTTCTTGTCCAATAATCTGCTCTTTCTATGGAAATTTCCACGTTGCTGTTTGCGATATATATGGAATTCGCTGCTTTTGTTCTGAATGTTTTTGTTCTGCGTGTACCCACAAAAGAGAAAAAGAAGAGCCACGAGAAGCATCAAATCAACCGACCAAAATGAAAAAACCCATCCTTGAAATGGTATCAAAGGAGGGTGGAAGATTCAGTCAAAAATAAAATAAAATAAGCAGGGTGGAATTCTTCGTTCTTTTCCTCTTTCTGCCTCGTTTAGTGTTTTTCCCTTATTGACACTTTTTCCTGTAGGTGCAGCAGATTGCGCTTATTTGGCTTTTCCCGTTCTTTGTGTTAATTTGGGGAGATGTTAAGCTTTAAAGTATGAATCATGTCACCTTCAAACTGTTTTTTGAGCTTTTGACATGTTTGGCTAGATACTAGTTAGCATGATGAGGCAAGGTAATTCATCAAAAAGTAAGTTTCTAACATGTTTGTCGGATACTCGGATTGATTACCAGTCTAGACTCCAGAAGACTATCGATTACCCCCGCTAAAAGGAGAGAAAATCGTTTAAGGCTATTAAGTCAAGATGCAATTCATATGGTAATGTTTCGTTTCAGTGAAGAAATTCACTGGTGGATCTTATAGATTTTAGATAATCGATTAGTCCTATGCTTCATTTCATAATCCGGTCTTATGTCTGCTAGTGTGCTTGAAGTGGCGATCCAAGGTAGTGCGCCCTGTGCCCATGAGATGGGCTCATGATGCTTGACGATTAAGGAAAAGTATAAGTTATTCTCATTTTGGTAATGTTAATGACCTTCTTGTTTATTATCGGTGAGAATGTTTGTGCATCATTACTCTTCTTATTGTCATCTGGTCTTTTCAACTGAAAATGCTCAGTAAAATGTAGTTAGTTGGAGATCGTTCTGATAATGCTCTTTAGTGCTTGCAGAAATAACCGCTTTTATAATGTTTGAAACAGTAAAACTTTCTTGGCATTGTATTCAGATCCATGTACTGTGCGGTGTAACCTTGAACAGGCACTTAGATTTCTTGTTTTTTTATAATTTGGGGGAAAGTTATTGGAGATCTATCATTAAAAATTTGTGAATACCTTAAAGTTTGCAAGTACTCTTGGAGTGCCATTGTGGAAAGAATATTACATCTGTCGCTTAATTGACGTGTTTAAATAGTTTCTCAGTGTTCACATCGGTCAGACCATGGTTTTATCTCTTGACCTATACATTTTCTCATATATATGCAGGTCCCTACTTGCAGAACATTCAATTAATAGTTTCCACCAATTACAATGGGAGGCATAATAGGAAAAGGCGGCTCGCCTAAAAAGCCATGGGTACCTGAGACGAAACTTGAGGCTAAGATGGTCGAAGCTCTGCAGAGGAGGGCATCCGGAGGTAGCAAGATGAAGTCGTTCAACAGCATTATTCTGAAGTTTCCCAAAATCGATGAAAGCTTTCGAAAATGCAAATCTATATTTGAACAGTTCGGTAAGCATAAGACTTCCAACATCCGCTTGTTGACGGGAACAATTAATCGGTTCTTGGGATTCTGAGGGTCTTGACTCTTCATTGATAGATGAGGATTCAAACAATGTAATAGACCAGGAAGAGCTGAAGCATTGCTTTAATAAGCTGGAGATTTCTTTTTCGGAGGAGGAGATCAATGATCTTTTTGAGGCATGTGACATCAACGATGACATGGGGATAAAGTTCAATGAGTTCATCGTTCTTCTCTGCCTTGTGCATCTTCTCAAGGACAACCCTGCCGTCCAGCTTGCTGTATCCTGACTAGCATGCAAGAAAACAGGTCTTATAGCAAAGACCAGATGTTTTCCTTATTATGTTGGGATTCTGCTTATAATTTGTTTTACACGTTCCATTCTTTTCGTTTCACATATCTTGGCATCGAACAGTCTTTTCTGCACATTCTTTAATTCCTTAGCATGTGTAGAAATCGAAGATGGGATGGCCAGACCTTGAAACCACGTTCGAGACATTAGTGGATGCTTTTGTGTTCTTGGATAAGAACAAAGATGGTCATGTCAGCAAGAACGAGATGGTTGATGCCATAAATGAAACTGCATGTGGGGAGCGCTCTTCTGGACAAATTGCGATGAAAAGATTTGGTCTCTCTCTCTCTCTCTCTCTCTCTCTCTCTCTGTGGCATGTACACGTGTTCACACACAGAAACACTGGAGGCCGTCCTTATGCACCTGCATAGGAATGTGCTATGCGGTTGCGATGAACGGGATTTCTCATGTTACTCATGTAGGTATTTGTGAATTCCTGCAAGTTCTAAGTTTTCTTCTTTATCCCTATTATGCAGAAGAGATGGACTGGGATAAGAATGGGATGGTTAACTTCAAAGAATTTCTGTTTGCCTTCACCCGTTGGGTTGGCATAGATGAGATGGATGACGAAGAGAATGATGAGGCTGGTGAAGGGTAAGTCTGAGTTATGCGGCTTCAATATCCCATGATGTAGAAAGCTTGCCCAAGGGATGACAGCAAATCGCATGGCAATGGAATGGTTTTTCCAATAATCTTCGAGATGACGTGAATCGCGTGCGCGATTTACCTTGTATAATCTTGAGAGCTATGACTAGGAGCATTTATGTTATAGTTGATGAATCTGAAACAATTAAGACTTGATAAAGAAAGAATTGCGTTGAGCCTTTGCAGCATCCGATTATAATCATGTACTTCTTCATTCTGCCCTCCTTTCATTGCAAGGAAGTATTCTTAATTCAAGGCAAGGCAAAAGAAACATTCTCAATTCGGTCTATCGGATCCAAGCCACATGCAATTGAAGTTCCAATAGGGCAATAAGTTCTCTGCGCATGCTGCTAGGCGCTAGGGATATGCTGATCAGGGTTAGAGAGTGAAAATGAACTCCAGAAGAGAGAAGAAAGGGAATGGCGTCAGCTGCACATATACTGTAAGTACATGACTGGAAGCTGATAAAAGAGAGTCGAGATGGAGACTGAATGCGGACTTGCCGTCAGCAAAGCTTTGATAATGATGAATATGTTCAAACGAATATAAATATGACTACGCTCACTGATACAACACACTCCAATCCAGATATTCAACGAGAGCACATCACACTTTTGTCTTCATCTGGGTACAATCCAGACCCCGGCCTTCTCAGAGGAAACCCCCCATAACATTCCCAAAATTGTCATCACAAGTAACTACTAAAGAGCCTGCTCATACTAAGGACAATCTCAACCGACAATTTCTTGACTAGGACTTACCTAAAACAGCACAAGGACCCAAACCTCAGAACTTGAGAGCAAGTTGCTGGGTTTTAGCGTTAGCAACCAATCCCAGGCGGCACATTACATATCATATTTGGAGACTAGTCTGGGAATTCTGTGGCAGCGGTGAGCAGGGGCAGTCGGAGGTGTTGACTATCACACCAACCACTCACAGCCAGAAACTCACACAATATCCAAATGCCCGCTAACAAAATTAATCACCCCCTGGTCTTGGCCCTCTTCATACCGAGGCTTGTGTTGAAGGGGGACACGGAGCCTGACATAGGAGAACTCTCATCACGAAGCGTGCCATTGAGCATTGCTAGCTCTCGCAACTGTTGCTTCTTGTAGAAATCCTGAGATTCATCCTATTAAGCAAGAGATTTAAAGATTATCAATCACAATGCCCTATATCGATAATACTGCTTTGGCCGAATAATGCATGCTGGAAGTAATAAGGAGGAAGAGTTTACCACTGGCTTAAGCAAATCTTGCAGTATGTCACGAGCTTGAATTAAGCGAGAATCAATTATTTCAACAGGTAATTCAGCCTCTACGAGGATGTGAAGCGGTTCATTCAAATGCTCATATCCGGGCTTGCCTCTCATCATTTCTTCCTTTTAAAGAAATTAGCAGGGGAGAGTGGCATAAGTTCATAAGAAAAGCGTCCCTAAGATTCAAAAGAAATGAAGGAAACGAGAAAGTAAACAAGTTCCTAGCACCAAGATGATTAGAATCGAACCAAATGAAGGACTGTTTGCTTCTTTCATGAACACAAAAAGATGGACGGTGTGTAGGACACATCTTTGACAAGTACAATCCATGCCACGCATAGAAGACCGATGCAAATATTTTACCGCTTGATGAGCACCTGATCATTCTTGCTTTTCAAAGTGAACCACAATAAATCATATCGTAGCAATCAGTTGCCAGATCAAGCCAAAACTTCACAAGGCTGACATCCTTAAGGAAACTTTATCTCAGAGGCCAGGATTGCTTAAGAAACTATTTAAAATGAAGAAAAAGAAAATTGCACCTTGAAAAAATGATTACAATGTCTTCTACCGCCATTCCATTTGTATTGGTAGGTTCTAGTTTCATAATCATCTATCATACAGCTTCAGCAATTAAAAAAACTTCTAACCATGCTTACTAGATTAAGAGAGTTACGTCTGTCATGTATTATACCACAATCACCTGGTTCTCAACTCCCTTAAAAGACAGTTTAAACTGAGAAATGTACATTGTGCTCCACAACAAATTTTAGGCCCACGAGTGTTAAAAAAGAGGATCCCATAAGGAGGCATGAGTAAGAAGCATAGCATAAAACTCATTCTGCAATTTCTTTGCTACCACACTTTCTACACACTAGCAACTTCCAGAGAGGTTCATAATAGTAACCACTCAGAAGACCTCTCTCCATACTTCCCCTAACCTCACAGAAACAATGCACGCCTCAAAGAAATAGGCACACAAATATGCGTTAAACATAAACTTGTCAGCTCACAGAACAATATGATCATACCCTAGCAGGATCTTTAATGCTGCCACGGCCTCTGATTAGAACGCGGCACTCAGTACTTGCTTCCACTCGTTTAAGAGAGTTTCCCCTAGGGCCAAGAAGGCGCCCGACAAAGTTGTACTGCAGTATTAAATCAGAATTAACTCGTGCTGGATGAAAACAGATCATCTCAGAATCACATAAAAAACCAACCTAATCTTACATTGGGAAATTTGTCAACCGGAATATCCAATCGAACTGTTTTCTTGACAAGAAGACTGGATGAGCTAACCTGAGAGCTCATCCAATTTTGTGCTAATGATGGCTGCAATTAATGCGATATCAGCATTTAAAAATGTCATTATATGCATAAGGTTCATGACTCTGAAAGACCTTGAGAGCCATTGACTCAACCCCATAATCAATGAGGATGAACATGTCATATTACGGAAAGAGCATATAATTAAAACATACAGGCAACACAATTTCAGAAATATCTAAGCATACTCAGCAGATAAAAGGACTGATGCTGCAATGCATGCTACAGGTGACAACCACCAGAACAAAAATTGACACAACCAACAGACAATAGAATGAAGGACAATGTAACCAAAAATATATACACATTTAGAATCAGCATACTCAATCATGGGATTGGACTGATGAATGCATTTCATATATAGATGCTAGGTTTCTTCTCTTTTTTAACTTGTAGAGACCAGCAGATTGGTTTTTTTCACAAGGAAATACTCGCTATGTCTGTGGAATCATACTCATCAAGAGATGATTAATTAAAGAAATTAGGGCACAAATGAGAAAAGAAAACTCCTCCTGTCTAGCTCTCTCAAGTTTTGCATTATCGTGGGGTGAATAAAAGCATGGTTACAGTAGGACAAAAAGATCATGGTTATATTAGTACTAAGTTCTCGATCTGCTCATCAAATATCCATCTTGTCTCAGCATCTAACAAGATGGAATAACCTAATTCTAAATCGAAATCTACAAGTAAAAGCTAAGAAGGAAGTACCTTACATTTCCTATGATGTTAGCCCAACTGAAAATAAATTTTCAAAGCACAAGCATTTAAACAGATGGTCATAAGTTAGCATGAATAAGGAGAAGAGTGTGTCAGGAATGCTTCTACAAACAGTAAAATTAGATGGAGAAAGGTTATGTTAATGGTTAGCATCGTACTTCTGATTGAAACCTTGATGGCCATCCATTCAATTCTGCTCCTCCATTCGAAAATATTCCTCCTGAAGCCAGGGGGCTAGCATGTTCAAGCCCACTTTGACCTAAAACTGATGCATTCTCCAAGAGTGTAGTTACACGCACTATTTCTGCTCCAAAATGTCAATTTCCAAGAATAAGACGTACCAGTTAGCATGAGTTAAACAATCAGTTAGCAGTCAGCACAAAATTTATAAACTAAATCTGTCCTCATGTCAGTATAATAGTAGTAAACTCTCAACTCCTTCGGGAAAAACAAATTTGTCTTTCAATGGCCAACAGGAGTAAGACATTGTTTTTGTCTAAGTAAAGTTAGTTGAAGGAAGAATAAGAGAAATACAACCCTAGTACACTGGAAGTGCACAAAAGAACATACTGGGAAGACCTACACAAAAAAATAACCGAGAGAGAGAGAAACCTGGAAAAAATTCCATATCAGAAAGAGATCCAAATTTCATCTATTCCGTAATAATATTCATCAAACGGTAAGAAGACTTCTTGAGTCTATCAAACATTCTTCTACTTCTTTCAAAAGGGGGAAAAGATAGTCAGACCAGACGAAAAAAGGTTGAGTCCTTGGATTGCCCTATTTGGGAGTTAAGACAACCATTTGTTTTACCTGCCAAAAAGATTTTCTAGAGCAAATTCTAAAAAGTTCGAGTTGGGAATCTTATGACCTGAATGCCAAATCTACAGGTGAAAGATAGCATAGTTGACAGTTTAATTATTCGTTGACCAATGGGAGAAAACATATTTTGAAGCCTCTATGTACAACAACTCAAGCCACTGTTGTGGACATATAGTTATGATAGACAACCAAAATTTGCTTCCTCAAGGCTCTTAAAATAATTGCAATCATGAGAAAATAAAAACCAGTTTCTGCGAAAGCTTAAACACAAAACCTCATACTATTTTCTCAATCCAAAAAGTATAACAGTGGGAGAGATCAGTCCCTCATAATTCAACCAGCTCTCTAATAAATTCCAGCAGTCCAATCTACAAGTTCTCATATGGAATTCAATCAGATCTCACTTGTAGCTTTCCCACTGATTCCCCAAAGAAGTTTTACGCTCCAAGGTTATCCATGATATCTAAATAATGACATTCTTCTCAGCCTTATGCACTGGACATGGTGCAATCACTCCCGATATTTTGAAAACTAACCTACCCCGTTAAAGGTCATTCAGCAATGTTCTCCTTGAACTCCAATCATTTTGACACCCATAATTCCTCTCAACTGAGAGCCAACGAGAAATGTTATGTGAATATCCACAACAGCTTAGATAATAATTGTCAAGGACTGGCTCAAAATAAAAAATCTCAATTATAAGACAGCGTCATTGATGCTGTCAGTTCACAACATGAGCTGCAACCCTCCCAAGTCCAAAGAGATCAGGGAAGTCAGTCTTAACAAACAGCATTTCAACACATATATGGGGAAAATTTGTCATAAAAGAGTTGTCAGTAGAACTGGAAACAAGAAGTTGAATTTAGCTATAACCCTAGAAATACTTTAGCCAGTATCAATATTGGCAGTATTAGAACCTCATAGACCAGCTTAACCTTAAAAGGTCACACCTTTACCAACAAAAAAAAAAAAACAAAAAACTATCTTCACAGTTTAACATCATCATAAGAATTTATCTGTGGGAAAGCATACGTCGTTACAACAAACAACTATCTGCGGCAAGAAAACCTGAGGGCGCTCATACATTGGTAGAAGCTGATATAAAGTCAGATTGTGTCAATTGGTGATTCCACGCACGGAAAGCATAATGCTAGTCAAAGAAGTCAGCTCCCCTAACTAGTAATGTCTGATTAGATGTGCACAGGAGGAAAGGGCTCAGTTCTTGAACACATGCATAGGAGGAATATGTAGCTCCTTGCATGTTCCTTTAACTTGTCCAAAAGAACAGAAGGATCTGCTTTCAGCAAACCCAAAATTGCAACTGGTTTTTTCAATGAAAATGCCACATCGATCGTAAAGCTTACCATGGCTTAACAGACGATAGCAAGTTGGAAGCACGGCCATAAATGGACTTAATTTCAGTTGTTCCGCTAGTAATTCATTGAGATACCTGCCATTGAGATATTGAAGCAAGAAGAACACAACTTAATCAAACAAATGCATCCAGAACTCAGGCATACTTTGAAAAACTAAAATTTCAGATGACATGAAAGAACAAAACAATCACTAAAATATCAACATGACAATCAAATTAGCAAATTTCGACCCAAAAAAAAAATCAAATTAGCAAATAGATCAACCACTGGAACTGCACAAACAATTGCGATTGAACCATTTCCTTTACAGATCCCATGGACGAAGTTCATCGAAAGGCAGACTGACCAATCTATGAAATGACACCTCGCGATGTCCTCAGATTGAACAATCCGTCTACCACCCAGTGAAAGCTATCCAGAAAGGCGACAGCAGAGTGGCTGCATAGATTAGTCGAACAAAGCTACTTTCACGCAAAACAAAACTCCAAACAATCCAATCGGAATATCAGCAAAGACACGAAGTAGCTTCCAAATGAGTCTCTGCCACATAAACGAGCACTCAAGCAGCTATCCGATGCAAGCAATAACAGAGATGAACCAAAGTCGCCAGATCTAAAGTCAAAAGACCGATCCTAGCATCAACAAAGGCAGTTCATAACGTCATCTATTCAAGACCACACCAAACGATCCAGATCCTCAATCGCAGCAACAGACAAACGAACACCGATTCACCGATCAAAATCTCACAGAGAGAGAGAGAGAGAGAGAGAGAGAGGAGTATTACTTCTCCTGCTCGACGAGGGCGGTGGAGGTAGAGCGGAGGCCGGAGAGGTGAGGTGAGTGAGGAGCTGTGGAAGGGGATGGCGAGTAGGCCATGTACCTGCCGCCGCCGGAGGACGTCATGATCGCCGCCGCTGGAGAGCACCTCGGGACCACCGAAAAGATCGGTCAGAACGCCGGCATGCGAAGCGCGGCCACCGCAGGCGGCGGCGATGCGGCTCGGTGCGAGTGCGGATGGTGTGGCTGAGACTGGTGGGAGGTTTCCCACCAGAGGTTCCGCCCTTCCTTCCTGCCTTCCTCCCTTCTTCAATCAAGGGCCGTCGGTGGAGCAATCCCGTCATATTTATAGACTCCCGCAATTCGTATTTTGTACAGTCGAGTGGCAATTGTCGCATATTTACGGACGAGCCACTGTACGGGTGAACAGTGAACGCGGTGATGAAGAAGCATCAAAAGAAGAAGAAGACGACGACGCCGACGGCGAAGAAGGAGAACGGCCGGTAAAAATTAGAAACAAAAACAAGAAACGGTTAATCGGTAGAGAGGGAGTTGCCTCTCCGTGGAGGGAAAAATAGTTATTTGCCTTATATTCATTTTAATATTCATCAAAGTCACGCAATAATATTCTGTTTCAATTATTCATAAGTTATTCCCGTTGCATTAAAACGAAAAAAAAAAAAAGAAACAGAAGAGCCAAAATCAATTTAGGCTCCGTTCGTTTCATAAAAAATAATTTTTTAATTTTTCAGTATTCATTTTGCAGAAAATATAATAAATATCACTAATAGAATAAACACATTCAAAAGTGGATAAAATATTTTTAGCTTTTTTGAAAGGAAAAAGTATTTTCCGTGTTCTTTGTTATCTTCAAATATCGCGGCATCTAACAACGTGCCTTGATCTCACTCAAAGCCTTTGACAAACAAATACCGAAAAATATTATCGTTTTTCAAAAAAATAATTTCCTGTAAAAAAATTTCAAGAAATTATCAAATGAACAAAGCCTTGAAAAAAAAAGCTAGAGATTTACGTTAGTTTCGAAATGACTGTACGTTTTTTTGTATTTTACTACACAATTTGTCAGACGGTCGAAACATCTTTATTGAGCATCATACGATACTTCGAAGAGTTATGAAAATCCAATCTCGAGCTAATAAAAAGTTAGGAGAGGTGCATGGTGCTAAAGCTCGTAGCTAATCCATATGTGCTGTCGTTCCCTGATTGGGCGAAAGCATTCTTCTTGGACAATCCTTTCAATTTCTTTTATTGAAAAAAAGGTGAGCCCCCGTCGCAACTACCAACTCTAGTACTCGCGGTTGGGCAGAGTTCTCTGTCGTGAGAAATGACAAAAGCAGGATTCAACAAGTTAATCAATTCTTATCTTATTGGGCAAGGAAAAGAAAAGAGAATGTTTAAGTATAGGGGAAAAAATTTAAAGAAATTGTCATCCGTCGAGATGCTTTGGAATTACTGAGTTCAAACTGATCGTTTGTTTTTTTTTTAATTTCACAATGGATTAAAGTATCGTTCTTTGAAGCATGTATCCATTATTCGACGTTAGAAAACGTGTCCAAAAAGTGGGGTAGATAATATATTAATAGCTTCAATCTCCATCATTAGTTTATTGCCATCGCTAAAGTAACCTTCCTCTCTATTGATTAATATTAGGTAAACTCGACGTGATCGACACAATAGGTTTAGCAGACCTTCAGCGCTAGCGGTCGCTCATTTCGATCCCACCAACCATGTGCGAAACATTCCGAATCAAGTGTGCATGCACAAGTCAAAAGTCTTGGTTCGATTGATCTGTAAGTCTTATAAAATGTTTTGTGGATCTCCATGGCGGTGCTTTTGAATTATTAGAGAAATAATGATTTTATATCGCACTGTTGTGAATAATTATCAGATCACAAGATTCGTAGTTGCAAAAACTTAACAAAAAATCATCTGTTTTCATACCGAATCGGGTGAGTACTGAGTAGAGTGCGGTATATTATACGTCACAAATTTATTTTTGTACACCCCTAACTATTTTTTGAGTAAATTGTCATGGATTATATATGCAATTAGAATTCTTTACATCTTCCTGTATAAAGATGGAACTGTACTCAAACTTAGGAATATCATGGAAAACTCTCACCAAAAGATAATTATGGCAATGGAGGACACTTGGAAGATTGATTACAGCTTGAATCAACCCTAATCACCTTTTTAATTAAAAAGGCAAAGAAAAATGGAAAGAATTCGTGGGCCCATTTCATTTCTTTGCTTGCCGTAATCGAGGCAAATGGGCCCGTTCAGCTTTCCTTGGGCGCGGTATCTGGAAGTTGGACTTGGACCGTCCAAGTTGGACCCATACAAAAGTTGACCTACGGTAAAGGCAAAATTATAAAGTAAAAAAATAATAATAACTTTTTCACTTTCGATCTAAAAATTTTCCAGGTTTCAAAAAATAACAAAGGAAATTATAGGCGAATTCATGGGTCGAGATTTGTGCTGTGAAGATTTATGGTATTTATAATTAACAAAAAAAATACAAATATTTAAATTGTAGGATTAAGGTTAATCTAAAAGTAAAAATTAAAAATCAATCCTTATGTGAGTGATTTTTATAAGGCTACTGTAGGATAAATGGAGTGGATTCTAATACGAAAAATACGATAGACGAGATACAATGTCTCTCAATAATCTCTCTAAATTGATACGTTCTTTAAATGTCTCTCAATAATCTCTCTAGATTGATCTTTACATATTCATATTACTCGATTATATTATTGAGGCTAGCGTGTTTTTTTATTAATCCAAAACTTCTAAAAATTTTATAATACTTGGCAGCGACGTGTGATTTCATATAAGGAAAAAATAAAATAAATAGTCCTTGTTACTTTCTTGAATTTTTTTTTGATGTGATCCCCATAATATGTAATTTTTTTTTTGTAACCGAGGTATCCGGGCCAACTTGCGGGCACCTCGACTATTCCTAGGGAGAGACTAGCACAACAACCCACCGCTATGGCTCCCCACTTAAATCATAGACGCTTCCTTGGGAAATCGAACCCAATACCTCAATAAAGTTAAAATTCGTCTTAACCAATTAGACTATTCATGAGTGGGTCATAATATGTAAAATCGTACAAGGATTTTTCATTTGTCCATTGTCAATTCTAAACTTTTTATATATGTCCAATGTTGGTATTCCATTAATCAAGTTAACAAATCTTGTTAATTTGACTTCCAATTTGACGTGTTTGAACGGTGGATAAAAAAATCTTACAAGTGAATTATCCATGCGTAATATCAAACTTAAATTAGAATATAATAATCCTTTTGATTTGTTTGATCTGTTCAATTTGAAAAAAAATGACTATTTATGTTATTTGATGATATGAATTATTATATTATAATGTAAATTGAACATTTTGCACGAATTATTTAGGTACAATGTCATCTTTTTTGCCGTTTAAATTTGAAATTTTTTTAATTTGAATTCATAGAATGATATTATTAGATGTTATCATATAATATTGTGATTATATTAAACATTCATTAAAAGTTCAACGACAATATTACAATTTGGTTAAAGATCCTTGATTTAATTCGAACAATTTAAAAATTTAGAGGCGACACTGTACATTGCGCTAAATCGGGACTATTTATGTAATTACTCCCTCATATAATTCTCTCACGATTTTCTGAAATTTAAAAAAAATATATTTTCTCTATTTTGACGGAAAAGAAAAAGAAAAAATTACGGTTCTCCGTTTGCTTAAAACCAACAGGACCGTCCGGCGACGCTGACCGGTCCGGCTATCGTTTTCCTCCGTTGCGTCGCTGCAAAATGGACGATAACCGAATCTTCCCGGTACGATCCGAATTCCGATTAGCTTGGACGATCCATTTCCTCTTCGTTGCTCCTTGTCTACCTTGAATCAGAGCCGTGCTAATTGCATTGTTCCTGTTTCAATTTTGTCGGAAAACCTCTTCACTGGAGTGTATAGCTAGCTTCCCAGTCGTTGAATTCAATGAATAAGGTTTCCAGTGTTCTTGCTCATAGGGTTTCAGACAGATTCATCGGCATATGAGTTTGAAATTCGTAGTCCTTGGGCAATGCGAAGGATCCTGCAATTCGGTCAAGTGCGAATAATAACTCTCTGTACATCAGTCATAGACGAGCGTTTTCCGCAAAAAGATAGCAATTTTTTTTTTGCGCGAGGAATTCGAACCATTTCGTTACTAATGATCTTAAGAGTGTACGTCAATTCTAAATGGCCGGAGAGTATGTTCTTCCCAGTCACTACCGCTAATTTTTGTCAAATACATGTTTGGCTACTCTGCATCTGTTTTTGCCATAACGAGTGTCGATGCTAGAAGCATTTGGATTTGGTCTCTTGCTTGAAAATTGCGCGTTTCTGGCTCTAGATGGTTGAGGTTCCGTCTTTTTGTTAAGTCCACTCCTGATAAGCAATTGGAGACTTTGTTGCCTAAAGAGCTTTGTGAAAAGTTTCCCTTAAAAGATCTTGCAGAACATCATGACCAATCTCTATTGCGGGTAGCAGCTGCATTTGTGATATTGGGCCGGCCGACATTGCATTTCTAACTACAGAGGTGTGATTGCATATCGAAGGGATGCATCTTGATAAAAGTTCAAATAGTCTTTGAAATTCTTATGTACATTTGGCGTCATTATTTTCTGTATGAGAAGTTCATTATTTCCTTCCATGTCAGTGGTTGCCTCCTTTGCCTAGTGCCTGCTGTTACTTATAAGCCCCGTTACATAATGGGATTCATAAGATCATCTGCTGGTAAATCCCATAAAACGCAGTCCGAGTTGAATATGCTGGATCCACTTCTTAAATCTCTCTCTTCTTTGGACTCCTCTCCATTTTCTTCCACAATTATTCCACCTAACCAGCCTTGTTGGTCCTCCGCAGTGCATGTGCTTCCAGTACACATACTTGGGTTCCAAGGTGATCCATCCCCTTCATTGCCAAATCCTGAATGGCCATACTGAAATTCTGAGGTAGATGGAGGGAAGCCACTATATGCCCCTATGAAGTTTGTAGCAGGTGCCCCCATTGGCTCCCAGGGCTTGCTTGGAGGCAGCATGTCAGGTTCCAGAATGGCCCTCGATAAGCCCTGCCTGATCCTATCCACAGCGTCCTCTTTCTCATCACATTTAGTGGTGAGACAAATGGATGTACTGGTCCCTTGTGGGGCATTGGATTGATGGAGCTGGAAGTCGACGCGCTTCTTGGTCAGCAGGTGAAGCATTTCATCTTTGAAGCAGCCGAGGGCAGCCTCGGCAAGATGAGCCACGTGCGGTGGGGGCAGTGCTGTAGCAATCTCAGCCATGAGGTGGGAGAATGGCTTGTGAGTAACCGGATCGATTCCCATTCCTGAAAGCTTCTTTTTCAGCTTCGTATTCCAGTAGTTCTTGACATCATTGTCCGTGCGACCGGGCAACTGAGCTGCAATTATCGACCACCTGTAGCAAAACCCCGCTGAGACTTTAATTCATGAGTGGTAATCATAGAAAACAACCACTTGGTACTCATGGAAGAACTGAATGGCGGTGATGTAGAGGAGTTGAGAACAAGCTTCTGTGAAAGAATATGACATGGAAGAAAGGATTGATTGATTGGTTTACCGGTTACCAAGGACAGCATGGAGCCTCATGATGGTTTGCTCCTCTGCTTCTGAGAATTCACCATGCTTCAAGTCTGGTCGAAGGTAGTTAGTCCATCGCAGCCTACAGCTTTTTCCACATCTCTGCAGGCCTAGACATTGATTATTGGTAACTTAGTAACTTGTTTTCTCTGGCTTTGGGCACTTGTTAGATACATAATAGAGAGAGAGACGCAGAGAGAGAGAGAGAGGAACCAGCATTTTTGGGAATGAGGCGCCAGTTACAGGTTCCATGTTGGGCAATGTAAGAGGCGAGCTTATTGTCTTCTTCAGGGGTCCATTGTCCTCTTTTGACATTGTCTTTCTCACAACAAGGAATGCGCCCCATCTTCTGAATCTCTGTCTCTTAGAAAATTCTGATGCTTTGGTACAGATAGATGAATGAGTCGATAGTTTTTGATGAAAAAAGCAAGTGAAGATGATTTCTCTACTTACGCTTTTTTCAAGGATATTTTTCCCTTCTTCTTTGCGTGCTTCCTGAAAAGAAAATCAAGACTGACTGTTGTTTAGCCAATTTTCTGTCATGTATGTGAATGTGAAGAATTGGTGTGTGGTTTTTAATAAAGTGGGGGGTGTCTTCTTATATCAAGGGTGTGCCTTGCATGTGGCTATGTGCAATGTAACCCGAGTTACCATCAAAGGTGCATGTTAATTAAAGAATTCAACGCCACGGTGTGTGTGAGAGAAGGACAGGTAGCTCACCCACAAGATGCTTGGTCAAAATCTCTCTCTCTCTCTCTCTCTCTCTCTCTCTCTCTCTCTCTATGCATGCGTGCGTTTGTCTGTAGTTGACTGTATCAGGTTTCTGCTAAAGCTGGTGTGCTAACAGTTAAGGTCACATATAATTGCCGGAAGAGCTTGTCTCTCACAAAGGTTGAGGTTGTTGCACGCGTGGTCTTTCTGACACTCGACCTATAACTCCTAGTTCTAACGCATTAGAAACATAATCATTCTGCGAATGCTAGAATTGCGGGTGTTTGCTGCTTCCTAGCAATTACTTTCAATTTAGTACCAGTCATCTCTCAATATCTTATCAGTCCAGGACTGATTATAAGTCCTCTCATTTCTAAAGATTCTTGACATGAGAATGTAAGAATCTTGTCGACTGAGAAGATGAGGTGTCGAATATAATAATTTTCAAGCTTTTGTTTGTCACTGGTCTAGTTCTTCGTTGTCTGCGTGTTATTATCTTTATCTTTTTTTTAAAGACGTATTCACAAACCAGAAAGGTGACTGATTGGCCAAACCATAATTGGTGATGCTATTGACACAACTCAAGCATGTGACAGAGGGATCATGTATATTCTCAGTTTTTAGCTATTAAAAATTTGGGAGAAGTTCCTGTTTCTTACTTAAACTCAAGCAACCACCTTCGAGTGAGAATAATGATTCTGTACTTGGGATCTGAAGGAGGAGTTGAGATTCTAAGATGCAAGGATTATCTGCATAGGAGTTGAGATTCTAAGATGCAAGGATTATCTGCATAGGAGTTGAGATTCTAAGACGCAAGGATTATCTGCATGAAATTCGTCCAGACTGGGACTCAATTCACTGTGGACCTGGTTAGTGGACCTGGTTAGTTGCAACCATTGATAGCAATAAAGGCAGGGCTGTGATTGTATGTATTCATAGGCCAGTCCATGCCAGTATTCATCACTATCTGCTTGGGTGTAACTCCATACTTATTGCATGCTTCCTGCTCATTCTGTGCCTTTTCATTTTACGTCGCTCAAATCCCTGAATAAGTGCGCAACAAGAATACTTAAAACAACAGCAATCGAAGTTTATTAAAGAACTATGGGGTTCACCTTAACAAACAAGAAATCTTTCATCTGATATTCCCTTTTGCGTTCCCATAAGGAAGGAAATTTACAGTTTCTCAGCTTAGTTTGGCCCTGATAAGTGCCTCAAATGAGCCAATGAAGCACAAAACTCAACAAAGCAGCCAAAGCTAAATATCTTGGGGATGATCTATTTTCTTGTCCAAGCACCGATTTTCTTTTGCACAAGGTACATCTCCACGGGTAAATATCGCCAATGGCCAGAAGTTCAACGCACCCACTACTCCTAGGACCGAGTTGAGATAAGGAAAGACCCAAGGCGATTTCAGTTGTGGATATGCCAAATGCCGTTTAGAAGCACAGCCTGAAAAGATCAACTGAATAACCGGCACCGCGGGATGCTTAAATGTGCAGAATTTGTTCACAAATCTGCTATTTGGGTGTGTGCTGCGGAACCATCTCTCTGCTGCTGCAAATAATGGCTGACTGTACACCTGAGCAAAAGAGACTCGGCATATAATGATGTAACTATGTTATTGAATTCCTAATCGGATCATGAAGCTCTTACTCCTATCTCTGTAACTTTTATGTGTGAAAAATTGCATATGACTGTAGTGGTTATTCTGATTTAATTTTTCTCAAGCTTTTGAAGGTTTGAGGCTCTAAAAATTGATAGTTGTGAGCGTGCATAACCAATTGAAGTTTGAACGCAAGTTTAATATTGAGATAAAAACTAGAGGCAGGTATCAGTCAATTTCTCTTTTTTATTGGGTATTGGCCATCCATATGCCTGGTATGCTCCGATTAAATGGACAATGATGCAGACATTCGCAAGAAGTAAATATAGGTTTAAATTGAAGATGGCGACCATGGAGGCCCTCTTCATCGGCTGGTTTTCCGGTGGAGGGGAGTCCAGTTTGTCCTGAATGTGACAAAACTCAAAATACAGTAAGCCTCGAGGCCTCACGGGTTGTTCTGAAACAGCAACCCATTTCATTCGTACATCAAGGTAAAGGCTCACCTGTGTCTAGATGAATGAGAGAGTATGGATATGCAAAAGTGATATCTCCGAGCGCCTTAGAGGCATCCCATGCCTTTTTCTCAACTTCAGCAACTCCTGCAATCCCCCTCACGATTCTTCCATTTTGTTTACAAGAAATCGTGAGAATTATCGCAGAACTCTATGAGCTATAGGGAATAACAAGAGAGTACGAAATTGTCCCTCCATTTATCTGATAGCAAAAGGAACCGATTCAGCTGCATTTTGTTCTCTTCAAAAGGTCAGGTATTCTCTCAAGTCTGGATAGATGACGGCAAACACACTGACCTATGACTTTTGCGAAGCCTAGTCCTAGTCCAATGGAAGAGTATGAGAAGGACATGATCGCGGCGACAACCGAAGGCCATTCCATATTGTGGATGTCCGGTATCAGTGACATTACGATCTGTATAATCCCAAATAGCAGCATGTACAAGCTCCTACCACAGTCCACACTGAGCATGTTGCCCTTTTCTGTGATAGAAATTCGACTTCCCAATAGCCCTGGAATGAATATTTTCCAGGTGAACGCCCAATTAACGGTCTACAAGAAAGATGCCCAACAACATGGCAGATTGACAAGCATAATACTACTGTACAAACTCTCAGAGCATAGTACCTCATACAGGTTGCAGTACTTATAAAGTAGGCTATATCTATACCATACCAGCTCAGATACTGAAGCAAACCACATGCCCACATTCTTTTCCTACCTGAAATGAACAACTGAACTTAATAGCTATCAATAATTTCTTAAGATTGCTTTTTACCTTTTATTTCACTTTAGAGAAATCTCAAGACTCATGCGTTTTCGACTTTTTTTTAAAAATTCGAAAATCCCAAAAATTTCGTAATATTAAAATATTTACGTCTAATTTTTCACGATTTTTTAAAAGGTAAGTAATATATAAATATATATATATATATATATTGACTGAAAAACAAAAGGAAATATTACAGTTTTCATTCTGCTTGGCGCACTGACCGCTCCAACTAGAATTTGCCTCCGTTCCGTCGCGGTGATACGGACGACGACCGAATTTTCGCGGTACGATCCACACTCCGATACCGATTAGCTCGCATTTCCTCTTCATCGTTCCTCGTTTACCTTGAATCAGTGAAGGATCTTGCTGGTCGCAGGTTGTTATTGCATTGTTCCCGTTTCAATTTCGTTGGAGAGCCTCTTGACCGGAGTGTCTGTAGCTCCTGATTCGTTGGATCCGGTGGCTAGGTTTTTTAGGGTTCTTGGCTGTTCTCTTGTCGAATTGACGAATTGATAGTTAGAGTTTGGCCGCAGGGTTTCAGACAGATTTGTCGGCATATATGAGTTCGAAATTCGTAGTACCAGGGCAATGCGAAGGATCCTACAATTCTTCAAATTGTGAATAATTGCTCTCCGTACATCATTCATAGACGAGCTCTTTCCATAAAAAAGATCGCACTTTTGTTGTTTTTTTTTTTTTTTCGTGAGCAATTCGAATCATTACGTTACTAAAGCTCTTAAGAGTGTAGTTCTATTCTAAATTGCCGATGAGGTTTTTCTCCACGGTCACTACCCCTAATATCTGTTAAGTATGTGTTTGGTTACTCTGCATCCATTTCCGCCATGACAAATGTTGATAGTAGAAGCATCTGCATTCGGTTGCGCATTTCTGGCTCTAGCCGGTTCAGGTTCCTTCTTATGTTGAATCCGTTCCTGATAAGCAAATGCTGTTGTGATGTTCAGCTGACCAACATCGTATCTATAACTATAGAAATGTGATTGCATAGTTAAGGGATGGACCTTATTAGAAGTTTCTAATAGTTAATAAACGTGTTATGTACATTTGATATCATTATTCACTGCTACGAGAAGTTCATTATTTCCTTCAATTTCGGTGGATCTTGCTCTCTTTGCCTAATGCCTGCTGTTACTTGATAAGCCCCGTTCCATAATGGGGTTCATAAGATCATCTGCCGGTAAATCCCATAAAACGCAGTCCGAGTTGAATAGGTTGGATCTGCTTCCTAAATCTTTCTCTCCTTTGGACTCCTCTCCATTATCTTCCACGATTATTCCATCTAACTGGCCTTGTTGGTCCCCCGCGGTGCATGTGCTTCCAGTACACATACTTGGGTTCCAAGGTGATCCATCTCCTTCATTGCTAAACCCTGAATGGCCATACTGAAATTCTGAGGCAGATGGAGGGAAGCCACTGCATGCTCCTATGAAGTTTGTCGCAGGTGATCCCATTGGCTCCCATGGCTTGCCTGGAGGCAGCATGTCAGGTTCAAGAATGGCCCTCGATAAGCCCAGCCTAATCTTCTCCACAGTATCCTCTTTCTCATCACTTTTAGTGGTGAGACAAGTGGAAGTACTGGTCCCTTGTGCTGCATTGGATTGAAGGAGCTGGAAGTCCACGTGCTTCTTGGTCAGCAGGTGAAGCATTTCATCTTTAAAGCAGCCAAGGGCTGCCTCAGCAAGATGAGCCACGTGCGGTGGGGGCAGTGCCGTAGCAATCTCAGCCATGAGGTGGGAGAATGGCTTGTGAGTAACCGGATCGATTCCCATTCCTGAAAGCTTCTTTTTCAGCTTCGTGTTCCAGTAGTTCTTGACATCATTGTCTGTGCGGCCAGGCAACTGAGCTGCAATTATCGACCACCTGTAGCAAAACCCAATTGGGATTTTAATTCATGGGATATAATCATAGAAAACAACCGATTGGTACTTATGGAAAAATGTAATGGCGGTGATGCAGAGGAGTTGACAACAAGCTTCACAAAATGATGTGAAAGAATGAATCGATTGATTGGTTTACCGGTTACCAAGGACAGCATGGAGCCTCATGATGGTTTGCTCCTCTGCTTCTGAGAATTCACCGTGCTTCAAGTCTGGTCGGAGGTAGTTAGTCCATCGCAGCCTACAGCTTTTTCCACATCTCTGCAGGCCTACACATCGATTATTGGTAATTCGCTTACTCTTTTTTTGCTTTGGCTTTGGGCACTTGTTAAATACATAAAAATAGAGAAAGACTGTAAATGCACTGTTTTTCTCGTGTAATTTGCAATCTTTGGGTTTGGTAACAAGACCTTTTCCTGTGAGTGAGTTCGTGTGTCTCTGTGCTTGCATGAGAGAGAGAGAGAGAGAGAGAGAGAGAGAGAGAGAGAGAGAGAGAGCAAACCGGCGTTTTTGGGAATGAGGCGCCAGTTACGGGTTCCGTGTTGGGCGATGTAAGAGGCGAGCTTATTGTCTTCTTCAGGGGTCCATTGTCCTCTTTTGACGTTGTCCTTCTCACAACAAGGAATGCGCCCCATCTTCTGTATATTTGTATCTTTAGGAAATTCCGATGCCTTGGTACGGACAGATGAATGGGGTCGATAGTTTTGGATGAAAAAAAGCAAATGAAGATAATTTCTCTACTTGCACTCTTTTCAAGGATATCTGTTCCCTTCTTCTTTGTGCGCTTCAAGAAAATCAAGCGAGACTGTTGTTTAGCCAATTTTCTATCATGTATGGGAATGAGGAGTAATGGTGTGAGGTTTATAATAAAGGAAGCGGTGTCTTCTTATATTAAGGGTTTGCCTTGCATGTGGCTCCGTGCGATATAACCCGAGTTACCATTAAAGGTGCATGATTTAATTAAAGAATTCAACGCCACGGTGTGTGAGAGAAGGGCAGGTAGCTCACCCACAAGATGCTTGGTCAAAATCTCTCTCTCTCTCTCTGTGCGTGCGTATGTATGTAGTTGACTGTATCGGGTTTCTGCTAAGGTTGGTGCACTAACAGTTAAGGTCACACACAATTGCCTCATGGATTGAGCTTGTCTTTTACAGAAGTTGAGGTTGTTGCACGTGTGGGTCTTTCCGGTGCTCGGTCTATCGCTCCTAGTTCTGGCGTCTTAGAAACATAATCATTCTGCGAATGCAAGAATGGCTGGTGCTTGCTGCTTCTTAGCAATGATCTTAACGCACACAATTTAGTCCCAGCCATCTTTTGATATCTCATCAGTCCAGGACTCAATTATCAGTCCTCTCCTTTACGAAGACTCTTGACATAAGAGTGTAAGAATCACGTCGACCGATGAAGCGTCAAATAAAAAAAATTTCAAGCTTTTGTTTTCACTAATGAAGTTCTTTGTCATTCTGCATGATATTGTAGTAATTTTTTTAAGGACGTATTCAGAAACTTGAAAGATGACTGATTGGCCAAAACATAATCGGTGCATTCTATTGACACAACTCACGCATGTGACAGAGGACATATGTATATTCCCACTTTCTAGCAGTCAAAAATTGGAGAGACGGTCCTGTTTCTTACCTAAACTTAAGCGACCAACTTCAAGCGAGACTAATGATGCTGCAGTTGGGATCTGAAGGAGGAGTTGAGATTCTAAGATACAAGGATTTTCAGCACAGGATTCGTCCGGACTTGGACAAATCCAGTGTGGAACTGGTTAGTTGCAACCTTTGATGGTAATCAATCTAGAGGTGTGATTGTATCTATTCATGGGCCAGTCCATGCCAGTATTCATCACTGTCTGCTTGGGTGTAACCCCATACCTATTGCCTGTTTCCTTCCTGCTCATTTTGTGCTTCTTCTTTCCGTGTCGCTCAAATCCCTGAATAAGTGCGCAGAATGAATATTTAGTACATCAGGAGTTGAAGAACTTCGGTGCTCCTTTTCTCACCTTAATAAAACAGGGAACTAATCATCTGATTTCCCCTTCCCTTCTCTGATAAGGAAGGAAAGTTACAGTTTCTCAGCTTAGTTTGGCAGTGATGAGTGCCTCAAATGAGCCAATGAAACTTACAACCGTCGCAAGAAAGCATACAAAGCTAAATATCCTAAGGATGACCCATTTTCTTGTCCAAGCACCGATTTTCTTTTGCACAAAGTACATCTCCACTGGAAAATATATCGCCAACGGCCAGAAGTTCAACGCACCCAACACTCCTAGAACCGAGTTGAAATAAGGAAAGGCCAAGGCGATTCCAGTTGTGGATATGACAAACACCGTGCGGAAACACAGCCTGAAAAGATTCATCCGAATAGCCGGCACCAAGGGAGGCCTGACTGTGTAGAATTTATTCACAAATCTGCTATTTGGGTACGTGTTGCTGAACCATCTCTCTGCTGCTGCAAATATGGGCTGACTGTACATCTGAGAAGAGACTCGGCATAAATGATGTATCTATGTTTTCAAAGGCTTTTATCAAATCGAGAAACTCTTACTGCTATCTCTGTAGACTTTCTGTGTGAAAAATTGCATATGAGGGTTGTGGTCATTTTGAACTAATTTTTCTCAGTTTTTTTCAGGTTTGAGGCTCTAAAGCCAATTGAGAATTGAACACAAGTTTAATATTGAGATAAAAACTTGTGGCAGGTATCAGTGAATTCCCTTTATTCTTTTTTTGGTAAGTCGGGTCTCGGTCAAACACATACCTGGTATCCCCCAACCAAATGGACAATAATGCACACATTTGCAAAGTCGACCAGCCAGAAGGGCTCAAAGAACCCCTCCCCGTCCACTATCCCGGTCAGGAGGTTCCCTGGTGTTCCGTTACCAAAGGCTGCATATCCAAAGCATCCGCAGCACAAGTAAAAGAAGGTAATTATGAAGATCGCAACCCTGGAGGCCCTCTTCATTGTCTTGTTTTCTGGCGGAGTGGACTTCAAAGTGTCCTGAATGTGACAGAAGCTCAAGATTCGGTAAGCCTCCGGGCCTTGTGGATTGTTCTGAAACAGAAACCGATTGAGCTCATATAATAAAGCCGAGGCTCACCTGTATCTCAAGAAGAATGAGTGAGTATGGATATGAAAAGGCAATATCTCCAAGTGCCTCGAAGGCATTCCATAACTTTTTCTCAACTTTAGCAGCCGGAACTCCTGCAATCCCTCCTGCGATTCTTCCATTTTCTGGAGTTCACAAGAAATCGAGAGAGTCATCGCAGAACTCCTAGGAGCTCTAGAGAATACTAACAGAGTGCAAAATTGTTCCTCCATTTGTCTGATAGCAGAAGGAACTGATTCAATTTTATTGTTTTCACTTCAAAAGGTCGGCTATTCTCGAGTCTGAACAGATGGCAGCAAACACACCAACCTATGATTTTTGCGAAGCCAAGTCCCAGTCCGATGGAAGAATAAGAGAAGGACATGATCGCAGCAATAACTGAAAGCCATTCCATATTGTGGATGTCCGGTATTAGCGACATTACGATCTGTATGATCCCAAATAGCAGCATGTAGAAGCTACTACCATAGCGACACCGAGCATTGCGCCCTTCTCTGTGATAGCAATTCGATTTTCCAATAGCCCTGCATTTACAAAGGGACGTAAATTTTCCAGGTAAACGCCAAATTAACAGTCTCCAAGAAAGATACCCCAAAACATTGGCACATTCATTAGCATGATATTACTATACATTTCTCAGAGCATGGTACCTCATACAGGTTGCAGTAGTTATAACGTAGGCTATGTCTGTGCCATACATGCTCAGATACTGTAGCAAACCGCATACCCACATTCTTTTCGTACCTGAAATGGACAACTGAACATAATAGGATGGACGCACGAAGGACCGCCTCATCTAAAGTAAATTCTCTTGCGCATAATCACACAACCTCTTGGGATAATACAGTTGGTAAAAAGGCTTAATTGTTTTCCTACCGAGATTTACTCTAACTGCATCCATGTAAGAATAATTCCGTGTTCCTTTTGTTGAGTCTGGAGACCGGTAACAATCGGACAACAGGAAAGCAGAAACGTAGGTGACTATTGCGAAACCAAGCAAGGACACCGGCCCCGCTATCCACCCCAGCTGCGCCGTACTCCAAGCTAGAGACAGGACTCCGGATCCAATGACCGCGGTGATGATGTGAGCGATGCAACTCCATAAGGTTCCTGAGTAAGTGGAGCAACTTCAGATTCGTGCTTAGTACTCAGACTCCGGGATTAAATCCTAATTCTATAGAACACGAAGGAACAATACATGCATAACACAAATAATTTAGAGAGAGCCTGACCAGTTCTCCGCGGATGCCCGTCGTCATCCAAGGTACCATCAGCAACCTCGAGGGAGTGATGGACAGCCATTCTTATGCGGTGCAGATGATTCAAACTCGGTGATTTACCTTTCCCATGTGACAAACGCAAAAATGGGAGAAGCTTGAGCTACTTATATCAGAAGAATTTTTGTACCATGTATAAGCATCTGCAGTTGCATTCTTACCGATTGCAATTGATGTATCCTTCTCCGGACAGCAATAGTCAATTCAGTCATTCTCAGTCATGGATATGGCCTTCGGGTTTTGTGGTCGTTATTTGGTGATCACAGGAAAGCGACTGAAGAAGTGATCCTAGAGTTTCGCCAGAAATCACCGTTTCTGATCAACAACCTCTTGCAATAATGGTTCTCTCATTTATGTAGAAAAAGGAAGGAGACTTGATCAATAGCAGCTCTAGTGCTGAACATATGCACACGGGTATATTCAGCAGCTACTATGTAGATCAATTTTCTTTTTTATCTGTTGGGAGAGCACCATATAAGTTCAATACGTTCGTAATGGAATGAGCCCATCGACATACTCCAAAGTTTGAAACATTGAGTTATGGATTAAATGAGTAACATCAATTGCTTCTTTAAACTCTAAACATCTAAACACAAGACTTTTTTCTTTCACACGCTCGTATATGCACTCAGTATTACCAAATGCAAGCCCTATCTCTCTAGGAATCAGGACAAAGTCTGCCTACTTCCGAGATAGAAATCTTCTCTTGTCAAAGAAAAGATCCTCCTCCAAATTGTACATATGGCATTTGTCGGATATGATTTTTGACCTTACGGATCTAGATATGAAAAGTCAAGTATTAATGATTCTAAAACATGTAAAAATTCAAGTGGGTGAGTGGTCAAGTCCTCGTCATTAATCCAAAGCTATGAAAGAAGATTTGGATGGATTCTGTCTTAAGGGGCCAAAACACTCAGCAAAGTGCCTCCTTGAACAAAAAAGACGAACACCAGAAAAGCCATCCTCCCTTTCTGTCATAGCCCGAAGATCTTTCACTTCGAAAAAAGTTATGATGCTCGTTACCTCAAGAACGTCGTCAAGTGAAGTCGCCTTCACCTTTCGGACCAGCTTTGGCTGATTTTTCTTGACACGTTTTGGACTTTCAGATTCTGCGGACTTGACTTGGGGGGAGTGCTGTGGACAGTGTGACGACATCAGCAACAGTAATCGGTCATTAGGGTCAATGATTAAGAGCCACACGGAAGTCTGCTAATCCCATGCTGAGTTGTTTTTCTTGTTGCCATCGGAGGCGTGTTGGATCGATTCTCGTGCATCTGAAGACCGGCCATCCACGTCGGGAGTATAGAAATCGACAAAGAAACGCTTCTCGAGAGATAAAATCGATAATCCTTTTGACTTGGGGAACAGCTGCAAGTTGAAGAGTCATTGAAGATTTGATTTATTGGTCCCATGTGCACATTATAAGCTTCCAAGCACAACAGACAAATGCTTCATCATTAACTTTTCTTTTTCTTGGGGGGTCTCTTTTCTTCATTATTTTGCAATGTCTAGCCCCTGATAAGAAACCTTTGACACACGAGTGTAAGCCGACGATACATTAGAATAGTACTGTCTTGTGAATCAGAAGAAATAGCACCCGACTTTTGATTTTGATCTGTACTGACCAAAAAGAGAATCCCAACACGTTTATATTTATGAATATTGCACAACCAAGGTAATCGAGAATAGTATACTGAATATTCACACCTACATATCAATACATGGTAAGTGAGGATTCAAAATTCTACAAATTGAGTGCGAGTCATAGGACTTGGACTTAGCTGATTCGTATAAGGATGATTTATAAGTGTTATGATAGTCGAACATTGGCGCTCGTACAAATTGACTATTCGTGTACGACTGCCATTGAATTCTTTGGACAATGCATGCGTATCTAAACTTCTTTAACTCGAGTGTCTCGATCATAACGCCATCTCTATTAATTCCTTCCAGGGATAAATTATGGCTAAGCTAATAAGGCGACGCGCTCGTGACATGGCAATGCCTTGCGAAAGGCTTTTAAGCTTATCCGAAAACGGGGGCCTCGATGGAGGTCGAGAGGGTGAGCCTGGACGTTCCTTTAATTTTTTCTGACCCAGGGCCCAGACAATACTGAATGAAAGGCAACATTTATTGCTGTGCCCTTATCTTTATCCTCTTCTTCACAGTCCCCTTTATTATCAACAGATTATACAGGATTAGTATGTCTATATTTCTTCATAGTTATAATTTAGAAACGAGAGGGACAAAATCCGCATGACGAAATGATGAATGAGGCATGAAAAACTGTTTATCATCAAAACCACTCTTGCAAAGGGAAAACGAGATACAACATGAGACGGCTAAATTACTGCTCTCGATGAGGTTCTCGAGTTTTGAGCTTTGGCGGAAGACTTTGATTCCATAATTAAATGTTCGACTCAAAAGCTTTACAATCTTTATATACACGAACACGATAAATTCCACAACAAGCAGTATGCGACAACTTTAACGTATCTCTCAATGAAATTTTTGTGAAGAATCTTCGAAATCTTGACTTTCGGCCTAGGAGATATTCGTTCCTATGGGAAAGAGGCAGAGGTTCCCTCACTTTTGAGTATATGGTCCATGATCCATAGGCCTCAAATTCAAGGTAACGTTCCCTCATCTTCTATATCTCATGATCATTCCAAATTTCTAAAGTGAATAGGACCACACGTTCTCTTCGAACAAACTATAGTTTATTTGTTCTTGATCTGATAAAGGCGTGCGGACCATAGCTAAAGCAAGCTCGTAGATTGAATGGTCAGATTTGGCATTGAAACCATTTGATTGGGGGTGGATCCGCGGGTTGCACGCTCTCGAGAGCAATCCCAGAATGCTAGTCAAAGGTTTCGTCTGCATGCGCCGAAAATAGATGCGGTTTCCATCTGCTAGCTGTTGTCGATGTCTAGGATGGGATCGACACTGTGGGTCTTTGTCAGGATAGGTTCAGGGAAACCATCGGCCATCGCCCAGCAGACAGTGGCCTTAGCAGACGATTGTGTTATTATATGGAAAATTCTTTGTCAGCTAATTAGTAATTTAGAAGCAGTATCCCCATGCCCTTTGAAGGCACTCTTTTGACTAAAACGTTGCGGGTCGCACCTCTCCGAGACACTCTTTCCGCAAAAGATATTATGATGAAATTTGGTTTCTATCTTTGAAATTCTGAAGGAATGGTCTCAAAAGAAAGGCGTTTGTTTGGCTAGGTCCGTAATAAAAGTTTTGGAGTGACATTTGAATAAGCGAAGTCGTGGAGATGGACAGCCAAATCATTTCTCCACCTAGAGACGCAAACTCTAGCCATCCCCTGAAGAAAGCCAAATTCGACTCCTGTTGGATGAAAGTTCCATTTATTTCTTCAAGAATATCCCATTCGATGGGAACTACTCTAGGCATGAACTAGGTTTTCCATCCAACTCCCAAAGAATCAGAGAGAACTCCAGCTAATACAAAGGGGCATCTCATTGCTAAGAACCTACTAATGGATGAGGACATTTTTGGCAAGTTAAATATAGATGGCCGATTTGTTTCGATCCGAGCCGTAGATATCTTCGACGCCCATATTCTTCTACTCTACAATAAGGAAGATTGCCGTAGAAACCCCAATCATCGATGGAGGAGAGACTTTATAGGTCAATCTCCACGTTCCATTGGTACAACTCTTCCTCTGGAACTCGCAAGGTGAAGGTGACTAGGCCAGATGGTTCTTCATAATTGAATTCCATATCTTGCGAATCAACTAGTACTCTTTGTGGTCGAACTGAACAATACGCCCCAAATACTCCACAGCCACGGATTTTCAAGCTCACTGATCCGCTCAGAGTCTCGTATTCCAACCACTTGATAGCGCCTCCGGAGTTGAACATCTTGATCAGACCTATAGGGGCAAACAGGGCTCCGCTTGATAGTTCCTTCACAGGGACCACCGTGAAAACTTCGTATTCCCGGGATTTTAAGGTAACTGGCAATGATGTGTTCCGAGGAACACAAACTACCTCTCCTGCAATAGCCATCAAGACAGAGTCATCCTCAATCAAAAGATGATCCTACATGCGTGAAATTTACAAAATGAACCTTTCATGTGGCATGAAATCCCGTCATGGTAACAATGACTATTAGTTTTATTTAACAGTACTTGTTAGAGGAGTGTGACCAAGACAACGAGGATGCAGATCATACCTCCGAGATGGGAGTATAGGATGACATTGCCTGCCCAGTCATCACCAGCAACCATGGGCAGATAATCGACATCATTTGCTCTGATGACACCAGTAACTGTGCCGGGTTGTTCATCATGGATAAGATTCGTCTTTCCATTTTTACACCACCCAGCTCCCTGGCAGTTGAAGATTCCCACGACGCCAGAAAAATCATTCATGTTCCATATCTTCAGAAGGCTGGAAAATGGTAAAGGGCGGCCCACTGAGTTTGTGAAAGAAAATGATACAAGAAGTAGTTGGACATGAATGCTTAAAATGTTCAAAATTTCTTTTACCTTTTTGCATCTCTTGCAGGATCAGTGAACAAACAATCCCTTGTTGGCCTGCCAGGAAGCTTGGCCCTCAATATTGAACCATCAGGAAGTACAAGCTTTCTCAGTAGATTGAAGTCATGCTGACCAGGCTTGTCACTGCATCAATCGGCGAGAAGATAAGTTTCATACGTTTAAATTTTGAACCATAAGAGATCATGAAATGATAAGTAAAAAGTCTTACCTGACATAAATAGCGCATCCACCCACTGCACGTGCTGCTCCATGATATTCAGCCATTGGGTGCAGGCTCTGCATCGTGTTACAATTTACAAATTATCATCAAGAGAGAAGTTGAAAGAAGATACTATGAGCAAGAAAGGGAAGCACGTCTTAGTTTGTGCAACATAATGAAACAGGAAAATTATAGGCATCCATAGCGCTTTTTAGCTTACATGAAACATATCCCAATCGGGCTGCATGAACTCCCCGAGGAAAATGGTATTGTAAGCAACTGATGCAATATGGATTGTGTGTGACGCTGGATCTCTAGGCCAGAAGTCATCAGAAGCCCTTATAACCGCTGCCCGCTTTGTGCTGAAATTTTCAACCAAAAAAGCCCCAAATTTAAGTGGAACTGATGTAACATACAACACAAAGGACCTACTAAACCTAAATGAAAGTATCTTTCATAATGTCTTAAAAAAGATCATGTAGTCAGATCAAAGTACCTGTACAAACCATCTGTGTTGTGACTCATACAAGATATGATTCCATTGTCGGGAAAATTCCTAGAGATTGATGCCTCCAATGCCTGATGATATTTCCTGGCAAGCTTCACTCTTCCACCATGGCCTGCCCCAAGAGTTTCCAGAATATTCTGAACATCGACTTTAACACCATCAATACCAGCAGAAGCAAGATAGGAGTGGAGTTCGTTGTAAAAGCTGAAAACTTTCTCAGGATTGACGAGGCCAAGGCCATTAGTAGCAATGCTATTGAGGGCTTCACAAGGCTCATTTGATTGAACTCCTGGAGATGAGACAGGGTATGCCATCTTGGACTCATAATGTTCCATTCCATCAACACCGGGCCTAACACCACCCCAGTAACCTGTGATTGCGTGCCACACATATGCATACCTGAAATTTTAGGGACAAGTTTCAGGCATTATAGTTTGGAGCAGCTATTAAATTGAGCTGAGCTTGAGGCAGAATCCATGTATCAAACATGTGCATACTTTAAGGCATGTTTTCCTTTGATCTCAGAGACAATGTGACAAAGGCCCAGGGCTGGATCGTCTACTCTGCTACCCTCTTGGCCATTTTTCTGGAACTTATGGTTCTCCTTGATATTAGTTAATCGGTTTGCAAAGCTGATGCAACAAAGACACAAGTGTTAACCAAATGCATTTGCAGCCAAAACCACAGAAAGTAAAATTTATGCTGCCACTTACTTAGCAGTATTGTCTGCTTTGGATTCTTTGCTGACGGGATCCATGCCAACAGATTGCCATCCATCATCAATTATGACAAACCTGGGAGGTACTCCACCTTTCTCGAAGCTGCAAGTTGATGTCAAATACTTTCAGCTTATATGAGAACCAGTACTCTGAATTTGATGTCGCTAGAGATACCGAGGGTATCTAACAAGGTTTGTTTACTAAGTATTTTGGTGTCATAAAATCGCCATGGGTCATCAAACTGGCTAACCACCTTATACTTGAGTCCCACTTATTTATAACCATTTAGAGTTTGTCGCTATTTTAGCAAACCAATTTCAATAAATATTTTGTGTCTCTAGCATTACTCTCCTCGAGTAGTTTACTTTAAGAGTCTTTACCTCTCTAATCCTTGTTTCACACCCTCAGCTGTAACGTCTGTATAGAAAGCATCCCAGGTACACCAGCCAAACCAGTTCAGCATATCCGGCATCTGAGCCACGAAGGAGGAAATCATATCTATGGTTACCATTTCAAAGCATTGCATCATACATATGATGACCTTCTTGAGTTTATATGAGTACCTTTTTCCTCTCACGGTGAGAAAATGTCTGTAGATGTTTCTCAACTGTCCTGTACACGTTAAAAAAAAGAACTTTGAGGGTACGTCGTGCAGATTCAAACCTCAAAAACTAGCTTATCAGATCATCGGCGCCGTTTTTAATACGAGTTGATTGGCAATTCCAGCAAATCTCATGCCTCTAAGGTACTTCTATGGTAATTCCAATTGCATGAAGCCAACATATCTCATAATAGCTAAATTGACAACAGATTTGTCAAGTGCCACAAGGCAACATGTACACATGCGGAAAAAATTACTCTGATTCGACAACAAAGTTGTAACTTATGGGTACACGTATCTCAAATACTATGATCTAACTCCAGAGCACATCCTCTAGTAAGAATAAAGACATCAATGAAGTAATCATAAAACTTACTTGACAGCATTGGTGATGACCTCGAATGGATCAGAACCAGCCGCCACAAAAACCAAGTGACTTCCCTCAAATCCAGTAACCGCGGGATCACCTGCATAGCTCCACAGATTGATCAATTTCAAACACATAATTAAATTATGATGAGAGAAAATTTACGATATATTCTTTCCTCTTACCGCTTTCTAAACAAATCTCCAGCTCATTACGTTCATTTCCTTGCAAAACAGCTCTGAAATCACCTTCGAGAATTGGTAAGAAAACCGTATATAGTGCTGCCTGGTCGGAGGACCCACCGTCGCCACAGTTATCAAAGTGAGAGCCATCCCGCGCTTCCACGACCAGGAACTGAGTCTCAAAAGGTATGTCTTGACCACAGTTACCCATCCTCTGGGTCATCCACCACATTTTGAAGCGGAACAAACACATAAAGCGCAGTCCCCTGAAATCAACCAACATTTACACGAGAAATTGGTAAGCCGACCTTCATTATTAGGATAATGAAAAGCGCCTGAATTCTAGCTCTAATCAAAGGTTAAGCCCACGAACAGAGACTAAGGATGAACTTGAACGCGTCACACGACTACGAATTTACAGTCCTAGCGGCCTCCTGCAACGGGTCCTCTAGAAGCAGTTTCTCTTGGACACATTGTTTTGCAGAGGCAATTTGATTGCTTGGCAAGTTAGCATATGAACAAAGCAAACATCCGTCCAAATAAGAGGTCCCGAACCAGACAGGACTTGATGAGCTTAACTAAGCGCTATAATGCTAGAATGCCTGCCTCTCTCGGATCAAAATATTTTGAAGAAGAAAAGCAACGAGCACCAGTTGGCTGCGTGGCATTATGCTATGTTCGTCAAAGACAGGGAGCTGGAAAATATAAAGAAGCCACGATAGCGGAAGGGAAACAAACATACTCAAGCTTGCCGACGGGGAAAACGCGGCGGCTACCGATCTGATCGGACCTAACGCCAATGAACGCCCCGCTCGCCAGCGCGCCGCCGCTCGCCTGCGTGACCTCGATGTTCGGGTGCACGTCCGTCAGCACGCAGCTCCCGAGCACCGTCAACCTCCCATCGCTGACGCTAATCCCAGCCCCGACCGTCATCTTCGCGCCTCAACTCAACTCAACCGCCGCGAACCGTCTCGACGTCCCTCCACCAACAGGAGCCAGAGAGGCCACACGAGGCCCGAGCTAAGAACGCGACGGAGCAATGCACCACCAACGACGGCCACCACCGCAAGCACGAGACGATCGCCGAAGGTAGAGAAGCAGTGGGTGAGCCGTGGCGAGAGATGGGGGGGGACATTTATAGGTGGGAAGGAGGCCATGGAAAGGCACGAGAGCTCGCCCGCCCGCCCGCACCTGCATAAGGTGTTGGTGACAATGATGTAAACTCCCGCTTTTCTTTTTCTTTTCTTTTTTTGCTGATGAGGAGTCGAGATTATTTGAAATTGCGGCGGCGAGGGGCCCCGTGAATCTCGCGAAAGGAAAAAGAACCCGAAAGGAGACTTTTGCGTTGCGTCCTCTCTTGCTGAAGTTGGCGGGAACGATCCCCATTCGTCGTACCGATCCCTTTCATAATTTAACTTTGCCCTTTTTACGTGCGTAAAAGGGACAAAAGAAAAGGCTGCCCGCAACGTCGGACCGTCCCCCCCCCCTCCCCCCCTCAGGAGTGGTGGGCCCCGCAAGCCAAACTCTAGATCTCGGCCGTCGCAGCCGTGGGCCCCACACGTACCAGTGCGCTCTCATGATCTGCTGGGGGGAATTTACACATCACCCCCTCAATTTGTAGGGTTACTGCAAATCACTCCCGATTTTGCACTGTGCCCCCTGGTGTTGAGACATGGAATGAAGGTATACATGCTTTTAGTTTATTTATGGTGCGCATGGTAACATTCCTATTTTGGAGAACAACTTCTTTTGAGAAATCTTCTCGAACCAATTTCTGAGTAAAATTGAGCATTTGGTAATTACATAAAATTTATGATTAAAAATATATTTGGTACGATCTATACATTTTTGTATTTTTTTCGTTTTTTCTTCTTGCTATGCCGCCGCAGCGCTCAACCACTACCCATCGGCAGCCGCCCCCTCCCGTGGCCGCCCATCTGCCCCAGTCGCAGGAGGGGGCGGCAGCCGGCGGCAATTGGAGGAAGGTGGTGGCCTGGCGGCTGTCGCCAATGCCAGCACAACAGTTAGTGGCAGGAGGTGGCCGCGGCAAGAGAGAGGAATAAAAAAAATTAGCTTATTTCTAGAAATTATTTTCGGGAATAATAAACCATTTTTTTGTTTTTTATTTCTATTCCAAGTGTATTCCCTTACTACTAGTCTATTTCGGAGAACAAAAAAATAAGTTGGCGTTACCAAATGGATTTATGTTCTTTATCGGGAGAAAATGAAAAAGTAATTATGCAGTCCCATACTGTATTTTTCAAAACGCTTGGCTCCCGGCTACGATCTCATTGGACCCATGATGGACGGCTGAGAGTAGCCGGGAGTTCGAAGGAAGGGAAGGTCGGCGATTAGTTAAAGACCACGCAAAGTCCGCGAGGTTGGGGCGCGCCTGATTATTTCTCCGAAAAAGGTCCCGCCTCATGTGCTGGAGCAGACGTGGCTTCCCGGAGGCGGGAACGCGCTGGCCCTCCTCTTTCCTCGGTAATAAATGATTACGCCCCGACGGATGTTCCAACGGGACGAAAAGGCGAAGTCCAAATAGGAGAGCGATTGGCTAATATGCCACGTGTCTTCTCCTGGATGATCGAGACAAATGGAGAAAGTTCAAGGCGAAAAGGCAAAAAGGTCGTGTTTGCCAATTTGAGAAACGCGTGACCTTGGGCAGGTACAAATTGGTTGGCGATGGATCGGCGTGCGGTGCTGGAGATGACGTGGGGCGCCAGAGAACACGTGTCCATGACGCGGAGGTGTTGGATCTGTTGCTTTCAAAACTGGGAAATAGAAACAATCTCGTGCCAACAGATCATATATGTCGCTGTATGGCACGTGAAATCTATACATAACTTATTTTAATCTTAATGATGGATGTGCCAGTTGGATTCGCCGCACTCGAAAGACGCGATCGATGTCTTCTTCTAGAGGAGAGTTCGTGTCGCCATGTCAGCATGTGGCCCACGGACAGCTCAGATCCCGTGCGGGGTGACGTCTCTCTTTGTTTTTCTCCATCTCGCGTAGGATGTTCAATGGCTTATCGACGTGCAACTCATGCAAATCCATGTTTGCACACAAACAAATTCCCCAAGGCATGAATAGTTTCACAAGGCTAATGTTTAAGCAGCACCGATATACTAATCCTATATATTTAGATCCATTCGTTCCGCGAAAAATTAATTATCTGGAATGCATTTTATTAATCATAATCATTGATATTACTTGAAATAATCAATTAATTACAAATATTACAATTATCAGTAATAAATATTTAATTATAACAATTTATGTTTAAACATTTTCATGGACGTTGAAAAACATTTCTCATTCATTTAATTTTTATAAACAATACAAATGGTCGTTTTTTATAAGCTCCGTCGCCACGCCGCACCCATTTTCTCAACGAATTCAAGTCTGTTGAAGACCAATGATTGTCCAACTCAACTCCAAAACACCTTACGTCTTCAATCTTGGTCTTTTTTCTATGTCGATAAGACCAATGATGCATATCATTCATCAGCTCTCGCATGTGCAAAAACCCGCACCAGTTGACACAAATCGATCAAGGCTATATTGATCGGTTAGATGTCTTCTTTTTAATTTTCAATTGAAAGTCTCGAGGTCACTCTTACCAGTTTTGTCCACCTCACATGATGGGGGATCGGATTCGATGCGTTCCAAATCGCAAAGAGACAAACGGTATAACCAGCCAAATGGGGCCAACTCCACGTCCCCTTCCTCGATTCCCGGCGAGGAAATGCCAAACAGGACGCATATGGTTCCACAGGCTACCTTTCGCAACATGAGTCAAGCAAGCCATGACGCGATCCGCCTGTTCCTGCCTCCCCGTCGTCTGTTTTCCCAGACCAGGCCGATGATTCTCCGCACAACCCGCCGAGGAGATGACCTGTTCCTCCCGATTCGTCTCATGACAACCCTGGATTGCACCGCTCGTGATCCCTCGGAGTTTGGTCTGTGTATTTGTTTGCATGCAAGCGCATGTGAAGTTGGAATCACTGGCACGCCCCTTTCGTTTCTCAGTCCTTGCAGTTTAGCAGTTAAGTAGGCCTCGACCGGCACGCCTCGACCGCAGTTTTAGGTAGTCCATGCAATTATTGGCACGCCCCCTTCGAAGTCAGTTATCGGTGCGCCTCGACCGGAGCACCTCCCCGTGCGATCTTAAGGGCGCACTCCGTCGCGTCGGCCCAATGCATTCAGGATTTTGCTCCTGAACTGCTGTTGATGACGCCGGAGCCCAGTACTGTAAGGAGGGGAGCAAAGACTCCAAGATCATCCTTTGTGGGTGATGATGCAATGGGTCTGCTTTGCCATGAAAAATGGGCTTTGGAACCTTTGGGGTTCGGTCCTTCCTTGTGGGCCTATGATTTTTCATCACGCTTGATTTATTGGGCCTAAAACCTGATCGCCAAGCAAAATTAGACCAGCTCGAATCCTGATGGGGCGGACTCTTTTTTCTGAAAATCTAACAATGGGTGGGCCTCTCATAATCCGAGCTCAACTAGTGGATGTGTGCAATTATCGATTGACCCGCTTGAGAAGTCCATTGACAATTCGATATCATCTAAGTACACCAGACATTTCAATAGGGGGATGGGATTTGCCTTGATATGGTTCATTATGCATTATGCACAAGGGAATTGATCTAGCAAATAAACAATATGGAAAAAGTCGCGCACATCCGTTGAGCTACATCGGGGATTTCTACTTAAAAATTAGAGTCGGGTCTTACTTCTCTAGTCGATATACTTGGAGTTAAAAAATACAACCATGTACTTCGCGTCGTAATCACTACTCAACATCAATTTTCGTGGATTCTTTTCTAATATATACTAGTGTATCTGTCTTAAAACATTGGTTTCAATATATCATGAACTCTCCGAGAAACTCATTCGAAGCTAGTGAGAAAATATGCACCGGGAACCCCGCAACTACTTCCACACTCATGAAGAAGCGGTTGCGCATCGATATGAAACCTTGATAAGATATAAATTATTTCAATATTTCTCTAGAAAAAGTAAACCCTGATAAGATATAAATTATTTCAATCTTTCTCTGAAAAAATAAAAGATTATTGCACATGATAGAATCGGCATAGTTCGAAAACCCAAAAGAAAAAAAGAAACAAATGATTGAAGATGCAAGTTAATGCAGAGGAGCTTGCACTTTCTTCTCTTAATCCTTTTCAATCATCGTCACCCGCCACGATTTCGAGAGATGTTGCAAACTTGCAATCACATCGGCTATAGAGTCAGTCTGATTGAGTACACTCAACCTCCACGACAGTTTCTCGTGCAATTTCCTACCTCCGGACGTCATGTGTTCTAGAAAAAAAAAAAGTGAATGGGGCTGTCCGGTGGAACATGACTTTCCTTTCATCATCAACTCAACCCAAAGAAGGGAAAGAGCAATAGGCTGCAAAATAAAAATAAAAAAAGGTTAAAGTCCGCACGGGCCCCGCCCCCCACTCGCCCATTCGGAGAGGATAAACCCTTCTCGTTTTGTCCTCAGGATTAGACCCGCCCACCATCTGATAAGAAGAATTCATTCTTTTTCCTTGTTTTTAGGAAGACTTGTCGAGGTTAGCAATGAAGGGCCAACCCCATGAATACTTTTTCTTGCTCGCAATATGTGATGCGTACCCACTTTTACCCAAAGTGACTTTAACATACAGCACACAAATTGTCCTGCTCACAAGGCTAGGGGGGGCAAAGCCCTCATCTAAAACTAGGTGGCGAGTACGGTGACTTTGTGGCGTTGAGTTCCGAGAGGTCATGTTGAAAGAGGATCCACTCCTAGAGAGTTCACGCTTTTTCGTGTAAATTTTAGGAAAAAAACCAAGAATGATATTACTCTCACTCGTGATGCCTCTTCAAATTCGATTTTCTCGTATTTTTGTCCCGCAATTGGGTCAAAAAACTCAGATCGAGATGCTCCGTAAGCATATAGTCCCGGCTTGGACTCGATTCAAAAGTTAGATGTAGAAACAATGATATTAAAAGGCAACTCGAAAAAAAAATGTATAAATTAACTTGAAGTCGAGAAATCGTGCATTTAATTGCACTTGCGCTTGTGCTTTATTTGTAGGACAAGAGAAATCATCCTAATTACTGAAATATCCTCGAGATTCATAAACTAAAATTAAATAAGTTGATTTCGCGATATGCATGGAAACCATTTTACATCGGGGGTGAGATTTGGATTGACGACCAACCGGATTGAAAAGTGTCGATGTTTAAGAGGGGGGTCAATGAGAAGTCTTCTAGAAGCTTTTCCGACTCCGCGGGACACGAAGTGCACGTGACGACATACCTAGCTGTAACCTCATCCATCTCAACTTTACCAAATCGTCCTGACCAGTCACCAGACCCCAGGACAAGGCCTTCTAGAAATTCCTAGCACGTGCCAAACCAATCAGAGCCACTCCATCATACGTTTGGACTGATTTCCAACCTCGTCCTTTTTTACTCTTCTCAAGCGATCCTGGAGCGTAACAATGATTCAGCCAAACCTAATTAGCGTCGACCCATTTGAAAAGTTTGCAAAAGAAACTCCCGATGATTGACGTATCGTGATTAATTTGAATGGATAAATTATTCAATTAATCCTAAACATATTTCACAGGATTCATAGCCGTTTCGATCAGTTTTCGATGGAAATTGTCGATATGATGATCCAATTTAAAATCAAATTTGGCATCCCTCAAAACATGTTTACGATGAATTGGACTGATTTTTCTTGACTCGAAGAGACGAGAGAGGAGAACTAATCTCGATAGGGTGGAGGATGACTTCATCAATCTCTCGCCGCGGGCCCGCTGCCTCGAGGGCTATGGACCGCTTGTTTTTTGTTTTTTATTTTTTGGTAGGTCCTGCTAACGCGCAAATGCAGAACAAGGACGGAAAACAGAAAATATGCAGATCCAGGAAGGAGTGAGTGCAACTTGCTCTCACGTTCCAGAAGAAAATGACACTCCGTGCGCTTTACAATTCGCAAGAAAAGATTGGAGTTACTTGAAAACTGAACGCGAAGAGAAGTAAATTGATTTGGTCGTGTTTTGCAGTTTGCAAAGTGAGATTTGAATTTTCCACGACAAAGACACTGACCAAATCTTTGCCCTCTTTTTCCAAATCTACAAGGATGAGATTCTTGGGGGGTCCAAGCAAAAAGCAATTCGCACGAGACGGCATAGATAAGAAGGATAGTGTTAGCGACGAGATTAAGTTGGACATGGTAATTTGGTCTAATTTCCTTTTAAGTATTGTCGCATGGATCTTGTATTAGTTGGAAAATGTTTGAGATTAGAGGGTTATGAGAATGTCAGTTGTTTAATAGCACCTCAACATACAAAATGTCCCTCTGATTTTATTTGGTGTTCTTCCGAATTTAGGGTTCTTTTACAGAAAAAAAAAAACTCTAAACATAAAATTATTTTCTAATCCCTTGGCAACGCCGAGGAAAATGAAAGACAAGTCGATCAGGAATGGAACAAAAATAAGTTAGCTGTGGTAATTAGTTTATGAAATGTTCATTTCGTTTTTAAGTGTTGTTACGTGGATCTACATCAATTATAAACCATTCGAGACTTGAGCTTATGGGATTGTTATCAATCGATAGCACCGCAACATACAAAAAGTCTCTTTAAATCTATCCGATATTATTTTGAATTTAGGGTTCTTTTACCCAACAAAATTTAAAGATAAATTATTGTATAATCACTTGGCAAGAATGAGGACAATAAATAACAAGTCAATTAGCAAATTTTTATCGTAACCAACAAAAATAAATGTTTCAATTGAGAAAAGTTGATCCATGATTTTGAAAGTGGAAACATGGTTTTTTCACAGGGAATTTGCTTCAACCTCCGCCGCTATCGGAGTCGACCAACAGGCCGCAACTTACTCGACAAGAGTGCGCCTTGGTGACGTCCTTATTCACAGAGTCGGGCTGCCCAATATTGGCCTCGTCGAATAGTTACATGTAAATTCTATATCTCAAGTTAACTCGAGCAACACATTAGAATAGCCCCAGGCTAATAATAGTCTCTAATTGCCACTTTAGGTCTTCTCCAGAATCGGCGTACCAAAGAACCCAACACACGAACTCGACACTTGGTACAATCTATACGAGGGAGAGCCCATGCTTGGACCGCCGAACCCGATACCGAACCAACAAACTGGCTAGTTGAACCGAGGGTCGAAGTGCACACAAAATGCGTGACCCCAATGCCCCCATCCTCGACAAGGTAAAAAATCGAAATTTTCCGGAAACAACTTCGGAATTTCGGGTTCTGCCCTTGCTCCGACTCCGATGGATCCGAATCCAGATTCGCCTTCTAGAAGCTAAGGTAGCCATGTCAGCACCCCCCCCCCCTACGCAGGAAATTACAAAAAACCATTAAACGATACGCTTGACCCGCATCCACTTCACCTTTCAAGCCTCGACTCCATGTTGACCCTATAAAAACCACCCACCTCCCCCTCCTCCACCGCATCGCATTCACACCTAGCAACGCCCCCAATCTCCAGCAATCATCAATAACCTTCCTCTCTAATGCTCGCTCTCGCAGCCTCGTCGCCCCTCGCCTCCCCCCGCGCCGCCGCCCTCTCTCCTCCCGGTTTCCCCGCCTATCGCCGCCCACCTTCGGTGTCTCCGCCCCGCGTGGCTCTGGAGCCCCGGAGGCGTGGGGCTGCCGCGGCGGCGGCCAGCCTGTACGAGGTCCTGCGCATCAATCGGACCGCGTCGCCGACCGAGATCAAGGGCGCCTACCGCACGCTCGCCAAGCTCTACCACCCGGACGCCCTGAGCCGGGTCGAGGAGGCCGGGTCGGACGGCCGGGATTTCTTGGAGATCCACGACGCGTACGCGACGCTCTCCGACCCGTCGGCGAGGGCCCTCTACGACCTCTCCCTCGGGTGCCACCACCAGCGGAGGCGGCCCTCGAGCGGCGCCGCCTGGTGTTGCCCGACCCGGAGGTGGGAAACGGATCAGTGCTGGTAGTTAGGAGCCATAATTTAATATTTCCAGATCGCATTTTTTAGGTTTTTTTTTCCTCCAAAAATCTTCTTTTTATTGTTGAGATGGAAGGAAGGGAAAAAGAAATTTACATAATTCAGCTTCTCGTCCACTTAGCCGGAGCTGACGATATAGACCGTAGAGCAGTGTTTCGTATACTCTACGTATTATTTTTTTTATTGATATTTAAAAAAATAATTCACATCATATGTAAAGCAAAAAGTCCGAAAATCGCGATGATTTGTATTATTATAAAAAAATTAATCGTATAGAAATGTATTTATAATAATTTATATCTAAATATTTTTATTGATAATAAAATAATTGTTATCTGTGCTTTTAAACAATCTAAACAAAATAAACTATCCAAATTAATCAAATAATTGAAGGGTAATATCGACTTTAACTATTTTGCAGTCACACTTCCGGTCCAAAATTCTTGATCGTATAATGAGGTAATTGTTTTAGGTTGGAAAAAAAAAGTCAAAGGGAAAAGAGAGTTGTTAGGAAAAGAGAAAAAAAAAAGGAGAAAATTTATTTTGGGATTAATTTGAAATTGTTAAATAACCAAGTAAGTGATCTCTTCAGGCCGGAAAGACAAAAAGAAATTGTTCTCAACTTGCATCGAGTAACCTCTTAATTCATTCTTAGCATTATCTCTAATCACATATAAAGTCGATATTTTTAAATTTGGTGTCCACTTCTACAATGCCCATAACACCCTTATCCCATTTCAATGCTAATATAAAAGAAAAAAGGAGAAGTAAATAATAATACATAAATTCAATAATAGAAGTTGGATATATATATTCGAGCGGTTAATTGACAGATATCTATTTTTACGGGGTAAAAAATCATTATTTTGGAAATTTAATCCATACTCTCTAGTTAAAAATCATTCGAATTAAGTTCGAATTGAGCATTGCGTGCAAAAGAACTTGTTAATATAAAGCTGGCTTTAAAATCGGGTGTCCAATTTTCGTATGATTAAAAATACCCTCACTCCATCCCAATATTGAAAAAGAACAAAGAAAAAAAAGGAGGATATTATATATCATCGATAAATAAACTTGAATATCTAGTTAACACATATTATCGTCTTTGGAACTCATTTCCACAATTTTTTGTTGTGCTTAAATTCATTCAAAGCAACCTTAAGTTAGTCACGCACATAGTGCGCTCAGGAAATAGTTGAGTTGAAATCGAAGTCATCTATAAGGATTAGTTTATAAGCACCGTAAATTTTGTAAAATCCTACATGTAAAAAGTTAGCTTTAGAATCTAGATGCCACTTAAATCCTAGATTCATTTTGTTGATATAGGGAGTGTGTTCTTAAAAGCGTTGGCGAAAGGTAGACTGTGAAGGTACGCTACAATTGACATGGATATCATCTAACGGTGAATTTTTGTCTTTTTAAAGGTAAAGAACGAGATATCAATCGCGGGCCACTCGCAAAATTTACTTGCGGGCCGTCAAATGTTTGTTATGTTAAAAGTTCTACTGAACCATGTAGTTGGGCTTCCATGAAGCCCATTTGGCTTTCCGTCAATTCTAATTTGAACCGCAAGAATTGTAAACACAACATATTCCCTTTCCTTCTTGTAAAGCCCTGATAATACCCATACAATAAGATTATTAGCATGTGCTTAGATGAATGAGAAAGAATTAAATGAATGAAATCAAAATGCGTCAGCCTGATGCACGAGAGCGCGTCCTTAAAATCATTCGGGAAACGGAATATCGAAGCGTGTGAAAATCAATTGGGCACCACTTACTATCCGCTTAACGAAGAAGAACCCATAAAATTGGGCATGTAAGATTCGAGATATGCGGTGGGGGTAAACTAGCATGATCTATGGTAGATGGCTTGACTGCGGGGAAAACCCAGAAGACAGTTAAGAAATTTTAGGTACTTCCGCAATATGATGCTTCCCCATGTCCTGGTGCTTCAAAACCGGGAGGGCAAATAACCTCGTGACTCACTTGTTCTTAAGAAGATTCAGATGAAATTTAAGCAATAGGCACAAGAGCCCACGAGTATATGTTTTCATACAAATAGACCCAATTGTCGAACACAAAATCACAATCAATCCGTTTCTCCGTTTTTAACGAACTTAATGTTCTCCATCCTTTAAATTGGTGAGATTGTCGCTTCGAAAAGTACTTAGATATGATCATGCATATTATTTTGTTTCTCGATAACTCTTCGGTCTCGATGTGCTTTGCCTTCCAACAATAGCGCATAGAGCGCTTTGCGTTTTGATTTCACTACAGTTAGGCTCGAGAAATCAATCGAGATGATCGTATATTGTAATCAAGAATCTAGGCGACATAAAAACCGTTTCCATATTCTTTCTAGTGCCACCCCATCAGTCGAGCAACGCTGCGAGCCTTCGAACTACGTGCATCTGCTTTTATTGATTCGGAATGTAAAGAATTTTGGAGCATATTCGAATGTCAAATGTGTTACGGTGCGTGATTGTTTTGGAGAATTATACCTTAATTGTCACGTTACCCACCTGGACAACCTTTTGAAGATGAAGAGGAAAAGATAGAGTCATGTTGCCTTTCTTTGCTTTTTAATAGGGGCCAGTTTGAAGACTTCCCCTAAAAGGTCGGTTTTGATTAGAAGGTTTAATTCCTTCGTTTTCTCATAACTTACTGGCATATTCGCTGGGGAGAACAATACCCCACCCTTCTCTTGGCTATCTTGCCGGGCTCCATTTATTTGGGAAAAATAAATAATTTTAAAAATATATTTTAAAATAATAATTTGCATCACTTAAATAATTAACCAATAAAAAATAATTTCATTATAGATAACAAAATATATCTAAATACTTTTGTATTTTGTATTTTTAAGTGATATGAGTGATTGTTTTTTAAAAGAGCATATTTAAATTTATTTGTAAATGGAGATTCACCCAAATGTGGATAGTGGGATAGTTATGTTGGTTAAGAGTTTCGCCCTCATTATCGAGGTCGAGGTTCGAAACCTGTAGCAGAGGGCCATGGTGTTGAGATTCTGTGCTAGTCTCCCCTGAGGTATATGGGCCTAGCCCTATGTGCTAGTCTCCTTCGAGGTATATGGGCCTAGCCTTATGTGCTAGTCTCTCCCGAGGTATACGAGACTAGCCCTAAACACATGATGGAGTCCTCGGTTACCGAAAAATTAAATGGAGATTCGGTCATTTTTCATTGCACTATTCTCTAGTAGAGGACCTCATCCCGCGCCTGCGGGCCTTTGTGTAGAGGGTTTTGAGAAAAAAAGACATGGGCACTAGGAGTGGATCTTTGAAATCACGAGGTATATTCAACGGTTTCGGTTTTTTCATTCGAAATCTACCAATCGAAATAAGTCTTTATTTCTTAGAATCCAAAACCTATTTTACATACTTTGGAAATTGGAACTACCCTGTCACGAGTTTTATGATTAGTTGCATAGTTTAAATAGATATTACACGGTTGTAGTGAATCATTGCATGCGATGATCACCATTTACTGCTAGAATTTACTGATTACAATTTATATTTAAACACACGAAAAATGTAAAATATTAATAGAGAAAAGTTTCAGTTAGAATAGAGTCGGCAATAGAAGCTCATATTAGTGATTATAAATTATCGCTCAATAGTGGACACTATTGAAATAATAGAATCGTACGAAAACATAAATTAATAAAAACACAAAGACTTTATTTTAAGTTTCGAGATTACTTTAGAACAACTTTATCAAATTTTGAAATATGGAATTTACCCTACATATCTTGGAACATGATCGGTTCCTAAAAGTTTTCATTTACCCGCGAACCATGCTCACCCCCTAACATTCGCATGCTATAGACATTTTAGCGAGGGCAACTGTCCCTTTCTTGTAAGGTAGCTCTATTCTTGCTCTCGATCTCTTTCGAGATTTGATTAGAGGACACCGCTTCTTTTAACGCGTTCAAGGATAGGACGATAGTCACGTCAAGTGCCAATAATTCAGTAAAAACAACCACGACAAATGTGCACACCGTCACACCAAACAAGTCTCGATTATTCTTGAGAATCATCCCAACGCTTCGCGAGGAAAACTTCAGAAATTAATCGGGAAGGCTAGGGATAAAAAAAAAATCCCCTAGTAACGTTAGGCAACCCATGTCGCGACACAAATCCAATTTCCGTTCTTCTAATGTTGAGCCAAGGATAAAGAGGGCTCGTGATGAGGTCGGCTCATCATCTCCGACGGTTTTGACCAACATTATAGTAGAGAGATGCGTCATTACTGCGTGTTTGTGCGCGTGAAAACTGTCCCGGACAATCGCTTTAAAATAAAGAAAACAAAGGGTCTATTTTGCAAAAATGAAAAGGATGAGAGTGGAGCAGTTGAGAAGATGGAAAAATGAGGAGGTGTCTTCGGTTGAGGTGGTTGGTGGAGTGATTTGCTGCGCGGTGGGCCAAAACTCGTGGACTTTTTCGTTCCGAGTTCGAGGGCAGTAGAAAAGAGGCCTCATCTCTTTTTCCCTTCATCGATTCCCAACCTCATCCTTCCAAAAGTTACTAAGTAAAGGCAAAGTAAGAATGACAGCGATATCCATCATGATAGAAGCTCAGTGTCATAGATAATCTCATCGACCGACGAACATGAATCATAACCATGCGGAACGCACACAAACGTTAGACCCCCAGAATCTTTGTTATAATATTCATCAACTCAGATCGAATTTGCCGGTCACTGATTGGGGCATGGAGTCGAATTCGAATCAATCTCGGAAGAGCAATTTCGATGGGCTTCGCGATCGATTTGATTCCCCCGCGGTATCCCGAACCAATCCGCGGAAAAGGGTCCTCGAAAGCAAGGGCTCATATTATTCGATCGACTTTTCTGTCCGCTTCACCGTCGGTCGTGAGATTCGTAGCCATTAACTACTGTTTCTGCTCATCCAAAGAATCAAAGATCAACGTTAAAAAAGTAAAGAAAGGAAAAAAAAAAAGTGGAGTCGCTTTTATGGAGGACCGTTTCGAAGAGACCCCCACGCCCACGCCCACGCCCACGCACACACGAAATCGCTTTCCTTTCAAGCGAACCCCCAACGCCAATGTTTTTTTGAATCCATCTCTCGCCGTCACTCATCGCCATCCCATTGCGTTCAAGCCTTCGCCCTCACAGCACACCTCATCCTCTCCCCCCTCACTCCACGTCTCTCAGATCTCGCTCCCCATCCTTCCCTCCTCCATCTCTTAAATACCCAGAAGACCGCTCTTTGAGATCTGCCCACGCGAGATCCAACGACGCCTGCCGGAGAAGGAACGAGGGAGGCTCGGAGCAGAGACCCGGTAGAGATTGGAGCCGAAGGAGGAAGGAGAAGATGTGTTGCGGGAGCAGAGTGTGCATGCTGTGCACGTGCCTGATCCTGGTGGTGGTCCTGATCGGGCTGCTGTTCGGCTTCGGGGTGTTCGACCATGGCTTCCACAAGCTGAAGGACACCATCCACGACGGCGATCCCCACGGCCCCGCGAGTCTCTATGGGAGCGGGCGGCCGTTCCTGGGCTTTGCAGCTCCACCCCACCTTTAGATTGCTTTGGTTTGTCCTCGAAACTCTTGGTTGTTTTCTCTAACTCTGGGTGGTAAACCTGCGTTGCCATTTGTTGGGACATTGTCCTTCTGATTCGTGCCGATGATCGTCGTATGGAAAATCAGCAGGTGTACATATGATCATTCTTTGGGTCGAGGGGTCTTGAATGATCTCTGCTTGATGGGATATTTTATTATGGGTATTGCATTTGTTTAGGATTTGCTCATTGTCAATACACTCCGATCTGTGCCGCTGAGTTTCTTCACGATTTAGATGCTGCTATGGCGTTAGGCATGAGCTCCCCGTCGGGCTCCATCCACGTCTTTTTGGGGGAGAGGAAAGGGAAAATTGTAAGCAACTGAAGAAAACTTGAGGGTTTGCTCTTGTGTTACCCACTCAATACCTTAAAATATCCAATTATTTGAGTTTATTTCGGAGAGAGAAAAAAGAAAGCATTTGTGGGAAATTATAATGTTTTTTGCTTTTCAAATTATCATTTTCTCAACTTTAAGCTCGCATAATTACTTTGGTCGTAATTGATTTTCCATCGATAGATTATTTTCAACGGATCAAGTATTGAAAGGCGATTCGGAAGGTTAATTCATGAAAAATTATTTTTTATTAAAATGAAAAAATGCTTATGGCACGCTTAACAGGTGTTTTGAGTCCACCTGTTAATATTAATTTCGTTTTTATGTGTTGCGCTGGTTGGGGAAAGTGCATGTTGAGAATCGAGATCGATAGGTCACGTTGAAAAGTTCCAAACTAGCTACCAAGCTTTTAAGTATAGGAAACATGTTCTTGGCCTATGCACGTTTAATTTTGAGAGTAAGCCACCGAATGAATCGTGTAACTCAATTATCATATCGTACGGACTGACATGTGCACCAACTTGCACTACTCGACCCACTCCATCTGTTCTCGTAACCGAGCTCTTATAAAGGATCCGTGCCGCAATCCTATCAAAAAGTTTCTTGCATATCTCGGTTCTCGACGCCCAATATGTTTTCATTACTATGTGAAAACACAAGGAATAGGGTGGGAATCCCAGAGGTCTATTTATTTCAGCTGAATTTTCTTGGGAAAATCTTTGCTTATGGGACTTGGCTTGAAAGTGAAAAGGGAAAAAGCGATGGCGGGCTCAATCAAATGGTTCTCCCACAGCCCATTCTCCCACCGGCCCTATCCGAGTCCGACCCTTTTGCACGTCTGCATCAGATTTCAATCTAATTACATTCGGGAAATGAACCTGTTTATTTTGCGAAAAAAAAAACATAATTCTAAGAAAGATAGCTTGTATTATTTGAAATATTTAGTCAATGAAAAAGTATTTTCATTATGAACCGTATCTAAGTATTTTCATTGACAATAAAAATATTTTTCGTTCGATCATTTTTATAATCATTACAAACCACTCATTATTTTAGAAAATGTTACACAACTTTCATCTAGCTTTAATCCGTCTTTTTAACTTCTCGAAAGAGGCTCAACATTCGCCAAATTGAATCATTTTCAGTGGTGAATTTTCAAGGAAACAATGTCATTCCCCCCCTCCCAAAAAAAAAAAATAGAGGTTCTCCTTCATAGATATAAAGACCAATCCTAGAGTTTTTCCTTCGTAGTTTTTGGGTCAAATTTAGTTTGGTTCTTCTTATGGTTGGATGATGTCAAATGTCCATGACTAAAATTATTACGACCTAAGACACATCGAGCCGGTTTGTAATTAATCCTCAATCAAGCGAAGAGTACAGAAGCTCGAATTCAAATTTCGATGAGTGTCCATTTTCTTGAGGCTCATTCTAAGGAAATAGACTTAAGATGTCTCCAGTTAAAATTCAATGTGCATCGGACACGACTATGGACGTGCTCAAGGAATTTTGACCCGTATTGATAAAGAAGAAGAAGAAGAAGAAGCCGGCCTAGAGCTCCGCAAAAGACAAATCCGATTGACCTCGATTTATTAACTCGATCCTTTTTATCTATCCGTTTATAAAGGAAAGAAAGAAAGAGGAAGGAAAAAGAAGGCTTTGGCGCAAGCATTTCCAAAGGCAATTTGGTTAATTCGTGGGGAAAAGAAAAATGAGCACATTGGTCGATCATCTCGGATAACGATCCGGGACGCCATTGTTGGGCCCAGCAGAGCCAGAGGCAACTCTCTGCCTCCTCCTCCAAGTCACCCCCTGGCGACTGAACACATATAATAGTCCCACCCCTTCCCCCGACCCGCATTGAGGTCAAGATCGAAACCCAGAAGCAAAGGTGAAGAAGACGAGCCAGCTAAGCAAAGTTCGGAGGAATCGGCGCACGAACTCGGCGAGATTCATTCCTCAATCCCAGCGGCAGCAGCAGCAAGCGAGAAGACCGAGGATGAAGATCACCGTAATGACCGCCGACGAGCAGATCATCTCCTTGGACGTCGATCCTCACGAATCCGTAAACCCTAATCCCGAGATCCTCCTCCTCTTCTCTGTAATCCGCGTGCGTAATTACGCGTTTCGTTTTGCGTGGTGTAGGTGGAAAATGTTAAAGCCCTGCTCGAGGTGGAGGTGCGGGTTCTACTCCTTTCGCAATCGGTTCTCGGTTAGTTTGTGTCTCTCCGTCCTTTGAGCCGCTCTTAGCTCAGTAATTCTCGGTGCCTTGCTCTTCGCAGACGCGCGTGCCTCTTCAGCAGCAGCAGTTGCTCTATAATGGGAAGGAGATGAGGAACTCTGAGAAGCTGAGCGGTCTGGGCGTTAAGGATGAGGATTTGGTGATGATGGTCTCCGGTGCTGCTTCGAGGTACGTTCGGTTTCTCTTGATTCGCTGCACTCTTTGATGGGGGAGTGGAAGCTGCTGTAGAGTGAGAAGCATTGCTGTCGCGAGTCGTGGCTGTTTATTTTGAAGAATTTGGAAGGTTTAAGACTTCGCGTACTCATGTAGGACTGTTTTCTACTTCAATCTTCACAGATTTGACTAACATGGACTGGGCATGCCCAATTAAGATCTTGCCCTGTCTTTCTTCCTTTGTCAGATAAATGACACTTGATCTAGAGCACATAACTCTGCTGCAATGAGAATTTTGAAACTGAGAGCCTGCTTGTGATTTGATACGAGTGATGTTGATAGTTCACTTACTATTTAATTTTTTAACTCCTTGATTTAGTCGGATAATGCTTTTTTCAGTTTGTTAGTGTAGATAATTAGGTTTGGTGTGATGGCATCCTGATGGTGGAGTGGATTGAGATTAGGACAGGGGGCACTTTGTTTACTGTCTTTCACCATCACAGAGATCAGATGAAATTTCATTTTTGTGTGCTGAGTTTTGCCTTAATGATGTGATGAGGATGACATTATGATTGAGCAGTTCCTTCAATTGTTTCTTTGCAATTATCTTTCGGACTCCGTTATACTACCACCTCTTCCTTAATCTTTTGAGTCATGGGGACCATTTGCTTTCCTTTTTCAATCCTTCCTTTTGTTTGGTTGTTTCTGGTAGGAGCAAGTGGGATGGAGATATATGTGTTTGTTTTTTCCTTTTTCCCCCGTTTTTGTGCAAATACTAGTTCTTACAATGGTTAAAAAATTACAGTGCTGCGGGAAATGAGTTGGGCTTGAATCCTGATGGGTCTGCTGTGAACCCTGCAGCTCTCCAGCAACAACTTCGACAGGATTCTAACATGATGGCACAACTATTTCAGGTAGAATGCTTGTCCATGTCTCTTGAATTTTTTTGGTGTATCTATATGGGGAAAGCATGTTGAATATATGGCACTCTGGTTGAGGAGGTCTCAATCAACCGAGTGCTGCCTGTACAAACTCTTATGAATGATTTGATGCTGGCTTGGATATCTTTGTTGTATGTCACGCTTTTCTTTGGATAATTTCTGTCCCGCATCACTTTAGTGTTGGCCTAAAGGTTCAATGACAACTATTCAAAATCAAAACTCAAGCAACAAGAATTTTCCCAATAATAAATCAAGAAAGCAAATATATTATATGCATAGATATAAAGAGAGTAGGAATAGAGAAAGCTTGCTTGAGTCGATTTATGGTGGTTCAGCACCTGCCTACTTGGCTCTGAAAATTCACTTAGAATATTTTCCAAACCCACTAATCCATTCAAAAAATTACGAAATGTCGGTTGATCATGGACCCAACATTCCATATACAAACTTGATCCCAAGCCTCAAAGGCTTTAGAACATGCACTGAAGTATATCTCTCACCAGACTTGAGGTTATTTGTACAAGAGGTTTATTGTACTTAGATATGCAATAATATATGTGATCTGCTCCCAAGACCCTAGAGGTCTTATTTATGCAAAACAACAACCAAACTAGCCATCAGAGGCACTCCAAATGGTAACTTTCAGACTGTTGCAGCTTCCGGGTGCCTACTCTACTAGTTCCAGTTGCTCACTTATTCCACAGAAAGATCGGGCAACATACAAGCCTCCGGTCGCCTGGTTGGGGAATTTTTTCTGGACTTTTCGTTCATTTTAAGAGTTCCCCTAAAGGCTAAATAAGTGCAGCTAAGGCCAATTTTTGCGGGACTTCCTAAATTGCCGCCAAAGCCTTCATATTTCGATATTCTTTTTTTTTTTTTTCAAATTTAATCTAGCTTGAAATCATTAATAAGTGATGGCTTTGTAATTATCAAAATACATAGACATTTTTTCCTTCTACATAACACCTTTTCAGTATTTATCTTAAACTGTTTGTTTGGATAAGACTAGTACGTTATTTTTTTTTTGCAAATATGAACTGGTCATTTGTGTTCAGCAGTGAAAGTTCTGGCATAGCTAGATGTTTCATCCTATATTTTTCTGAAGATATTGACATATGGCTTCTCACTTGCTGAATGTAACATCAACTCCCAGACTGATCCTGAGTTTGCACAAGCTCTTCTGGGAAACGATCTAAATAGATTGCAGGATTTTCTAAGGGAGCGCCATCGCCAAAGGTCTGAATTACGAAGGAAACAAGATGAGGAACTTGTGAGTATTACTTTTACCCACAAATGCATTACAAGGTCTCTTTGCAGCTGATACCATGACCTGGACATTACTTTGGGAAACTGTGCAATACACACATTTCTAGTTTCATCTAAGGAAGCTAGCTGTGTTTTCTACCTACTTTTTGTTTTGATAGATCTGAAAAGGATATACATCTCATAATTTTTTTAATGAAATATTGGCCTTGTTTTTATCAATGCTTACTTGGAAGTTTGAGTTTGGTCCTTCATCCTTTTGTTATAGGCCCTTCTACATGCCGATCCTTTTGATGTTGAAGCGCAAAAGAAAATTGAAGCTGCCATTCGTCAGGTAAACTGTAGTAATGTTTAGTTCTGGAAGATCTTTCTCTGAATTCCCCTTCCTTTATCGTGCTGTTTCTTTGTTAAGATTCAAGTTTTTACAATTTATTTTCCAGAAAGGGATTGATGAAAATTGGGCTGCTGCTCTGGAACATAACCCTGAAGCTTTTGCAAGAGTGGTACGTATGATTTCAGGAGTGTATTTTCTACTAGCTTTTTCTCACCCTAATCGTGTATATTTTTATTTTCCAGGTGATGCTGTATGTTGACATGGAGGTCAATAGTGTCCCTTTGAAGGTAGTGTGACAAGGTCAATGATAGAATTCCCTCGTCCTACCATTTCGACATGTCTTAGCTATGAAGATAACTTAAGAATGTAATACTTACTTTCTTATTGACGATTTATGTCATCTGTTGTCTGTCAAAATTTGTTGGATGCATAAATACAAAAATCTGTTCGTCTTCTAAGTTCTGTCATTTTGATATGTTCTCACTCGTTTGCAATTATATTTTGTTAGGCCTTCTTTCCCGAATGATTTCAAAATCCTCACTGTGGAATTGTGTCTACTATTTTCCAGGCTTTTGTTGATAGTGGAGCACAGTCCACCATTATATCAAAGAGTTGTGCAGAGCGTTGTGGGTATGTCTTATCGTTCGTGTTCTCTTTGTATTGTTTTGCCTTTCTCAATTGTTGTCATTCAGTATTTGATGTAGCGGTCTTTGGTTAGTTTGCTGTTGAAGGCAATATAGACCATAGAGAAAGTCAACATTGCCGTTTGCTTTTCTTGCTCAGATTGTTGAGGCTTTTAGATCAGCGGTACAAAGGCATTGCTCATGGAGTTGGTCAATCTGAGATACTGGGTAGAATACACGTAGCTCCGATCAAGGTGAGGGATGGAAGTGTTGGTTTCACATTTGTACATACAATTGCCAGGCGATTTATTTCCTTTTACCAAAACAATTTTTATGCTTAATAGTCTTTTTATTGGCTATCCCGAGGATGGCCAAGACCATCTTTTCCCCGATCCTCCACATGGCAAGATCAAAACCCTGCCAGGGGAAGGACTTTACTTTATCTTATTGAGCATGTTTTTTCTTTGTTGGAGGGACGCTATCAACATGGTTGCAAGGATTTTTGGAGTCAACTAACTTTACACTGTGTTTTTCCTCTTATGTAGATTGGGAATATATTTTATCCATGCTCCTTTTTGGTGCTGGATGCTCCAAACATGGAATTTCTCTTTGGTCTAGATATGCTCCGAAAGCACCAGGTAATTTTTATTTCCATTTTGTACTTATGATATTCGGTATTATGAATCTTGGTTTTATCTTGGATGTTCTGAAAATTACATCAGTCATGATTATACCAGTTATTCAGTTTTTGGCCTTTTTCAATATTGGGTTCTGTTGTGATTTTTGTTATGTAATCAATGGCATGAAATTATGATCATCAAGTTGCTGTTGTTTTCAGTGTATAATTGATTTGAAGGAGAACGTTCTAAGGGTTGGCGGAGGGGAAGTTTCAGTACCATTTTTGCAAGGTCCAGCACTATTGCTAGCTTTGACTTAATTTCTTTGAGATTAAGTTCTTAAATCTGAAAGCTTTTTCTCCTTGACAATTTACTATGAACTGCGGTTGGTTCATCACGGAAACTAGAAAGTGAAATATGCACTTTTTACAGAAAAAGACATACCATCGCGTTTTCTGGATGAGGAGAGGCATGCCAAGCAAGCATCTAGCTCAGGAGCCCCGGTATGTCTCTTTCAATTATAAATTAATGGCTGGATGGTGTCATTCATCTTCTATGATCTTTTGTTTGTATCATGTTTGTGAGATGCGAATTCTCAGTATCAAGCATTGTTTAACGTTTGGCTAGAAATGAGTTGTTTCATCTGTTCTTTTTGATGGAGGAGTCAGTATCATCTGTTTTATTTCAGGCTACAACAGGTGCGACTGATAAGAGTAAAAGCACCGTGCCATCTGGCAGTCATTCTTCAGGTCAGCTTTCGGATCTATATGTACCTGATGCCATTGTTGTCTAAGTCGTGTTAAAATTTCCCTTTTGCTGATTTATGTTTTCAACAAAATATTACTTCACAGGAGCTGCAAACACACCCATTAATACAAGCAAGGTTGGTTCTTGCTATCTACTTTTGTTTTCATTTGCAAATGGCATATCGCTAGGTCTTTCATTTTGTTTATTGCCAGTGGGAAAGTGGTCTCCACATGCAGTTATGTGGGATATGCCATGATATTTGAAACGTGCTTCTAAAATGATAGTTGATGTCCTACAAATGTGACCTTACCGATGTTAATATGTCAAAACTGCTTGGGGGAACGGTTGGGTCCCACTGATCTGGATAGGATAAAAAAACCAATTACCTATGCTCAGCTATGCGCATTTGGCAATCAATCACCAGTTAGGGGCATGTGTATTTGTTAATGCAGGAAGCTGATTTCGAAGTCAAGGTTGCTAAGCTCGTGGAGCTCGGGTTTGGAAGAGATGCAGTGATACAAGCTTTGAAATTCTTTGATGGTAACGAAGAGCAAGCAGCTGCGTATCTCTTTGGGGGCTGAACCAGAACTCGAAGATGGATAATTATTTTTTCACCTCTGACATTTTCTCAATCGTCATGAGAATGCTACTGATTATCATTAAAGTTGATCAATCAAGAGGATGTGTAACTTGTTGGGAATGTTGATTGAACAGTTCCCCATTTTCAGCCACCGATCTCTAGTTTTTGTGATCCAAGCGCATCCATTTTGAATTGATTGTTATGCATTTTTATTTTTCCTTCTTACTCATTTCCCCCCCTCTTGAATGAAGAAATTGAATATCCAAGAGTTTTTGTTCGTTCAGATAATAGCGATCCAAAAGATGTAAAATAAGTGGACAGGTGCTCACAAGGCATAATTATCTGACCAGCACCAGAGTTCCTTCGATCGAGAGTTGATTGCATAGTTTAGTTTTCATTCATGTCATTTGTTTTAGGGTGATTGTGTTATTCCTTGGAACCTATGTGCGGAGATTTGTCCCGGGTAACCGGCAGTTCAATATTGTGATTGAACGATGATGTCTCTCCGCTTATCAATGCTCATCTTTTATTAACTTAATTTTATCTGATACATTCGAACATCGCTAACTTGTGCATATTCGAAAGTTGGTGGGATGGACGGTTGATCTCAAGACTTACATGATTCTGAAAAGGAAAAGAGAAGGGGTTTGAGGGTGACCTAAGCGATAAATTGGTTCGCCCAACCACCAAATGGTCAAGATGGAAATCACTTCAAATGCCTTAAGCAAGAACATTAGGTAGGTGTTGATGAAAAGCGCTCTCTCTCTCTCTCTCTCTCTCTCTCTACATATATTAGATGGAATGAAACCAAAGATCTGAGAACGAGTCGAGAGGATGATAGACCAGGAGGAAACGGAGATGGAGCATGGATTCTCTGAAACTACTGGGATGGGCTAGTTGGGAAGATGCAACTTCTCAAGCGGAAAAAGAAAAAAAAAAAAGGGAAAATTTTCTTCTTGTTCTGGTTCTTCTTGAGGCAGGATCTTTTTCTTCTTCTTCTATTTTGATTTGTCTTCCCTGCTCCGCCCATTCCACTGGTTTCCGGGGTATTCCTCCTTCTCCTCCACCCTCTTCATCTGCTGGGTCAGCTCATCTGGTATGTGATTTTACCATCGTGTTCATCGTATACTCCGAGACGGAAAAGTTCGGCATATGTTTGTCCTGATAACTGTGTCTGATCTAGATCGAGCTGGTTCTGCAACTGAGGATTCATAGTTCTTCGTTTATACCTCTTTCTTGCAAAGATTTGCGTACTGGATTTAGCTGCCTGATGATTTTGCAGGACATTAACGTCAAATAGAATTCGGACAAAAAAGAAAAAAGAAAAAGCCAAACAGGACTGCGATGCAGTCACTTTTAGGTTTTCATCTTGATAATGCTTCAAGTGCCGACAGCATCTTTGACTTTTAGATTTAGCTCACCAGAGATCAGAAGTCGATTGATGAGCTCCTTCTGATCATCTACTCTACAGGGAATCTTCTTTTTTCCAGGAAATTGTTGCAGAAATCTATTAGTCTCTGTTTTCTCTGAGTCTCTGACGGCAATGGATCTTGTTCTGAGAACCCATTTCCACTAATCTCTTTGCTTAGTAATGTTGCATCATCTTGTTACTACAGACTTGCGGGCCGCAAGGGGATGACTTTGCAAGCTCGAATTGCATGCGCAAAATTATGACACCCAGTTATATTTCTAGATTGTGTTTGGGTTTGACTTCAAGGGCAGAAATAACGCAACAAAACCGAGCACTAGTTTAGATTGAAGATTGGCTCCTCCACCATTGCCACGATCTGGATCTATACTTCCTTTTTATTAGCCAGTAAACTTATAATACATAAAAGAAAATCCCATTCTTTTCCCCCCAAATAAACGAAATACTTCGTTCACACTTGCTAGAAAGGGAAACAGAAATCATTGTCCCTGAAAAATCACTATAACCCAATGAGAAAAGTGAAGGCCAGAGCCAGCTACCATTAGAGCCACTTTAGCTTGCCAAACCCTAAATCTTCCTTCTTGTTGTCATGTTCACTGGTGCTTCACAGCCGGGGGCTCCTCACATAGTGCACACCATCTGACCAGATCAATCGTCCAAACACATAATCAACGGGCTTGCTAGCAACATTAGGTTTCAACACCACCTTGAATTCCTTCTCTTCATCAGACCTTTCGAACACCAGGCTCCTCGGTTGGACAGAGACCGACACTCGTGCTGGTGCCTTAATGCGCACATGGTACGTGCCAGGGGTGCCCACATTCCTCACCCTTCTTGTGACCACCACGGTGCCATTGAGATCCGGGACAGTGATAGAGGGGTAGTTCATATCCACCGTATTAAAATGTTTGGGGCATGTGTGAGTACCATTGGTGAATAGTCTCAGCTGGGATTCATTGTGACCTCGAGCGCATAGGAAGTCCAAGTAGTCATTGGTTGTCAGGTCATACACTACACGAGACTGGGGTCCATTGCACGGTTTGGCCGAATATGTCCAGCTCCATAGGAAAATGGAGTAGCCTTTGTTGGGCAAGAATAGAAAAATAACACGTATTGGGAGAAAATACATTACACTGTTTGTTTCAATCAGAAAGAAAACAAGAGAGATGAAAACAAGAATATATAAGGAGGTGAGGTACGACGAACCGAATCTCCTTAAGATGACTAGTTCCTGCTCACGGTGCTAAGCAGCTTCACGAACTTCGCCTCCCAAGATACAACACCTCGAACCCATTTGGAATAGCACTTTGCAAACAGGTCTCTGTCGAACACTTCTACCAGCACACTTGGAGAGAACTTGAGGAGAGGAGTGATGTGAATTACAAGTAAATGAAAGAAGAATGAGAACTCTTTCTATTTATAGAGATTTCAAAGAAAAAGAGTTCACGAATCTAATAATTACAACCATTAATCAAATACATGAACAAGAAGATACATAAACAGATAGAGTTCATGAATCTTAATAAATACAATACATGAACAGAAAAGATACGTGAATCCAAGATATGCATGAACTCAAGCGACGTATTTCATTTAATGAGATACATGAACTGAACTTCAAAATACATGAATAATGAGATACATGAACTGATGCGACGTATCTCATTTAATATGATACGTTAATCCATTAACCGTAATAATTATAACAATCCCCCACATTGATGGATCAACATAATTTTTGACTCGAGGAATTCCAAGTGTGCTTGTGGAAATAAACTGCATCAAGATAGGTAGCTTTCGCTTTGAACCTTCTTTAGTGAAAGCCTATCGGACATAGTTAACTAGTCGGTGGACATAGCCTTGAACCGCCAATTGTTAGTGTAAGCCCAGACAATAAACCTCACGCAGAGTACCTCCAAATCAAGATTGGTTCTCGGTTGCGTTCATTATTTCGGCCCTGAACCTCTCAGGATTCATGCGTGCTATTAGAAAATCTCACCTTGAAAGATTTTCACAAAGTCGGCCAGCTCCACGCATATAGGTGCATTCCTATGGAAGGTATCCTACCATACCTCACTTGGATATTAAAATCCAAGATATAGAAATCATTAAACGCAAAGCATACCCTAAAAACGCTGTAGGAAGCACTGTTGCATCCTAGGAACGAGAGACAGTGCTCACCCTAAGGTTAGAATTTCCAGAATTTGCGTTGTCCTATTGAATCTAGTCCATGGGATATCCAATCGCATAGGTTAGGTTTTCACCCTGTAATCTCTTTATTGTATTAAGGCTTTTAACCCCATTCCCCTCGATGCGCAGATTAATTGCTCTCTCGACAAACCTTTTGTCAACGGATCCGCAATATTTTCTTTTGACTTTACAAAGTCTAAAGAAATTATTCAATTTGAGAGCAATTGCCTCATAGTATTATGTCTACGACGAATGTGTCTAGACTTACCATTATAGATTACATTATGCCCCTTAGCAATCGCTGCTTGATTGTCATAGTGAATGCATACTGTAGACACAGGTTTTGGCCATATCGGAATATCCTCTAGAAAATTTCGAAGCCACTCTGTTTCTTCAGCAGCTTTGTCTAAAGCAATAAACTCTGATTCCATTGTGGAGCGCGCTATTATAGTTTGTTTTGAGGATTTCCATGATACTGCGCCACCTCCTAGCGTGAATACATATCCGCTAGTCGATTTCGATTAATTGGAATTTGAAATCCAGTTGGCATCACTATAGCCTTCTAAAATAGCTGGATAATTGCCATATTGTAAAATCATATTTTTGGTCTTTTGTAAATAACCCAATACTTTCAAAAGAGCATTTCAATGTTCATGACCAGGATAACTTGTATATCGACTCAATTTTCTCATTGAGTGCGCAATATCCGGTCTTTTGCAATTCATGATGTACATGATGCTATCGATTATTTGAGAGTACTCCATCTGTCGAATACTATTTCCAGTATTTTTTCTTAGAATTAGGTGCGGAAGAAAATGATTATTCGCATCTTTAATGCTGAATCCTTTAAACCTCTCAATTACCTTTTCAATGTAATGAGATTGTGTTAAATCTAAGCCATCAGAATTTCTTAGAATTTTGATGCCGAGTATAACATTTGCAACCCCTAAATCTTTCATCTCAAAATTTTTCTTGAGAATATCCTTGGTAATTTTGATAACTTCAGTGTTATCTCCAAAAATCAACAAGTCATCGACATAGAGACAAACTAGTACACATCCAACTGAAGTGGATTTAAAGTACACACATCTGTTACACTCATTGATTCTAAATTCACTTTGGATCATTACCCAGTCAAACTTCTCATGCCATTCTTTAGGAGCTTGTTTAAGAAGTTTACACACATTGTGTTCTTGTCCTTTAAACTTGAACCCTTCAGGTTGTTCCATATAAATCTCCTCATTGAGATCACCATTTAGAAATACAGTTTTTACATCCATTTGATGTATCTGCAAATTGTATAGCGAAGCTCTAGCAATCAACATCCTAACAGATGTTATTCTTGTTACAGGTGAATAAGTATCAAAGTAGTCTAGACCTTCTTTTTGTCTAAACCCTTTGGCAACAAGCTGCGCTTTGTACTTATCTATGGAACCATCAACTTTTAACTTTCTTTTAAAGATCTATTTACATCCAATTGGTTTATTTCCTGGTGGAAGATCAACCAATTCCCAAGTGTGATTACTTAGGATAAAATCAATTTCACTATCAACAACTTTCTTTGAATAAGGAGCATCTTGAGTTGACATTGCCTCTTGAAAAGTTTGAGGCTCCCTTTCTAACATGTATGTTAGAAAATCAGGTTCGAAAGATTTTTCAATTCGCGACCTCTTGCTTCGTCGAAGTTCAGCTTCTTCGTCATCAATTTCTTTATTCTCAGATTCCAATATTTTAGATCTCTTCTGAGAAGGTTCATCTTGAATTCTTTTCGCAGGAAATATATCCTCAAAGCATCCCTTGATTCTAAGATCGTATTGGCATGGACTTCTGCACTTTCAGATTTATAAACCAGAAATTTGTATGCACTGCTATTTTGAGCATAACCGATGAATATGCAATCCACCGTATTAGGTCCCAACCGAGCTTGTTTAGCAGGAGGAATTGCCACCTTGGCAAGACACCCCCACACTTTTAGAAAATTGTAAGATGGTAATATTTCATTCCATAACTCATATGGTGTCTTACCTGTCTTCTTGTGGGGTACTTTATTAAGTCTATAATTCGCAGTTAGAACTGCCTCCTCCCACAAGTTCTGAGGTAATCCCGAACTTAAAAGCATGGCATTAGCCATCTCTTTTAGAGTTTTGTTCTTCCGTTCAACAATTCCGTTTTGTTGTGGAGTATGAGGTGCAGTCGTTTGGAGAATTATTCCCAGACTAGCACATAGTTCTTTTAAATTGGAAGAACTATATTCTCCTCCTCTATTAGACCTAAGCACTTTGATTCGTTTATCAAGTTGATTTTTAACCTCATTTCTATACTTGATAAAGATGCTCATGGCCTCATCTTTGCTAGTTAACAGATAAACATAGCAAAGAGGTTCACTTTCTTTCAACCGATTTGAAAGTTTTCTTAGCAAACTTAGCTTCAACACAAGTTTCACGCTTGTAATAGGCATCCAACTCAAATTTTGGAATTAGCCCCAAGTTTGCTATCTTTTTCATTGTACCATAATTTACATGTCCTAATCTACCATGCCATAGATAAGGAGACTCAACAATGTATACTAAAGACTTCTCTTTATTTATAGTCTTTGGGTACAAGAATTTATAATTTTCATCAATGACAGCCACATTGGCTTTGAATAAATCATTATACAAGTACCCTTTCCCTACACATTGACTTTGAATAAATCATTATTTGACCAGATTCAGCGTGGTCAAATAAAAGAACATCTTCTTTTGCCACTGCTTGAAGCCTACACCGGAGAATTTCTCCGGTTTCTCATTCGGTGTTACTGGAATGGGTGGGGATAAGGCCGTGTTCTTCCCAGGTATGCTACCCACACGGCGAGCTCCTCGCTCAAGCCTCAAGGGTCTGCCTTTTAGGGAACTGAGCAGGACCTTAGCCAACTGAAACCAAGAACTTTTAGCCCCACGTTAGAACCATATGAAGCTGCATCTCCTAGAGGCTTTTACCAGGCTAGGAAGAAGAGGGGAAGTGTTTAGGGAAACATGGTTTCAGAGAGAGGATTCTCACAAACTCGGATCTCCTGATCTTATTCGCAACATACCTCGCCTTATATAGACGATTACAAGTCACTGTTGTTACAGTGCTACAGTGTTTTTTACAGTACTTTTACTGTTTGCACAGTGCTAAACAGTATTACACTCCGTGACTGCTACAGTGATCTATAGTGCAATCCGTGGCAGCATAGTGAACACTTAATTCGGACGACTGTGTCCGATACAACAACTATATTCGCAAGAATTCTAATGATAACTCCAAAGAATTCTTTGTCAAGAAAATCATGTAATACCGCCTGAAGCCTGGCCGCTACACTCAGATAATGTCTCATGTGATTCCAATAATCCCAAGGAATCAGTCAAAGAAGCCCTGGAAATCTACTAATTGGAGCATCCTGAAGATATTCCATCATCATCCAACACTCAGCTAGATTGATATGCTTCCAGCATATTCCAAGATTCCCAAGACCCATGGGCTGCCTATGGGCCATTTTCTGACCCATTCCATGGAAGTTCCACAAGGCCACCTCACTTGGTAGAAGAAGAAATCGAAGCCATGATAAGAGATTTTAAAAGACAGAAAGACGACCCAGCCTTTTATCTCGGAGAATCCTCCTCCACACAAGTAGAAGAAGCTGATCTTTCTCTCTCATAGATCAACACAGATTTGCAATCATATCTTGATCCGCAAAATTGGCCCCAGCCAACAATGCCGCGTGAAGAGACCCCGCCATTAGACTCCCCAGCACATCTTTCCTACTGGGAACGAATCTTAAGCACCAGTACTCCCACTCATCAGATAAGACAAGAAGAACCCGAAGACTTAGATGGCTCTGGCTCTAATGATAACATTGAAGAACCTATCCGCCACGAGTATTGAGACTAGCTTGTATCGCATACAATCCGAATATGTTTGTCTTTAGTATGGTTGTTGTATTGGACACAGTTGTCCGAATTAAGTGTTCACTATGCTGTCACGGATTGCACTGTAGATCACTGTAGCAGTCACGGAGTGTAATATTGTTTAGCACTGTGCAAACAGTAAAGTACTGTAGAAAGTACTGTAGCACTGTCGCAACAGTGACTTGTAATCGTCTATATAAGGTGAGGTGTGTTGCGAATAAAATCAGGAAATCCGAGTTTGTGAGAATCCTCTCTCTAAAACCATGTTTCCTTAAACACTTCCCCTCTTCTTCCTAGCCTGGTAAAAGTCTCTAGGAGATGCAGCTTCATCTGGTTCTAACGTGGGGCTAAAAGTTCTTGGTTTCCGCTGGCTAAGGTCCTGTTCAGTTCCCCAAAAGGTAGACCCTTGAGGCTTGAGCGAGGAGCTCGCCGTGTGGGTAGCATACCGGGGCAGAACACCGCTGGCCAGCGGAAACCAAGAACTTTTAGGCCCACGTTAGAACCAGATGAAGTTTGGTCATTCTCGAGGGAGATGAACAAGGCATTTTCGTTGCCGTGGAAGTTCAGGTCGAGTGCATGGTTTTGCACACGATACACCATTTGGTAGTGGAGGGTTGCTGCAACAGAGTCTGCAGTCTGTGGAGCTCCTGTGAGCTGAAGTTGGACCTTCAGGAACGAGAAGAGTTGTGGATCTGTAAGAGCAACATTAAAATTTGGATAGAGAGTAACAAAGACTGTGCCAGCATTTAGGGTAGTTTGCACTGTCTCTATGCAAGCTAAGAACCTTGTATCTAAAAGTGCCATTATGGCAACTACAGGGAGACCCTTCCTTCCGTGGAAGGTAAGAGCAAGACGAACTGCACCGTAGTGCATGTGAGTGTAACCCTGCTGTGCCTACTGTCGAGGGAACTCAGGGGGTATCTGAAGGGTAACAAAGTATTCATTGTCTGTGGCAGGAATGGGGTGTTGGTCGAACTTGGATGACTGGACATATTCCTTAACTTGAGGGGGAGTATGTCGGATGAGCTGTTTAATGGAGCGGATAGGGGAAAAGGATGATGATGGTTTTGCAAAAGTGGAGTATGGATTCATGAGATGTAGCTGGGTTTCTGAGATTCTAGTGTCTTCGGTCTAAGTGACCTCATACAGGAAGTCAATCTTTGAAGCATTAGAGATGCGGAACTCAAAAATGGATGAAGATGAAGGTGAATGAGTAAGGGAAACGGGTGCATTGAGAACTGTTGGAGAATCACTCATACTGTGGATCATCTTCTTCGTCGCACTGGATAGTTCCAACTAGGAACACCTACTAGGCGCATGAATCAACTGCATTCTAACGTGAAGTGAGGCTCTGATACCAACTGGAGTTCTTCCCAGGTATGCTACCCACACGTCGAGCTCTAATAGAAACACTCAGAGCACAAGATCATCGACGCCACAGGTTAAAACATTTATTTTCATTGTTAAATTGGTTTATGCCCCTCAGCGCTTGGCGCCAAACATTCGATGCAGAAAACCAACGTGGTTGACCAGAACCTAAAAGAAACACCATTATCCTTTTCCATCGACCATGGACATTCATTCACCCAACAGGAGATCATGGGAAAAGACCATCATCTATAGGAATAAGTTCCTATAGACCGTAGCATCATTTACAAAAACATTATGTGTATAAAACCTTTTCGAGTTGCATCTCATCCAATCCACAGGCTTACAGAGAACTTCAAAGAATTCTTTGTCAAGAAAATCATGTAATACCGCCTGAAGCCTGGCCACTACACTCAGATAATGTCTCATGGGATTCCAATATGTTGCCTGTTGAACCATTCCTCTAGAAACTGAACCAAATGCCATTTGGCCCGTACTGTTATGAAAACAAGTACTGGGTATATTAGTCAAGTGACTTGTACCCACACCACCAAAATTGGTGTCAGCCGAAAGGCTCGCAGCATTAGCTACTCCAATACTGGGCAATGAGGTCGGAACCTCACCGATCGGAACGATAGGAGTGTCACCAGCAATATATGAACGTTGATAGGTTCTTGAGTGTTATCAGCCATCTCAACTTTCTGAAAAAATAAACAAATAGTAAATAATTGTCTTAAGATTGTTGGGCAAGAATAGAAAAATAACACGTATCGGGAGAAAATACGTTACACTGTTTGTTTCAATTAGAAAGAAAACAAGAGAGATGAAAACAAGAATACACAAAGAGGTGAGGTACGGCGAACCAAATCTCTTTAAGACGATTAGTTCCTGCCCACGGTGCTAAGCAGCTTCATGAACTTCGCCTCTCAAGATACAACACCTCAAACCCGTTTGGAATAGCACTTTGCAAGCAGGACTCTGTTGAACACTTCTTGAAACCAACATACTTGGAGAGAACTTGAGGAGATGAGTGATGTGAGTTACAAGTGAATGAAAAAAGAATGAGAATTCTCTCTATTTATAGAGATTTCGAAGAAAAAGAGTTCACGAACCTAATAATTACAGCCATTAATCAAATACATGAACAAGAAGATACATTGTCGCGACCTCCCCGAAGGTGCACCACCTAGGGGTTTAGGCTAATGGATTGCTAAACCTAATTTAGCTCGAGCTCTCCCAAGCTCATACCAATTCGCGACTTAGGTTTGAATTCTTAAACATGCCAAATTAATTCAATTGGAGTCGCCACTAATCGATTTGTGGTGGGTCGATTAGAAACCCATGTAAAATACCGGGAGTAGTATTTTACTCCTACGAACCAGAGATCATAAATCCGGGGACTTGAGAACCTATTTCTTTTATTTCAAAAGAAATTATTTGAAAGGCGGCTTGAATTAATTTTAAGTTTACTTCCTAACATGCAAAGTGATCATGCAGATGCACAGACATTAATGAAGATGTTAAATGAAATAAAAAAATGAACACAAATGACCTAATGAAACAAATAAACAAAAAGACATCTTTTTTGGGTTTTTTATATGAATGATGCATGTAATGACAGACTTAATCCTATATGCAAATATCCTAATGTAAGTCTAAATGCAGAATTATGAATTATCTAATGAAACTAATTATCCAATAGCTAAATAACATTTAATTTAGACTAGAAATAAATTAATCCCTAATTTAAATTAAACATTATTTAAACTATGACTAATGCGAGACTAAACTAATATGCAAATGCATGAAGTCTAATCCTAATGACATGACTTATCCTAGACTACATGGCATGCAAATCTTAAATTAATCTAAACTACGTGACATGCAATTTGACTAAATGAATTAAAAAGGAATTTTTTTGGTATTTTCTTATTTATTTAATTAAAATTGAAAATTAACTAAATGCATAAATTAAACATGTGACTATTCTAATGCAAATATGCAAATTAATCATGCCATGCAATACTATCTAAATGCAATGCAATTTAATGAAAATGCGATTCTATCTAATATGTAATCTAATTAAATGTAATTCTATCTAATATGCAATCTAACACGGGATGCAAATTTTTTGTACTTTTTTTTTTGAATTAATTAAAGAAATGCAATTAAATCGACGGATCGTATCTCGGGCATGAGATCGGATCGGCCAACTAATGCACATGCAAATGGAATTAATAATGCCTAACTAATGAAACCTATTATCTAAAAAAATGCATGAACTAATTAAACATGATGCAAGAACAAACCTAAAAAAATGTTTTTTTTTCTTTTTTTATTACAGAAAAGTGTTTTTATTTATTTATTTTTTATTTATTTATTAAAATATTATAAGCACAATAAATAAATAAACAAAAGCATAAAATAAAAAGAAACGGGCCCGCCGGACCCGTGCGAACCTCTCTTGGCAGGGCCCGTCTGCGAAGGAGGGCAAACTGGACTGGGCTCGCGGGCCCAGTCCACTTTTCTTTCTTTTCTTTTTTTTTTTCTCTCGGCCCCCACCTTCTCTGCGGACCTGTTCTCTAGATTGGGCCTGTCATCCTGGCCCAACTCTGCAGCGAATAAACAAGCCCATCTGGACCTGCTCCTCTCCGCGTGCGCGGCCCATCTTCTAACGTGTCATCTCCTTCGCGATGCACCCTCCATGGAAGACCAATAAAATCTGGAAGAACACGGAGATAACACGGGTGAATCGCCGAATTTCGATGTCGCGGATGGACGCCCTTTTCTTTCTCTCTCACATGTTCCTCTCGGTCTCTTTCTCCTGTCCTCTCAGCGAAAGAAACCCCAGAAGCCCCCTCGCTCTCGATTTCTCTTCTGTGGAATTCACTGTGCGTGTGTGTGTTGCTTTTCTCTAAAAGTCTTTTTCTTGAAAGTATTTTTTGCTCAATAAATGCTAGCGTGTGTCAAAGCTTCTCAGTCAATGAATGCTTCCTCTCCAAAAGCTTGTCAGTCTAAGCTCCTTTTCAATGAAAGACCGTAAAAAGCTTCTGATCCCAATGCTTGTGTCCCCCCCCCTTTTATGCTAAGCGAAAGGAAATCTTGGTCAAAATTTGACCGATTCCAACTTTATTTTCTTTCCTCTCTTGTTGCACGAATTTGGACCTCTTTTCAAATTTGGGGTGTTGGAATATTCGGTCAAATTTGAAGAAGATTGACCGAATATACGCAAATACATGACCGTGGTCGCAAATCACAATATCTCCAATTTTACCGATTTCGCGATTTTATGCGCGGACCCGCTCAAATCTGTATGTAAATTGCTCCTAAAACTAAATGCAATCTAATAAATAATTAGGTGTCAACAGTTGCCCATCTTTGAAGGTGAGCTCGCAGAGGTTGCATTCAAAGATCAATTGATACCTAATTTTGACTATGCTGATGTTATGCATGATAATTTTGTTGAGATTGACTCTCATTTTTGAATGTGATTATGACATGATAAATGCAAATGACTGAAGGAAGATAGAAACATACCTGAAATTACTTACCTGATTGGCATGGCAGATCAAGGTATGTATAAGCTCTGAGATTGTCCTCTTAAGCCCGAGCACCTGCTTCGGTCACAAAAGAAAGACAGTGAAAAAGACCTGGATTGTTCGGAAGCAAAACGGTGAAAGACCTGGATTGCTTGAGGCCCGAAACCCTAATTCGGTCACCACAGGGGCAAAACGGTGAAAGATTCCTTGAAAGACCTGGATCGCCACCACATAGGCGAAACGGTAAAGGACCTGGATCGCCACCACATAGGCGAAACGGTGAAAGATTCCTTGAAAGACCTGGATTGCACAGAGGCAAAACGGTGAAAAATTCCTTGAAAGACCTGGATTGCACAGAGGCAAAACGGTGAAGGACCTGGATCGCCACCACATAGGTGAAACGGTGAAGGATTCCTGATTAAACTTGAGTCATTAGAAAAAATAAGCTGAGAGACCTGTACATTCCCACAGGCTCTCGAGATGAGACGCCGATACCTCTCCATTGGTACCTGCACATAGTCAATAGGCGCTTAGATTGAAGCATATGCACTTAGAATTCTTGATCCCTGAAGGGGATAACCGCATCATCAAATCATCTGCTTTAAAATGCAATTCATAATTTGAGAGGTTCTTTGAGACAAGATACATTCAGTCAGAAAGGACTTATCACTCACTCTCGTTCAGAAGGGTTTTTGTCCCAATGAGGGAATAGCTGAAACACTCAGTCTCACTACCATCATGTCGACAAAGGTCCGAGTACTCTCGCAAGTGATACAATCTTACCAATTAGGGAGGTCTTTTAATAGGACCGTAATTCGGGCTTGGTCAATGGTTAAGCAAAGGGGACTCTTTGAGTCAAGGCTTAGAAAGAAAGTCTTCAACAAATGTCGCCAGGTTTACAAGTCAAGAACCCTGCAAATGCAATAGAAACAGTCTTGCTCGCACTTCTTCGAGCTAAGCTTAACACAATAGGAATCTCACATTAATTCAAGTGCCCTATCAGAAGATACTTTGTAGGCTTGGCTTTAAAGTGTGTATGGGATGAAAACTGGGAATTTTTCTTCAGACTCAACCTTTGAGACTCAGACTTTGATTCATTGGGGATGTTATCAAATTCACCGGGGACTATTGACAAGATTGCTCCAATTAGCACCTATTTTTGTGTGACCCGAACCATTGAGGGTCGATTTTTGCAGAATTGAGCCTTTGGCTCTGACTTCTATGGGCATCGGCCTTGCTTTTACCAGGCACACTGCTTTTTCTTTCCCCTAAGTTCCTTCACTTTCCTTCTGAACTTGGGCATTGGCCTTGATTTCACCAGGCTCACTGCTTTTTCATGCCTCATTTCGCATTTTTTTTAATGGACTCGACTGACGCACCTGACCTTAGTGTGAGGATGCTTGTATTCTGCTACCATGCCCTAGTGTAAGAGATATTCACCAACGTGGGTTTAATTTGAAATGAAATCACAGGCTCAAAGTAGCTAACAAAGGATAAGAGTGTTTAGGATATAAGAATAAATGCTCTTCATCATCCCTAAGGCACTTCATTTAACATTTGATTCCGCCTGTAAAAGCAACACTCAAGGATTGATGCAAGTGAAAGCAAGAAAATTTCTATCCATTTTTCTCCTTTTTACATCAACGATGCGAATGTACCTCCAGTTTGCCCCGATGTGGGGTGGTTCTTGACAGGGGTAATATGAAATGAAACTCCACAAGTGTTTTAGGCTCAAAGTGGGCAACCAATGGATCATTTTAGTGTTTGGGATAGATAAATGAACTGCCCCTCATCACTTTGGTTAATGTACTTCTCGCGAGAGAACTCTTTACTCTGCAAACATGGCACTTTGTATGCTCATCTCACAATTGCATAAATAAAGGACTGTGTATGGATAAGGCTTGCCTTTCATCATCCTGATACGTCTCATTGAAAAACTCAATCAATCATGGAATGTTAAAATCAGGAAATTGCATCATTCAGCATTTTATTAATTGAATCAAGGCATTGACAAGATAGAGGAAACATCACGCATAGTATTTCTTGAGAGCATCTGCATTGACAGGATTTGAGAATTCTCGACCATCCATCTCAGCTAGGATCAGTGCGCCTCCAGGGAGCACCTTCTTCACAACATACGGTCCACTGTAATTTGGAGTGAACTTACCTCTAGTATCAGGAATAATGGGAAGTATTTTCCGCAGAACAAGGTCATTTGTTTCAAAGTGCCTTGGTCGGACCTTAGCTACCCGTCGTTGGTAACACTGACCGTGACAAATGGCTTCAAGTCTCTTCTCATCAATCAGGTTCAACTGGTCAAACCTTTGTTGTATCCACTCAGCTTCAGACAATTCCATTTGGGACAGCACGCGCAATGATGGAATTTCCACTTCAATAGGCAGCACTGCTTCCATGCCATACACAAGAGAGAAAGGTGTCGCCCCCACAGAGGTTCGAATTGAAGTTCGGTACGCCATTAGTGCAAAAGGCAACCTTTCATGCCAGTCACGGTAATTTTCAGCAGTCTTCGCCAAAATCTTCTTGATGTTTTTGTTGGCCGCTTCTACTGCACCGTTCATTTGAGGACGGTAAGGAGACGAGTTCAGATGCCGAATCTTGAATTCACTAAACAAGCCATCAACGAGCTTGTTGTTTAGATTAGTTCCATTATCAGTGATGATGGCTTCAGGAACGCCGTAACGAGCAATGATGTCACGTCGGACGAACCTCACTACATTTCGAGCAGTGACATTTGCATAAGAGGTCGCCTCGATCCATTTAGAAAAGTAGTCAATCGCAACTAAGATGAATCGATGACCATTTGATGCCTTCGGATTGATTAGGCCAATAACATCTATCCCCCACATTGAGAAAGGCCAGGGCTTAGACAGTTGATGCAGTTCATTTGGGGGAACATTTATTTTATCCCCATAGATTTGGCATTGATGACAACTCCGCACATACTTGATGCAATCACCCTCCAAAGTCAGCTAATAGTAACCCAATCTCATGATCTTTTTGGCCAGCATATGGCCATTCATGTGTGGGCCACACATCCCTTCATGCATCTCCTGCATGATCTGCGTTGCTTCAGCTGCATCTACACACCTTAACAGCACTGAATCATGAGATCTCTTGTATAGATTTTCACCAGTAACGAAGAATTTTGAAGCCATCTTCATTATGTATTTCCTATCGGCAGGACCGCTCTCATCAGGAAATTCTCGACTTCTGATGTAGTTCATGATATCATGATACCATGGCTTCCCATCAAGCTCTTCAGTTATGATCATGCAGTGGGCTGGTTTTGCGAAAACATCAATTTTTAAAGGCTCTACCTCCATTCCATTATTGACTCGTAGCATGGACGATAATGTAGCCAAAGCATCAGCGAACTGATTATGAGTCCGGGATAAGTACTCAAATGTGATCTCATCAAACTCCTCCATTAATTCCTCAAGATACTTGTGATATGGAAGCAATTTGGCATCCCGTGTTTTCCATTCACCAACTGTTTGAAGGATGATCAACGCAGAATCACCAAATACTTTGAGTTTATCAATTTTCATCTCTATTGCTGCCTGAAGACCGAGAATGCATGCTTCGTACTCGGCGATGTTATTGGTGCATGGGAACACCAACTTTGCTGCGACTGGATAGTGTTGTCCAGTTGGAGGGATCAATACTGCCCCAGTCCCTGAGCCAGACAAATTTACCGCCCCGTCAAAAAACATGGTCCACCTATCTTCGTCAATGGACAAGATACGATCATCTGGAGAACACTCCTCCTCCTCAGTGTGCTTGGGATTTTCAGGAAGTATGTCTGCAATAACACGACCTTTAACAGACTTTTGTGGCAGGGTCTGCACGTCGAACTCAGAAACCAATATTTGCCATTTAGCCAATTTTCCAACCAAAGCCGGTCGGTCAAGCAAGTACTTAATTGGATCACTTTCAGTTACCAAGAATATCTGATAGTGCAATGTGTACTGTCGGAGTCGATGCAAGACCCAAACCAAAGCGGCACACGTTTTCTCCACCTCGGAATAATTTTGCTCTGACATGGTGAACTTCTTACTCAAGTAGTAAACAGCTCGCTCCTTTCCATCCTCGGGTCCTTTCTGGGCCAACATCGCACCCAAAGACTCACTATTAATTGTGAGATAGAGAATCAAAGGGTGGACCATTATTGGTGGAACTAAGACCGGAGGACATGACAAGTATGATTTTAGCTTGTCAAATGCCCTCTGACAATCATCATCCCAGCGAATCAAGGCATCTTTCTTGAGAAGCTTAAAAAATGGCTTAGCAGTTTCTGACAGATGAGAAATAAATCGAGTTATGTAATTTAATCTCCCCATGAGACTTCGAACCTCCTTGGCGGTCTTCGGGTGCGGTAATTCACAAATGGCTTTCACTTTTGAAGGGTCAATTTCAATTCCCTTATTACTCACCATGAACCCGAGTAATTTACCCGAAGTTACCCCGAATGTGCATTTTGCGGGGTTAAGTCGGAGTTTAAACTCCCGAAGTCGATCGAATAACTTCTTCAAGGTATCAATATGACTTTCTCCCTGCCGAGTCTTGGCGATCATGTCATCAACATAGACTTCGATTTCTTTATGCATCATGTCATGGAAAAGCGTGACCATGACCCTTTGGTACGTTGCCCCTGCATTCTTGAGACCGAATGGCATTACTTTGTAGTGAAAGGTCCCCCATGGAGTGATGAATGCAATTTTCTCCTTATCCTCCTCTTTCATCCTGATATGATTATATCCCGAAAAACCGTCCATGAAAGAAAACAGTTCAAAGCCCGCAGTGCTATCCACCAGAACGTCGATGTGCGGCAAAGGAAATTCATCCTTAGGGCTAGCCTTATTCAAGTCGCGATAGTCGACGCAAACTCGAACTCGACCATCTTTCTTCATTACTGGCACAATGTTGGCTACCCAATCAGGGTAATGTGAGACTTCTATGAATTCGACCTTCAAGAGTTTCATCACCTCCTCCTCAATTTTCTTTGATAATTCTGGCTTTGTCCTCCGCAACCTTTGCTTTTTAGGAGGCATGTGTGGATTCATCGGCAGACTGTGTTCCACGATCATTGGGTCAAGACCCGGCATGTCCGCATAAGACCAAGCAAAGACATCTTGGTATTCCTTCAAAAGGGCAACGAGGCGCGTGGCTTCTCCTTCGGGGAGATTTGCCCCAATTTTTACTTCTTTAATGTCCTCCGCGTCGCTCAAATTGATTGTGACAGTGTGTTCGGTTGTCAGGGATTTTGGCCTTTCATGTTGTTCAAGACTTCGTTGGATTCCGGCGGGATCTCCATCCGAATCATCTGGACCTTCATCGTGTTCCACCAGCTCCTTCCTGCAATATAAAGTAAACCAATTAGTAAAACAAAAAGGGTTAAATATCTTTTTTTTGAAAAATGATTTTTTTTTGAAAGATTTAGACAAAGAGAGCATGAGGAAGTCCAGGCCTCAAGATTCTCCTCGGGTCGTGTATTTTTTCACTGTTGGATATCATTACCGGACTGGTTTGGTGTACCTCGTCATGCCCTCGAAAATGGTGATTTTATTGAATAACTCTGAATGAATTACACTTATTGAAAAGGAATTGCAGAATGAAAGATTGAAAAATCCTAAGAAAGCAATAAATGAAAGGAATTCCCACGCAGGGGAGTAAAGCAGAAATAAATTACTCATGTGGGCTTGCACCCATTTCCTTTTCGGACTCATTTTCAATGGCGCCAATGAAGAGATCTTCAAATAGATTTGCTATCCCCTCGAGTTTCTCATCCCGATCAGCCTGGCTTTCAGGAATCACATCATCCATGCCCCCCATCCACCCGGAACAATGTCTCGGGGGTTGATATAGAAGCTCGGGGGAAAGGAGAACCTTTCATGGTAGTCACAATTCATGTTTGGTCCTTCTAGAACATACATCTCCTCTTCATGCATCATTCTGGACGGACCCGGGAATGTTTCTTTGATACGGGGAGGCAATGTTTTACTTTCAACCCGCTTTTGTGATTCATTGGTAGGCTGATCCCTTCCATGGTATCCTAATCCGGCCACACGACGCTTCCGGGAAGGCTGAATTGGATATCGAATCCCCTGACCCTTTCTTCCAAGTCCTTCTCCAGGAACAAAACAACTTTGGGCCATAATCTTCCCCACCATGATAGCAGCATTTGACAATTCTGGAATTGGTGCAGGCGATCCCCGCGACCTATGTATCATTGACACGAGCTCGAATGATTGATAACTGGATTCAAATACACCGTCGGGCTCCACATACGGAATAGCGGTCTCATGATAAATCCGGTGGTCTTCCTCAGCATGGATGGTGACTAACCTCCCTTCAACCACGAATTTCAAACATTGATGTAGACTTGAAGGCACAGCTCCGGCACTATGGATCCAGGGACGACCCAACAAAAAGTTTAAGGCAGTAGAGATGTTCATTACTTGGAACAAAATGTTGAACATTATTGGTCCGATTTGCACATCCAGGTGAATCTCGCCCATCACCTCCTTCTTTGTTCCGTCAAAAGTAAGAACGGAAGTTTTAGCAACGTTTAACCTTGAAGAGTCTACCTCGAGACGATGCAAAGTAGCCAATGGGCAAATATTCAGAGCGGACCCATTATCAATAAGAACCCGAGCAACATGCGATTCCTTTCACCTGACGGAGATGTAGAGTGCCTTTGTATGTCCATTCCCATCACCTGGTAATTCTTCATCAGAAAAGGAAACAAGATCCTTGAGGAGTACTGCGCCTATGAACCCCTCTAGCTCGCCTTGATCAATCGTCTCAGGTACATGAATTTCACTCAATATTTTCATGAGTGATTTTTGATGTTTGTCCGATGTTTGCAAGAGCTCTAGTAAAGAAATCTGCGCCGGCATCCTCCGCAGCTGCTCAACCACGTCGTACTCACTAGCTTTGATTATAGCTAGAAATTCCTTGGCCTCTTCATCGGTGACATGTTTTGACGGCATAGAATTGCTTTGTCCATAGGTGCGTCCGGACCTTGTCACCAAGTCTACATCAAAATCGTACGACCAAGGAACCGCCTTGTTACTACGGTACTCGTAGGGTTGATGTAGTTCAATTACTATCTCAGGCACATCTTCCTCATTGTCAACTGCATCCTCCAGGGGTGGCATGTCCTCAAGTGAGGGGTCTGACTCAGCTTCCACGGCAGTAGCTTCTTTCTCCCAATCAATGATAATATGAGAAACCGTCGACATCCCTCCAGCCAGGTTGCTTTGCACGATTACACCAGCTTCCATGCTCTCCTGGATCCTCTTCTTCATGACAAACAGTGAAAGGTTCTCCTCAGCCGGGTAGTAACCAGCCGCTACCAATCCTTGATAAATGTTATCAACATCTAGCTTCCATTTCAATTTCTTTCCAGCGTCAACCTCAAAAATTGCATTGACGCCTCCCTCGTGCTCCGGAAGGGGATTTTTCTCGATATTTGGTTGAGCAATGCTGAAGGTGAACACCTTCGTATCCAAGAGATCCTGGATCTTGTGTTTAAGAGTGAAACATTCATCAGTCGAATGCCCCACTTCACCCATGTGGTAATCGCACCTCTTCGAAGCATTAAAGTTGATGAATTTCTCAGGGTTCGGGCGCTTCGGCTCCTGAGAGAGCAAACCCTTTTTCTGCAAAACAGGTAAAACTTTAGACAAAGGCCCCGGAAGGGGAGTGAATTGCCTTCTGTTGAACTGGCGAGGCGCAAATGATCGCCCCTCGACCTGCCGATTTGTAGAGGCATGAACATTTGAAGGTCCGCCAGAGCTTGGTTGTGAGTATGCCAAATTTATCTCCACAGCTTGTTCTTTATCCTTCCTCGGAGTAAACTTCTTTGTTCGCTCGTTGAACCGCCCATCTCTTATTCCAATCTCGATCTGCTCTCCAACGGGAATAAGCTGATTGAAAGTGTCAGCAGTTGTGGCTATCATTCTAGTGCGGTATTCATGTGGAAGAGTTTTGATAAACATCTTCCTCAGCTCCATGTTAGAAGGCTCAGGATCAACCTGAGCTACCAAATTCCTCCACCGGATCGCATATTGCTTGAATGACCCGCTCCTCTTTTTCTCGGCCCGTTCAAGATCGTCTCGGGAGGGAGTAATGTCGGTTATGAATTGGTAGTGCTTCAGAAAAGCTTGGCAAACTTCCTCCCAGGTTTGGCAGAGGTTTATCCCCTTCGAGATGTACCATTTCAGAGCAGGACCTGTCAAACTCGCCTGGAATGACTGGATCAGCAGAGGAGCATTATCGGCATATTGGGTCATTCTCACCAAGTACATCTGCAAGTGGGCCCTTGGGCAGGTCATGCCGTCATAGTTTTCAAACTCCGGCATCTTGAACTTTTTCGGCATTTTCACCTTCGAATACACAGAAAGATCTGTCGGGGACGGGTCTTGAAGGCCTTGCAGTTGCTTCAACTTTTCCTCGAGCTTCTCGAGGCGCTTCTCTTGCTCAGTTTTGTACGAGTCATCAGCATCGGTCTTTTTCCCATAATCAGCGATGGGATCCTCTTCCAAAGGAGGCATTTCCTCCTCTAAGTTCACAACAATGTCATCCTTCAACCCCGGCAAAGGTGCAGGGGCCGGGTTTAGTCGAGCAGCTCTAAATTCGACGGTCATTTCTTGCATGGCAGTGAGAAACTGCCTCATCTGATCCTCCATATTGGAAACACGCTCGCGAAGCTCGTTTTGGTCCGCCATTTTAGTTTGAGATCGCGTGCAGATTGGAGAACGTGGATTACCCGTGATCACCTGCAAACAAGAAAGGATAGATAAGAATAATTGGCGAAAAGGAAAGACACGGTCCATGACAAAGACCTAAAGACCCACTTTTTATTCATTTATGAACTAATGAAATTATTCTTACATGAAAACCAATTGAAGACTCAAAAACCCCTAAACAATAATGCTAGAAATGAAAACAAAAGACTCAAGCTATTTCATCTAGCTTGATCTATATAAACATGGGAAATGACTTTCTTTCGCAACTGCTCATTTGCTCGAGCAAGCTTTGTGGCACGATCCTGATATCATTCCGCCTTCCTCTTGAGTCGTTCGATCTCTGCACGATTAGTGACCTTCACGGGTACATTGGGTATCTCTGGAAATAACTCCGTAGGAATCTTGTGTTGCTTGATGTATGTGATCGAAGCATAATACTTTCTTTCCTCTCCTTTCAGCTCTTCCTCGGGCCATATCAATTTGGATGGGGAACACATATCCCACATGGATTTGGTGAAGTTTACCATGTCTTTTTCGTCTGGGTCTTTATAGGTAAAGTCAGCACGAACCGGATTTTCCTCCAATGCCGGGGGCAGCTCCTGCACGACTTGATACTGACGAACAACTCTGGATGGATGATACTTGGTCGCACCAGTAAATCCCAATAAAGGGACCGGTCCTATGCCAAATATGAATGTCGACGTTTTCGGGCACCAGAAATGAGCCAGCGCCTGGACCAAACCCCCGTGCACTTCAATCTTCATTAGCGGAAGAAGGCGACCGATCTTGGATTCAACGAAATTGCGACCAGTGTGGTCCAACTTATCCCACCACGTGCTTAGCTCGGCTTTAGGAGCAGAAACGAGTCGAATGTCATGCTTTCCCATGATATCTAAATCAAGCCTGACGAGCAACCTAATGTCATGGACCAACAAAAAATGTAAATAAATTGCAAGGTAAGAGTTTAGAAAACTTACTGCACGAGTATATGGGAAGCAATCACAAACACATGCGCATGAAAAGTGAAGCTCGATTTCTACTCTAAAAGGCTTAGCAAGGTGAAGCCACAAGGATGATCGGACTAGACGCAGGCACGCGTACTAAGTCGGGTCCTTATGACTCCGGCACGGTCGAAGAGTCGACCCGGGTCGCAAGCTCGCGGACCGGGGTGGATACTCTTGACACCAAGAAAGAAATTTTGGGGTTGAGATAGGCGACTCGTACCGCGGGCATGCGGTCAGAGTGGTATCTATCTCAACACCATCCTAGGTGATCCTATGCGGCCCAGGTCCGGCGGCGGGTTTTGTGTGCCAAGTGTAGTGCTAAAACAATGAGAACATGCACAACAATTGATATCAAGCAACACTTCTATCAAAGCATGTAAACATTCATTCCAAACCATCCTGCAAAACATTCAACTCACGTTAGGGACATACCTGGAATCCTTGCTGCCAAACAAAAATTTTTGAAAAGAAGAAAAACCGGCCTAAGTCCACTAAAGTTCTTTGAACCAAGTCCCCAGCGGAGTCGCCAAGCTGTCGCGACCTCCCCGAAGGTGCACCACCTAGGGGTTAGGCTAATGGATTGCTAAACCTAATTTAGCTCGAGCTCTCCCAAGCTCATACCAATTCGCGACTTAGGTTTGAATTCTTAAACATGCCAAATTAATTCAATTGGAGTCGCCACTAATCGATTTGTGGTGGGTCGATTAGAAACCCATGTAAAATACCGGGAGTAGTATTTTACTCCTACGAACCAGAGATCATAAATCCGGGGACTTGAGAACCTATTTCTTCTATTTCAAAAGAAATTATTTGAAAGGCGGCTTGAATTGATTTTAAGTTTACTTCCTAACATGCAAAGTGATCATGCAGATGCACAGACATTAATGAAGATGTTAAATGAAATAAAAAAATGAACACAAATGACCTAATGAAACAAATAAACAAAAAGACATCTTTTTTGGGTTTTTTATATGAATGATGCATGTAATGACAGACTTAATCCTATATGCAAATATCCTAATGTAAGTCTAAATGCAGAATTATGAATTATCTAATGAAACTAATTATCCAATAGCTAAATAACATTTAATTTAGACTAGGAAATAAATTAATCCCTAATTTAAATTAAACATTATTTAAACTATGACTAATGCGAGACTAAACTAATATGCAAATGCATGAAGTCTAATCCTAATGACATGACTTATCCTAGACTACATGGCATGCAAATCTTAAATTAATCTAAACTACGTGACATGCAATTTGACTAAATGAATTAAAAAGGAATTTTTTTGGTATTTTCTTATTTATTTAATTAAAATTGAAAATTAACTAAATGCATAAATTAAACATGTGACTATTCTAATGCAAATATGCAAATTAATCATGCCATGCAATACTATCTAAATGCAATGCAATTTAATGAAAATGCGATTCTATCTAATATGTAATCTAATTAAATGTAATTCTATCTAATATGCAATCTAACACGGGATGCAAATTTTTTGTACTTTTTTTTTGAATTAATTAAAGAAATGCAATTAAATCGACGGATTGTATCTCGGGCATGAGATCGGATCGGCCAACTAATGCACATGCAAATGGAATTAATAATGCCTAACTAATGAAACCTATTATCTAAAAAATGCATGAACTAATTAAACATGATGCAAGAACAAACCTAAAAAAATGTTTTTTTTCTTTTTTTATTACAGAAAAGTGTTTTTATTTATTTATTTATTATTTATATATTAAAATATTATAAACACAATAAATAAATAAACAAAAGCATAAAATAAAAAGAAACGGGCCCGCCCGACCCGTGCGAACCTCTACTGGCAGGGCTCGTCTGCGAAGGAGGGAAAACTGGATTGGGCTCGCGGGCCCAGTCCACTTTTCTTTCTTTTCTTTTTTTTTTCTCTCGGCCCCCACCTTCTCTGCGAACCTGTTCTCCAGATTGGGCCTGTCATCCTGGCCCAACTCTGCAGCGAATAAACAAGCCCATCTGGACCTGCTCCTCTCCGCGTGCGCGGCCCATCTTCCAACGAGTCATCTCCTTCGCGATGCACCCTCCATGGAAGACCAATAAAATCGGGAAGAACACGGAGATAACACGGGTGAATCGCCGAATTTCGATGTCGCGGATGGACGCCCTTTTCTTTCTCTCTCACCTGTTCCTCTCGGTCTCTTTCTCCTGTCCTCTCAGTGAAAGAAACCCCAAAAGCCCCCTCGCTCTCGATTTCTCTTCTGTGGAATTCACTGTGCGTGTGTGTGTTGCTTTTCTCTAAAAGTCTTTTTTTTGAAAGTGTTTTTTACTCAATAAATGCTTGCGTGTGTCAAAGCTTCTCAGTCAATGAATGCTTCCTCTCCAAAAGCTTGTCAGTCTAAGCTCCTTTTCAATGAAAGACCGTAAAAAGCTTCTGATCCCAATGCTTGTGTCCCCCCCCCCTTTATGCTAAGCGAAAGGAAATCTTGGTCAAAATTTGACCGATGCCAACTTTATTTTCTTTCCTCTCTTGTTGCACGAATTTGGACCTCTTTTCAAATTTGGGGTGTTGGAATATTCGGTCAAATTTGAAGAAGATTGACCGAATATACGCAAATACATGACCGTGGTCGCAAATCACAATATCTCCAATTTTACCGATTTCGCGATTTTATGCGCGGACCCGCTCAAATCTGTATGCAAATTGCTCCTAAAACTAAATGCAATCTAATAAATAATTTGGTGTCAACATACATGAACGGATAGAGTTCATGAATCTTAATAAATACAATACATGAACAAAAAAAATACGTGAATCCAAGATATACATGAACTCAAGCGACGTATCTCATTTAATGAGATACATGAACTGAATTTCAAAATACATGAACAATGTGACACATGAACTGATGCGACGTATTTCGTTTAATATGATACGTTGATCCATTAACCATAATAATTATAACAGCCTTGACGAAAAATGAATCGAGCACGGGCTCTACCTTGTTGTCTCGTGTTCTTGCTGCGTAATGGTTAAAGTTACAATCAAAGACAAAAGAAAGAAGTAGGAATCTGGTTGCTGTCGGCATAACAGTAAAAGAAATCAAAAGAGAAAACGCTAGAAGACATATTACCGGTTGTCATAATTGCTGATCTTGTCGCGGCTGGACTCCAACTGGGATAGAGGGTTTTGAGGAGACCAACGACGCCAGTCACATGAGGACAGGACATTGCGGTGCCCGAAAGCGCATTGAAAGGCGTTTTACGCTTGTCGAAATCTAGACCTGTTGGACCAACTGCCCAGTGAATAAGCAGCGATGATGTTCACTCCTGGTGCAGTAATGTCGGGCTGAAGTACACCAACGAGAATTAGATGTTTTGGCATAGGAATTTAACAGTTTACAGTAGTTGATTAATCAAAAAGCACAAAGATGCCTTCGGAAACTTTACCAACGAAGTAATATATACCTTCAGGATTGCTGGCTCGATGGGGTTCGGTCCCCTGGATGAGAAGGATGCCATAAATGGAGCTGGTGTCGTGTTTAACACTGTCTTCGCGCGAGTAACGAAAGCCCTAGGAAATCTGAGGCAGACCCGTGCACGCGTGTGCACAGAGAAGTAAAAGCATATATCAGAATGTGAGAAAATCCTAAAAAGAGGGAAATAATCCCAGAAATAGGGTTGCCAGCAGGTGAATGATAAAAGACAAAACTGCTTAGAAAATTTACTTCTTGGAGTTGATGTAACTGAATAGAACTTTCCCATCCGCAAAGGAGATCTCAGCAGCGGGAAGAATATAAGCTTGAGCTTCAAAAATTATCATTCCCAATCTCATCATCATTAGGCGAAACCATCCCAACAGCACCTGCAAGCAAAGCTTGCTGACCAGCGGATGCATCGTCAATGCACACCAAGATCTTCCCTTTCACCTTCTTGCAAGGGTTCCTGCCATGCATTGCGAACTGCAACAATTCAAGCAATACTCAGACTTCCCACAAAGGTTTACTTAAAATGTACTATACAGAAGTGGATATGGCTGAGAAGTAGAAAATATTTTGGAAAATATCAGCAAATTAAACTCACGCGTATGCGGCCGATGCATTTGCGGCCTTTGCATCTGCGCTGCTGATTAGTGGATAGAATTTATTTGATGGCAACCCGTTGGCTGAAAGGCTCGACCCCTTTCAGAAATTCAAAAAATAGAGTAGACGTTAGTATCAAGAAAAGCCTTAACTATTTGAACCCCAAGGACCTACGAAGGGGAAATGAACAGAAACTGAAATTTAGATCTACGCGAGCTGAAGAAAGAAGTTCTTTGAGGGCAGCATAATCGACTTAACAAGTTTAGTCGTTACGCTGCACGGACTCAAAATCCATTGTAGGAGTAGGACGACTTGGGAGCACATCTGCATACGAGAGAAGTCTAATACCTTTAGGTGCTGCTTGTCTCCAAGAGCAACATAGGACGTGAATTCCCGGTCAATCGTGCTTGCAGTGTAATGTTATTCCTAATTGTGGACTTGTATTAGTTGATATTGTAAAACCGATTAACGGGTTTGGTCTAATAAAGTCGGATATTAAGATTCTCAATTAAGTCTAATATGGAACTGGCTTGTGTGGGCCGAGTTCGGCCCGGCCCGTAATGAGAGGGCCCGGCTCAAAACTCTATAAATAGCGCTCAAAGTCCCTCCTCTAGCCCAGACGCACAAAAATTCTCTCTGAACTCGCATAAGGCGTCCATTCGGTAAACGGACCGCGAGAGGCAGCCTCATTGAGCCAGTGTTCCGGTGGGTCATAGAGGGGAAGACCGAGAGCTCGTGGATCGTCGGACAACGGCCCCGAAACGACGATGGATTCCAAAACAAGTATGTAACTCAACTTTCATTGGCTGAATCGTTCTATTGCTTAGCTACGTCGATCCTAGGGCGAGCCGTGGCCGTCTCGGTCGCGGCCAACATGCAGCAGCGGTGATTATCCACGGAGCAACATTAGTCACAGTCCCAGCTTCAGGCCCATCGTTGCCGGCAGAGCAAACCACCACAATCCCATTCCTAGCCGCATGGAAGGATCCAATGGCAATTGAATCCACGAAAAATTCAGCTGGAAACCCGTCTAAAGACAGTGATAGAACATCGACGCCATCACTTATCGCAGCATCAAAGCCTGCTAAGATATCCGCGTCAAAGCACTCATCAAGACCGATTGGAGGCCAGCACATGTATGCTGCCACACGGGCCCTTGGAGATCCTCCCTTAGCGGTTCCATTGCCATGCCCAAAAACACTCGCTCCTGGGACAAAGCTCCCCCCTGCTGTCGACAGAGTGTGAGACCCGTGACCGGAGTGATCCCGTGCCGTGTAGAATGTGAAGTTAAGATGTCCAGCAAATGCAGCATAACCTTTGTTGAAGTATCTCGCTCCTATCAGCTTCCTAAGTGTAGAGAAATGGGAGATTGGATTCACTAAGTTGGGAAAGTCTCGGGAAACAATTGTTCAAGGTTCATCAACTTAAATTTGATCTTTTATGTCTAACACCGCGAAATTAATCATTGTGACATGATAGAAGAGCACACATAGAAAATGAAGAATTCCGAGGGTTGTAAGCAAAATCCTTAAATATAAGTAAAATTAGAAGCTCTAATGTTTCTAGAGAACACGACTTTTCTATGATAAGACCTGCAAAAGGAAAGCCGTAATTTCATGCAGGGTTGTAAAACTCCTCAAACAGGGTAAACTTTTGCAGATTAAACGATATTGCAGAAGATAAGGGTAATAATGATCACCTTATAACGACGACACAGAATCACGAGCTTTGCTTCAACAAGCAATATTAGCCATGAGAACAATGTAAATGCAAGAGGGTACAGGAAACATGTGTGAGCTCCTGATGTTCTCGAAGATGCAAAAAGTCAATATCATAGCTTGCTGAACAGTAAACAAGTGCTAGGTGGATGGGCCATTGCATGTAATAATTGAACATAAGATAGCCGAGCAGATCGAGGGCTCACATTGTCATTGATCAAGTTGACTAGGTTTGTGTACTTTTGCTACCATTTATTTCTGTAATAATTCTAAAGTCGCGTCCTTTCTTATAAAATTCAACCTTTTGAAGTTATGCTTCGATAAAAATTTATAATATTCAATTGAAAAATGGTGCAAATGACAACTTTAAATTAACAAGTTTTTGTATAGACTAAGGACCCTATTTCTTTGAATTGTTCTGTTATAAGTCATTGTCATTGTCATTGCCCACAAACAAGGACTTTCTGATATAACTGGTCTTTTGGATTGGCGCGCAAGTAAGGACTGCAACATCTTTCTCGTGAACCATTGCCAGTATAGGCGATTATTCGTATAGTTATACGAACAGTAGTTCTCATTAAACCAGCAAAAATACACTTTTCTCCTTTCTGCCGGAAAAACTAATATTGTTAAAAATAATTCTGAAGAACACATGACAAACAAGTCAACTAAAACAAATAAATTCATTTATCCGTGGAAACACTTGGAACTAAACTCAGCGAAGCAAAGAAGAGGAGGAAATTCTTTGGGAGGAATCAAACCTGTTGCAAAAAAATCCATCTTTTATGCCCCGCTGACAGATTCCGCGCCACTTTTCAGGGATTGGGCCCATCCCTTTGTCGTTAAAGCTCTTCGATTCTGGCCAAAGACCTTTAGAGAAAATGAAAAGAGCAACCTTAGGCATCTCCATCAAAATATCGAAAAGGAAATCATCTGACAAAATCACAGTGTGATGCGTATATTGGGCCCAATGGAAGCAAATCATTTCGTGAACGGTGAAGATTTATATCCCGAGATCCTTCTACGTTCCCAGAAGCTTTTCCATGTAAAAAAGTTATGAACCCTTTTTCTATAAGGACAATGAGACCATGGTTTTGATTTACTGAGTAAAACCCAGAAAAGTCGAAAAGCACGAATTCAGTAAGAATTTTTTCATGCTTTGTCAGAAAATGACAGAAGTTTTGTCCCTGGAGAATTCTCAATCATTGATCCTCTCAATTTTTTTACCAATCTCCTGATCTCATCAAAATCCATGAAAAATGGAGAAGAGGACGTTTTTCTTGACTTGGTTGCTTATAATTTTTCTGATATGAGCAAATAAGCTTTATGGTCTCACTTTTGTTTACCCGTGTGCAGAAGATGCTGATCTAGAAATGACATGGTTAAGTCAGCACAGTAATGCTTGACGCAGCAGAATTGTTGTGGTCAACTTCATGAACTCATTAATGATCACGAGACAAAAATTTTCTCCTAAGCAGCCAGTAAATCAGACTCCCAAAACTCATGCAACTAAAGCAAATTCAGGGGTCGATGGCGATATGCTGATAAGTGTATTTAAACCAATTTAACTAGAAGAAAAAAAATAAAAGAAAAATAATTCGATAGTTGAATTAAACAAAGAACTCCACAATCCCAGATATAATGACAAGTACCTTCGTCAAGGTTGCCGATGATCGTATCTTCACCAAACCTAGCCTTCCTAAAGATGGAACTCTTATGAATCACTCCATTTTTCTCTAGCCCCAAGAATTGCCATGACCTTGTCGTGTGCAATTTCTTTCCTTTGCTTAGAAACACAGACAAGACATTTGGGTTATCTGCATCAAGAGACAAACGATGAATTTCACAGATAGAAAAGAGGAAAGCAGAGCAGCATTCTCTTGGCTTCTCAGACCACTCATCAAACGCATAAATCAAAATCGCATAACAATGTAGCCAAACTCTCACTGGCAATGTCTGCCGCTTCTTCCTCTTCGAGAAGCGCAGCGAAACCATTGATGTGACGAGTGTATGTATAGAAAATTGCCTCCTGAGCCTTCTCATTGCTGTACAAATAAGTTGAAGGACAGAACAAAAAAATCACATCTTACCAGGATTGAGGAAAAAACTACGAGTTTCATGCTTGTGAAGTATAAGTTCGAACTATACCTTCCCAAGTACGATCCGAGTAGATCATAATGAGAATTGGTCGCACTTTCAATATCTGTTGCAGTCGGTTCTGGACCGTGTGTATGAGATCCCAAGTACACGATGTAAGGCTAAAGCCGAAAGAAAGGAGAAAAAAATAAGGCCATTGAAAAGCAAACGCCCAGAGATGATCAAACTAAGAAGTAGAGTGAGGGACAATATTGATAGAAATCAAAGGAACCGCTGTAAAGAAAACAAAATAAATTTTGGGATAAGTGCACTGAAAGAATTAAAACTTATAAGGAAATAACAATTGAAAATCGATACTTTCAATATATACAATCAAGTTATAAAATTTGTTAAATTAGTGCAATCAACTCTAACTCCATTTTCACTTGAGGAAAATGATGACGCGACTTATATATAGCTAAAACGACTTGTTTTGGCCGAATGGGCCAACATTAGTGGGGCGATGGCCGGCAAACCTCGCTGACCGAAGGGAAGGCCCAGGTCCTCTTTAAAAATCTTGGCAAGGGCTAGCCAAATTTGGTGAGGGCGGCTACAGGCCCTTGCTTGGTTTTTCCCTTTATTTGAATTACCTTTTTTAAAATTAAATTAAAATGAAATATATGTTAAAACATGAAATTCGTATCAAAACAATTCCACTTTAACCTTGTTTTACCCACGTTAGCAGCACATAGGAGAGAGAAAATAAAATAAAATAAAAAGTCATGTAAGCATTTTCCGTTAGCTAAGTTGAAGGAAGTCAACAAAATGATTTAATTAAGTCAATTTGATAGATTTTGAGATTTGATTGTACTTTTAAAAGTTTTAGAACTCAATTGCAAAACTTTCAGTATATTTATCTCAATAAATTTGAAAAAAAATCCAGATAAAAGATGAGGAAAATAAATCATTCTACGAAAAGAATTGGTTTCAAAACTGAAAACTTTCAAGGTTTAAAAATAACAAGTTGAAAGAAAGATATTATTTTTGCATACGGCAAGGCAAAAAGTGAGCATTACCTTTTTCAAGGCAAAGGCGGGTGAATGCACCAGACATGCAAGCAGGACCGAGAGGAGAAGATGGGGATGAGAGGAGAGCCCCATCGCTCTCTGCCTCCTCTGCAACTTAAAACAAACTCGATTATGATACAAATTCCTCTGTTTTCAGACGAGAACTGCAAGTGAAGCGTCTTGCTCTGCCTTCCCCTGGTTTTAAATCTCTGCTTCGCCTGTTTATGGAAGAAAATCTTTGACGTGAAAATAGTGAAGTTTCCTTCATTACCTGTTGATACCGCCATTAGCAATGTGTGGATTATGTGGAAGGATTTCGGGTTTCCTTCTGTTGATTTTAAGCAAGATCATTATGCAGTTATGAACTGTGAGTGTGATTACGGTAGGAAAGCAATATGATTTGATGCTCATCACCAAATTTACCGTGTCCAAAAGGGGGAAGGGGGAGTAGGGATGTGAAAGACCAATCCTTATTTTGTATGGTTGACGTGATCTTATGCTTTCAAATTTGGGAATTTACCTGTTTTACTGAAAGATGATCCCGAGTGAATATTGTGTTTGACCGAAATAGTCACTAAAGTCTGAAAAGATGAGAACCGGAGTAAGCATTTGCATCTCGCATGCCACTTTCTAAGGCCATGATCGGGGTGCTTTTGAGTTTTGCTGTTTTCTTTCTCTCGTTTTGGCTTATAGGCAGTCTTGTTGTAAAGACTATTAATGCTAGTGTGCTTCCTTATAGGGGACTCGGTTTCTAAAGTTTTTGTGTATCTTAATGTTGATTAAGTTCCGTCAAAGCGTGTCTATTTGTTTCCTTATGCTCAATTGAAAAAGAAATCGGTTGAGATCGCCAAATAATCTTTTATAGCTAGTTATCTTGTAAATACTAGAAATACTAGTTATCGTACCATTAGGTTCAAATGTTATATCTTCACCCGATTTTATTATCGATTAAATTTCGGCAAAATTTTGTGTATCTTTGTGTTGATTAAATTTCGTCAAAGCATATACATCCGTTTCCTTATGCTACATTGATAAGAATAATCCTATCTGAAAGTGCCACAGAACCAGTTAATCAATTTCGGTAAAAGATGTTTTGCGATCAGTTAAATTTCAATCGAATTATTTTTTGGCATACTAGTGGGTCTTGTTGGGGTTTATTCTGAGCATAATAAAGGGGCTTCTTCTCAAAACAGTCTACTCTTGGGGTTTGACTTCCGCAACGCTAACGATGGTGGCATGAAAGACCTTCTTCCCCAGCGCCGTCGTCAAGCAAGCTGCTCCGATTCTAGCCCTGGTCACCACCAGATGGCTCTTGTCTATGTCTATTGTTGTAAATTAATGCGGAAAATTAGCCAGTATCTTGTAATTTACGTCAACGCGAAATCGTCAGAGAAGTAAACGAGAAATAATAAGACACCGAAAATTTACGTGGTTCGGTCCGAAAATTGGAGAATCGGAACAGATTCCACAGGAAGAGCCAGCAGCAAATAATCCACTATAATCGAAGAATCAAATTACAATTGCTCAATACGCTCGTGTTTTTCGTACCTAGATTATACCCAATCTCAAGTGTTTATAATAAACAACTCAATCGGATAAAATAAATAGACTCACATTCACCGAGCGGCCACGCACACTTTCGGAGAAAGACAGTCCCTTGCTCATGTTGCTCTTGGCGCGAGTCTGACTTTTTTCTTCTCTCCGTGCGCGGCTCCTTCACCTCCTGATTTGTTGACTTGTTGACTTCTCCAAAACGAGGAGTTCATTCTTTCCTGTTTTGGAATCTGTGAGTAGTCCATTTCTTTTTGCACGAGTACTCAAGATAACTTCAAACTCAAGACATAATTTAACATCTATAACCATCGAGGTCACGCTGTCACATCATCACCGTCTTGATCTTGGTTGACGGGGAAATTTTTTCTTTCAACAATATCGAAGATTGTCGGCTCTTGAAGCAGATAAGCACTAGCTTTATTTGTTGCCACAGCACCGCAGTTTCGGTGGTATAGCCAAGTGCGCATGGGAACATACCTGTTTCACTTTGTATCACAGAACGGCTAAAAAAGAAAAAGTTCACTCACTATAGGCATCGCCGCCAGCAATCTTCATGGCCTTTGATCTGGCCTTTTCACTGTCCATGCACATTATGATCTCTATCTTTTGCTGCAGGAATGGAATAGAAGGAACGATAAGAAGCACCCTGACTGAGATGTTCAAATTGCAATTAATCATACTTGCCTTCATCTCCAAGAAAGCTAAGAGGGAAATAAATCTGGGACAAGCTCAAATGCTTTTTAAGATGAATCTTTGAAGATGAACCAGAAGCTATCAAATTCATTCGCGTGCAATTTCCTTTGCTTAGGAACACAGATAAGACAATCGGGTGCTCTGCATCGAAAGATAAGCGGTAAATTGTGCAGATGAAACTAAAACAGAGCAGCATTCTATTGGCTTCACGGACCAAGGCGTCAAACAGATAAATCAAAATCACGTAGTAATGTAGCCAAACTCTCATTCGCAACTTCTGCCTCATCGCCTTCAAGAATTGCAGCGAAATCATTGATCTAACGAGTGAATGAACAGAAAATTGCCTCCTGAGCCTTCTCATTGCTGTCCAAATAAGTTAAAAGTACAGAACAGAGAAATCACATTTTACTAGGCATGACGAAAAACTACAGATTCATGCATGTGAAGTGCAAAATCGAATTCCTAAGTATGATCGAGTAGATTCTAAAGAAACTTGATGACACTTTTGATATCTGCTGTAGTCGGTTCTGGATTGTGTGCATGAGATCCTAAGTACACGAGGTAAAGCTAGAGCACAAAGAAAAGAGAAAAAAATGAGGCTATTGAAAAAGCAAACGCCCAGAAATGATCAAACTGAAAGCAGAGTGAAAGACAACATAGATAGATATCAAAGCAAGTACCACAAAAAAGATTTTGGGGAAAAAGTCCGGAGAGAAATTCTATTAGCAAATGCTAAATCTTAATGAATAGAAAGCATCTTCCAACCTTCGACTTTTTATCTTTGCAAGAAAGTAGAGCTATTAAGTGAAAGTTTGATGAATGATGACTGGCATGTCACCAAAAAAATAACAAAAATAGTAGTTTTAAAGATTAAAGTATCCTCGATCTAATACCACAGATCTTCATCTTTTGAAATAATATCAGTTATGAAAACTTCTTTCTTTATTTGTTGTACCGCCCCCTTGTACATTATAAGTTTGCAACCCTTTTATTATGGACCTTGTGTTAATTAAGACTTGTGTGCTAACTAACAGGGGTGATCAATTTAGTATAGATAGATTTTAGATTTGGAATTTGAAATCTATCAAGTCAGGGTATTCAAGAATCAGTACATGAAATTTTAATGAATTTGAAAGAAATTGTAATAAGAAGCATGGTTTTTGGAAATGAAACCGATCGTGTTGACTAGGGAGCCAAACATGCCGCTTCTAGGTTCAATCGGGAATTGGCCAAGGCTTGCTTCTCTGTGTGTGCGCGTGTCATTCTATTATATGTGCAACATGCATATATTCATATTAAATACAACTCTTTTTGCTCAAAAATAATATGGCAAACCTAAGTGATTTAACAAATGTTTCTGTTTTAAAAAAGGAGTAAAAAAACCTACTTAGAGTTAGGGGTAAATCGATTCTAAAGCAGTTCGATTTTACTTTGGACTCTGGAACTAACCTTGCAAGTTCCAAAATTCAGGTTCCTAGGTAAGATTGGTCAGTTCAGGATATAGAACTGGGGACCAAATTGGTTAAGATTGGTTCCCGATTTAAGGAACCAGGAACCAAAATGTTGCTTATTCTTACTAAATTACACTAGCTAGCTAAACTGGACTGGGGTTGAGCACTCTAGGCGTATGATCAATGACTAGTTAGCTAAGCTAGAGACACTTTTCGGACTAACCGGGCATTTCTATTCATCAGAATTCCCTCAATACTCCATTCCTATTTAGTTTGTAAATTTTCATAACACTTACCATCATTATTTGCAAGTAATAACATTAGGGTCCTCCAGAGCAGTGACCTTAGGATATATCTCAAGCATGCTTTCTTAGAGTTTCATTTTCAAGACAATTAATAAAACAAGAGCATGCGCTATATATATATTTAAATGTTAGTAGTGTTAGAATACTTTGTCGCTCTGGAAAGTGAAAGGGCTAGCATAACCCGAAACAGAAAGAAGTGAAGGGGGATATTGAAGAAAAGGAAATTTAATTGTTCTTGTCATGATGTGAACAATGAAGGAGACCAGCACCTACTGGGTACTAAGATCGAATTGCAGTGATCCGATGGTTGTAACATACAAGGACCTGATGTTCACAAGGCATGATAGGTAACTTGCGCCACATAATGTGGCACATGTACGCTCGAGAGTTTATTGCATCATTAAGTTTCATTTGTGTCGTTCGTTCTATGATAATTATGCTCCCTTCATATGGAGAAATTTTATCTCAGTAACTGATGTTTTATTTGAATAATAATGATTTATTATGCTCGAACGATAATGTCTCTTGCTCAACGATGCTCATCGCCTTATCTATGTGATGTTATCTAATATATATGAATATGACTTACTTGTGCATGTTTGAGAATTAGGGCGCGTTTGGTAAACATTCTCATTCTTAGTTTCTCATCCCTGGATCAGTTTGGAACGAGAAACCTGTTTGGCAAATTCCCATTCCCATTTTGTTCCCGAGATGAAAAAATGGCTGGGGATGGGTTTCGGACGAGAAATGAGAATAATTTTTTTTTGTTTTGCATTTTTGGGACGAGAATGAACAGTATCAATTAATAAGCTAATTTTTTTTATATTTTATTTTTATCTCTTGCCACCATTGCCATTCACCGTTTGCCACCGCCGCCAGTCATCGGCCACCGTCGCTGCCAGCTGCCGGTCGTCGCCGTTGGCCGCTGATTGCCGGCCGCCACCGTTGGTCACCAGGCACCATTGTAGCCAGTCGTCGCTGTCGCCCTCCCATTGTCGTCGGCTGCTGATTGCCGGCCACCGTCATGGCCCGCCGCCGGTCGTTACCATTGGTCGCCGATCGCCACCGTCGCCATTGGTCTCCGTCACCGCCCGCCACCGGTCGTCGACGACCGCATTTCTTTTATTTTCTATTCTTGGGATGAGAAATTTTATGCAATTACTAAACAGATTTCTGTTCTTTTTTTATTCTAAAGACAAAAATTTTGTTCAATTACCAAACGCGTTTCTCTTCCCAAAAATTCATCCGAAAATCATTTTTCAAAAAAAACCCATTCTAAAAAAAAACTGTTTTCTGGACGAGAATGGTTACCAAACGCGCCCGACTGGATTGTGAATGATTTCATCGGTTGCGCCATTCTGAAAAGCAAAACTAAAGTGACTTTGGTGCTAGATAGGTTCACCAAACCACTTAAGCAGGAACATTAGGTTGGTGTCGATAAAGTTCTCTCTCTCTCTCTCTCTCTCTCTCTGTATGTTTGTATGTACGTAAAATGAAACAAAACCAAGGATCTGAAAATGAGTCGAGAGGATGAGAGACCAGAAGGAAATGGAGATGGAGCATGGATTCTCTGAAACTACTGGAATGGGCTAGTTGGGGAGATACGAGAAGGAATATTATCTTACTTGTCTGGTTCTTTTAGAGTTTTCACTTTCTGACGTTTTCTTTCTCTGTGAATATGAAGGCAGGATTTTCTTCTTCTTCTTCTTCTTCTTCTTCTTCTTCTTCTTCTTCTTATTTTCTTTCTATTTTGGTTTTTGTCTTTCCTGCTCCGCCCATTCGACTGGTTTCCGGGTCTTCCTCCTTCTATTCCACCCTTGTCGTCTGCTGGGTCATCTTATCTGGTATGTGATTTGACCCTCCTGTTCATCGTACTCCGAGACGGAAATGTTCGGCATATGTTTGTCCTGATAGATGTGTCTGATCTAGATCGAGCTGGTTCTGCAACGGAGGATTCTTAGTTCTTCGTTTATACTCCTACTTTTAAAGATTTACGCACTGGATTGAGCTAACTGATGATGTTGCAGGACATTAACGCCAAACAGGACATAGACCAATAAAATTAAGTAAAGGCCAAACAGGACAGCGATGCAGTCAATTTTAGGTTTTCATCTTGATAATACTTTAAATGCTGAGAGCATCTTCGACTTGTGGATTAGCTCACCAGAGATGGGGAAGTCGATTTATTTCCTTCTTATCATCTACACAACTGGGGATCTTCTTTTTTCCAGGAAATAGTTGGAGAAATCTAGTATCCGTGTTCTTTTTCTTTTTCTTTTTCGCATTAGCATCTTCTAGCAGTTGTTGAATCTGAAGACGAAGAACCTGAGAACCGATTTCGATTAAACATCTTTGCTTATTTATGTTGCATTATTTTGTTAGTACAGAGACTTGTGGGCCGCAATAGGATGACTTTGCGAACTCGAATTGCATGCATAAATTGTGATAGCCAGTTATATTTCTCGATTATGTTTGGGTTTGACTTCAAGGGAAGAAATGACGCAACAAAACAGAGCATAAGATAGATTAAAGATGGCTCCTCCACCATTTCCACAATGTGGATCTATACTTCCTTTTTATTAGCCAGTAAACTTGTCATAACATATAGCAAATCCTAATTTTCCCCTCATTAAACGACGTACTTTGTTCCCACTTGATGTAAAGGGAAATAAAACCTATTGTCCCGGAAAAATCCCCATACCCCAAAGAGAAAAGTTGAAGGCTAGAGCCAGCTACCATCAGAGCCCATTTAGCTTGCCATACCCCAATCTCCCTTGTAGCTGTCATGTTCACTTGTGCTTCACAACCAGGGGGCTCCTCACATAGTGCGTACCATCCGACCAGATCAACCGCCCAAACACATAATCAACGGGCTTGCCAGCAATGTTAGGTTTCAACACCAGCTTGAATTCCTTCTCTTCCTGAAACCTTTCGAACACCAGGCTCTGCGGTTGGACAGAGACCGACACTCCCGCTGGTGCCTTAACGCGCGCATAATACGTGCCGGGAGTGCCCACATTCCTCACCCTTCTTGTGACCACCACGGTGCCGTTGAGATCCGGGACAGTGATAGAAGGGTAGTTCATATCCGCCGTGTTAAAACTTTTAGGGCATGTGTGAGTATCATTGGCGAATAATCTCAGTTGGGCTTCCTTGTAGCCACGAGCGCATAGGTAGTCCAAGTAGTCGTTGGTCGTCAGGTCATACAGGAGACCGGGGTCCATCGCACGGTTTGGCCGGATGTGTCCAGCACCATAGGAAAATGGAGTAGCCTTGACAAAAGATGAATCCAGCATCGGCTCTACCTTGTTGTCTCGTGTTCTTGCTGGGTAAGGGTGAAAGTTCCAATCAATGATACGACAAAGAAGTAAGAATCTGCTTGCTCTTGACATAGCAGAAAAAGAAATAGAAGGGAGAATACTTGAAGATATATTACCGGTTGTCATGATTGCTGATCGTATCGCGGCCGGACTCCAACTGGGATAGAGGGTTTTGAGGAGACCAACGATGCCGGACACATGAGGACAGGACATCGAGGTGCCAGACATTACAGTGAAAGGCGTTTTACGCTTGTCGAAATCTAGACCTGTTGGACCAACTGCCAGTGAATAAGCAGCAATGATGTTCACTCCCGGTGCTGTAATGTCGGGCTGAAGAACATTAACGACAATTAGATCTTTTGGCATAGAACATAACAGTCTAAAAGGTAGTCAATTAACCAAAAAGAGCATAGATGCCATTAGAAACTCTATTAACTGGTCTCACTCATATACCTTCAGGATTGCTGGATCTACGAAGTTCGGTCCCCTGGATGAGAAGGAAGCCATAAAAGGAGCAGGTGTTGTGTTCAACATTGTCTTCACATGAGTCATGTGAGCCATAGGAAACCTATGTGAGACAGATACGTGCGCACGTGCGCACAGAGAAGTAAAAGCATATATAAGAATTTGAGAATCCTCAAGAAAATTGGGATGCACCCAGAAAGATGATTGCGAGGAGGCGGAAAAAAACAAGGAACTGCTTAGAAAATTTACTTTGTGGAGTTGATGTAAGTGAAGAGAACCTTCCCATCCATGAAAGAAACGTGAGCAGCCGGAAGAAAATGGGCATCAGCAAGGGTATCATTTCCAGCCACTTCATCATTGGCGAAAATCATCCCAACAGCACCCGCACGCACAGCTTGAAGGCCCTTGTCGACCCTTGCATTATCACCGCGAAGGCATGCCAAGATCTTCCCCTTCACCTTCTTGTGGTCGAGGGTTCCAGCCTTGCAGAGCAGACTGCAACAATTGAAGCATTTCTCAGAATTCATGTAACGGTTTATGAAGTTAAATTACTATACAGAAGTGGATGTGACTGATAAGTAGAGGTCATTTGAAAAAAAAATCAGCAGATTAAACTCACGCTTCTTCGGCTGACACATTTGCAACCTTCGCATCTGCACCGCTGATTAGTGGATAGAATTGATTGGATGGCAAACCATGGGCTGAAAGGCTCGAGCCCTTTCAAAAAATTCAGAACAGTGCACGTTAGTATCAAGAAAGAGAGTAACTATCTGAAATACAAGGATCCACAAACCGAATATGAACTGAAACTGATATTCAGAAAGCAAATCCACGTGAACTGGAGAAAGTTCTTTCGGGGCAGCAAGATGGAATTAACAAGTTTAGTCATTAGACTGCACACAGATTCAGAGCCAAATGTAGGACGAATTGGAAGCTCATCTGTGTATAAGAGCAGTCTAATACCTTTAAGTGCTGCTTGTCTCCAAGAGCAACGTAAGTCGTGAATTCCCGGTCAATGGTGCTCGCAGCAACGGTGATCATCCACGGAGCAACATTAGACACAGTCCCCAGTTCTGGCCCATCGTTGCCGGCAGAAGAAACCACCACAACCCCATTCTTAGTTGCATGAAAGGATCCAATGGCAACTCCTTCCATGAAAAATTCAGTTGGAGCCCCGCTTAAAGACACGGATAGAACATCGACGCCATCGCTGATCGCAGCATCAAAGCCTGCCAAGATGTCCGCGTCAAAGCACTGATTTTGAGCGATTGGCCAGCACACTTTGTATGCTGCCACACGGGCCCTTGGAGATCCTCCCTTAGCCGTTCCATTGCCATACCCAAAAACACTCGCTCCTGGGACAAAGCTTCCCCCTGCTGTCGACAGAGTGTGGGAACCGTGACCATCATTATCCCGTGCAGTGTAGAATGTGTAGTTAAGATGTCCGGCATATGCAGCATAGCCTTTGTTGAAGTACCTCGCTCCAATCAGCTTCCTTCGTACAGGAAAATGAGAGATTGGATTCACAAAGTTGCGAAAGTCGCATGAAACAATTGTTCAAGGTTCATTAATTTAATCATCGCTAAATGAAAGAAGAGCACATATAGAAAAGAGAGAATTCGAAGGGTTGCAAGCAAAAGCGTTAAAAATGAGTAAAACTAGTAACTCTTAACGTTTCAAGAAAATCATGTCCTTTTGATGGTAAAACCCGTAAAAGGAAAGGTAATTTCTTTCGTAAAACTCATCAAAAAGAGTAAACTTAGGTAGATTAAACAATATTTCAGAAGATAAGGGTAATAATTATCGCATCATAACGACGACAAGTAATAGTGAGCTTGCTTCAACAAGCAGTATTAGCCACGTAAACAACATAAATGCAAGGGGAAACAGGAAACATGCATGAGCTCGTGAGGAAGCAAGCCTCGATCTACCTGAAGATGCAAAAAGTCAATGTCGTAGCTTGCTAAACAATGAACAACTAGGCGAAAGTCCCTAGGTGCGCTGGTAATCGCATGCTGTAATTGGACACGAAATAGCTGAGCAGATCAAGGGCTAACACTATAATTAATAGAGTTGAATAACATAGATTTTTGTACTTTTGCAACATGATATAGCTGAGAAGAGAACTATCTTTTTAACTGTAATAATACCAAAGGCACGTCCTTTCTAATGAAATTCAAACTTTTGGAGTTCTGCTTGGTTAAAAACACTAACAATCCCCTTGAAAGTGCTGCGAGTGACGACTTTAGATGAACACATTTCTGTGTCGACTGGAGATTTCTCTTCGAAACTCAGTTTTATATAGTCACTGTTGTTGCCCACAGTTAACAATCCTCTGATGTAACTTATCTTTTAGATTGGTACTCTAGTAAAGATCACGCCATCTTTCTAATGAACCAGTAATGTTGTAGTTATAGAAGCACCACCATTCGTTAAAACAAAAAGGTTGAGCAACATGAGCCAACCAAACCGAGAAGCGCCCAGACCAAATGAAATCGAACGTTTCCTAAGGGCATCAATGACTTTCGGTCCAGTGATCACCTGACGCAAGTCAGGTGACTATCTCCCATCCCCACCCTTCATTTGTCTTCTGCCCCCTCAAGTACAGGATGTAGAGCCCCCCTCCACCATTGGATCTCCCTGACTAGCAAAAAGCTAGTCAGACGATCCGGGACTGCTTAAACTTGATTGATGATTTTTTTTTATATATTTCTTATGCAGATTTCTTTCCCTTCACTTGTCACATGTCCCGCCTTACTGTCGTCTCTCTTTCTTCTCTCATCTCACAAGTCCCCTCATACAAATTCATTTTATTTTTATTTTGATTCACCGATTACCGTTCAAAAACCAATTCCTCTAGTAGAAAGACATGTTTTTCCTTTTTACAAAAAGAAGGAATATAATTGTAAACGTAATTCTAAAAACACATGACAAACAAGTCAACCGAAACAAAAACAAAAAGTTCATTAACTTGTGGAAAGACTTGTTAAACTAAATTAAACAATGCGAGGCAAAGTAGGAAAGGAAATTATTTGCGAGGAATAAAACCTGTTACAAGAAAATCCATCTTTAATTCCCCGCTGACAAATTCCACGCCATTTTTCCGGGACAGGGCCCATGCCGTCATCATTAAAGCTCTTTGATTCTGGCCAAACACCTATTGGAAAAAAAAAAACCAGAAAGGAGGAACCATAAGCATCTCCTGCAAAAAATCAAATGGATAATCATTTGACAAAGTCACTATGTAGTGTATGTATTGTGCAGAAAGGAAGCAAAACCATTTTGTGAATAGTCAAGACTCGTATACAGAGACCCTACCACCAACCCCTGAAGCGTTTTCCATGGAAAAGTTATGATTCCTTTTGAAAGGACAATGAAATCAATGGCTTTGAGTCAGTGGATAAAACCAAGAAAAGTGGCAGAGCACGAATACACTATGAATCTTTCCACACATTGTCAGAAAATGACATAGAAAGTCTATAACAAGGAGAATTCTCAATCATTGATTGTCTCAGTTTTCTTTAATTCTTATTAAACAATAACTAGAGCACCAATTTACCGAACTCATGAAACTCTTTGGAAAATATTGATAAAGGGAAAATTTTCTTATTTGGTAACTTATAACTTTTCTGATATGAGCAAATCAGCTTTGTAGTCTCGCTTTTGTTCACCGTGTGCAGAAGATGCTGATCTAGAAACAATAAGGTCAAGTCAGCACAGCAATGCTTGAGTAGCAGAATTGTTGTGGTCGACTTCATGAACTCACTAAATGATCGAGAAACTAAACTTTGAAAACGTGCAGCCATCAAATCAGGTTCCAAAAACACATGCGACTAAAGCAAATTCAAGGGTCAACGGATATATGATGGCAAATTTAATTAAACCAATTTGACCAAAATAAAACAAAAGAAAAATAACTTCACCGTTGAATTTTATTTATTTAATAGAACTCCGCAGTCCCATAGATAATGAAAGATACCGGTGTCGAGGTTGCCGATAATTGTGTCTTCCCCAAAACTGGCCTGCCTCAAGATGGAGCTCTTAGGAATCACTCCATCTCTCTCTAGCCCTAAGAACTCCCATGACCTCGTTGTGTGCAGTTTCCTTCCTTTGCTTAGAAACACAGATAAGACATCTGGGTGCTCTGCATCAAAAGTGAAGCGATGAGTTTTGTAGATGGAACAGAGGAAAACAGAGCACCATTATCTTGGCTTCACAGATCACCAAACTTATAAATCAAAGTCACAAAAAATATAGCCAAACTCTAACCGGCTATTTCCGCCGCTTTTTCCTCCTCGAGAATGGCAGCAAAACCATTGATGGAATGAGTATATGAATAGAAAATTGCCTCCTGAGCCTTCTCATTGCTGTCCAAATAAAGTTGAAGTACGGAACAATGAAATCGTATTTTACTACGAATGAAGAAAAACAACGAGTTCCATTCTTGTGAAATATAAATTCGAACTACACCTTCCCAAGTACGATCCGAGTAAATCATAATGAGTGTTGGTGACGGTCTTGATATCTGCTGCGGTTGGTTCTGGACCGTGTGCATGAGATCCTAAGTACACAATGTACGGCTAAAGCCCAAAGAAAGTAGAAAAAATGAGGACATTGAAAAGCAAACGCCCAGAAACTATCAAAACTGAGAAGCAGAGTGAGAGACAACATGGTTAGAAATCAGAGGAAGTGCCATAAAAGAAGATTTTTTGGGGGAAAAACCCAGATAAAAGATGAAAAAAAAGGAGCCATTCTGCCAAAAGAATTGGTTATCAAAACGGAAGACTTTCATTATTGAAGACAGAAAAATTTCAATGATCTTTTTTTTTTTTTCTTACAAGGCAAAAAGTGAGCATTACCTTTGTCAAGGCAAAGGCGGGTGAATGCAGCAGACACAAAAGCAGGACTGAGAGGAGAAAACGGGAATCAAAGGAGAGTCCCATTGCTCTCCGCTTCTTCTGCAACTGAAAACAAACTCGAATATAACACAAATTACTCTGTTTACGGACGAGAGGTGCAAATGAAGCGTTTTGCTCTGCGTTCCCCTGTTTTTAAATCTTTGCTTTCGCTTTTTCATGGAAGAAATCTTGACGTAAAAATAGGGAAGCTTCCTTCTTTACCTATCATCACCACCATTATGGAATGCCGGGATTATTCGAACTTCCCTCTGTTTTTCAGCAAGATCGTGAACCATGAGTTTGATTATGGTTAAAAATATATATTATTTGATACTCTCTCCAAAATTAGTGGCTTCGAAAGTGCGAAGAGAGAATGTTAAAGGCCAATGCTGATTTTGTAAAGTCGACGTGATCCTACGCACTCAAGTTGAGGACAGCGAGCATAGAGGAGCGAGGAATAATTTTCATTTGGAATTTTGCTAGGTGCTCTACTGTAGGGATAGTTCTTTTTCTTTCTGCTTTTTTGTTCTCTTTGGCAAATGCTACGTCTCTATATCTATCCTCTATGTTATAAGACAAATAGAAAGCATCTTTCAACCTTAATCGTTTTTGCCAAGAGAAAAAACGAGTAAAGTCAAAGTCTGACGAATAATGACTGGCATATTGCCGAACAAATGACAAAAGAAAGTATCTTGAATTGATAAAATGTATCCATCTTTGATCCATTCCATATATCCTCATCTTCTAAAGCAATATCTCTTATGATTCTTTCTTTATTTCTTCTTCTTCTTCTTCTTCTTCTTCTTCTTCTTCTTCTTCTTCTTCTTCTTCTGCTTTTGGTACATACGAAGGTTTGTGTTTATTAAGACTCGAGTACTAAAAGACGTAGCCAAACTGGATTGGGATTGAGTGCACTAGGCGCATGATCACTGATTACTTAGGTGCCCACGGATAGTTCTCATCCCTCGGTGTCGCGGTGTTTTGACTATGTGTAAGTCGCTTGCGGGTACTTGTATTATAGACGAGTCTCTGTAAAACTTCTAGATATTTCTCATAATTTTCTTTCCGTCAATGCCATTAATCACTATATGCATGCATATTGGATTGTGAAACTGATAATATAAGTAGAAATTTCATCAGCAAGAGTCACTTATTCCATCATGCACGAAAGAAGGGGAAGAAACAAGCTAGACCCGTTTTTCCGGGCAGAATGTATCGTTCTTTTCACTGAGTGCATTGGTGATGGCGAATAACCTTACCAGAATCATCAAGCTCGACTCCGACCCGGATGTGTTTGCTATCGATGGCCGAGCTGCCCAACAACACTTGCTCGGTCGATGCTAGTCTCTTCCCAGAATTTTAGATTTGGCATTTTGAGTTTCATGCCGGCTCAACAAGCTTAACTCTGGAGGTCACCAACCAATCAATAAGCCAGCTTTACGAAGTTTGTCTGCATCGAATACTAGGAATCCTGTCCGGTGATTGGTCTGTGAATAATGAACGTAATGGGAGGGTTGAAACCTGCGACCACGTCGAAGACACGTCCGTCGCTGTCCGTTTGGCTTTACCATATGCCCGAACAATAACGTATATGGCGGGCCGATTATCAAATGTCAAATCCTCACTCCGCATCGCCTGTAAAATCTTGGAAAATGGATAGTGTCTCGGGATTCTGGAGTATCCTTTGCATTCAGGTTATGAACGTCATCAAAGTCCCCACATACTAAAAATAAAAACCCAATGTCCAGCCTGATCAAATCCACTGAGTCTCTAAAGACGACACAGACCGACACTTCTCATCTGGTGAGAACACTCAACCCAGCTCTAGCCATCTTATTTCTGCCTTATGTTTCTTCCCTCTGCTGAGTGCTTTCCTTTCAACATAAGGAAGGTGGTGCGTGAAGGAGACGGAAAAGCCCAAAACAAATACGCCTACCTCACTCAACCCTGGCCGATCGCTGCCATTCAATCACGTGCTTCTCACGTGCCTTCCTCTCATGCCGAATAGCAGAAGCAGCTACAATCGTTTAGTCATTCATTGCCTAATAATGCATATGGGTGCCACATTACTTGCTTCACTCGAGGGTCAAAATGTTATTTATCTTCCCTTTAAGCCAAAAAAGGAAAAAAAAAGAAAAGAAAAGAAGAAGGTATTTTCTGCATATTTGTATATATTATTTTTCTTTGGAATGATAGTACTTTCAAGGGATGATAAATTAGAATAGATATCGGAATTTGATATTTCAATAACATAAAAGGGAATCTTTATTCATATGTGGAACACGAGTCATTCACCAATCAATTAATGATACTTTTTTTAAGAGATGATGGTATGAAAATTTGGGTATCGCTATCTTGCCTCTTAAAAGTACAAAAGATCCGTAGAATCTTGAAAATTGGAAATAGGACCGACTTTTCTTTTGCCCCATAATAGAATTGTTTTTACCATATTGGGATTTGCCATGGAGCTGTCATCTGTAGGCCCGTTTGTCACATAGCCATTTGGGCCTACATCCCATCAATTACTTGAAAGGAGCTGTACTTGTTCAGCAAGTTACTCGCTCAATGGGCCTGGCTCAACCTGTATATGCATATTTAAGGCACGCATGATTGAAATTCTATCTAGATTTTTTTTTATTCTGTTCTAGAATGAGTTTCTGAAGAAAGAAACGCATAAGAATTTCTATTCTAGAACTAGAAATCTGTTTGATATGGTAAAAAATTATGTTTCTGTTTCTGTTTCATTTGATTTTTTTAAATTTTTTAGATTGCAAGATGTTCATTCCAATAAAAATCATATACTTATTATTTTGCCCAAAAAATTGAGAAATTTGATCACATTTTCTATTGTAATCGAACTCCGAATTCACTTTAGTTGCATAAATCATAATATATAATAATTCCCAAAAAACTAGGAACGAGGAGGATACCCAATATTAAGGTAAGGCATTTTTTTGTAGGTTTTACTTGGCCAGTCCGCGACTATATTGGTCAGAGTTAAATTGGAAAAGTGATGATATTCTAATGTAGGAATTGATTTTTCCAAGAAAATTTGGCATTTCCAAATAGAACTTTGATTTTTTAAAAAAAATTTAAAATTTTTTATAATAGAAAAATATATTTTTTAATCTTTAATAATTTTTACATTGTTTTTTTATAATTTCTGAATTATATGGATTTTTTTTAGATTTTCTTAGGTTTTTTATTAGTTTATTAATTTTTTATTTTTAATTTGAAGAATGACTTTGGACCGGGTTGGGGCACATTCGAAGGAGAGGAGAAAGAGAGCAATCTTGATTAGGGCAAAAAATGAAGAAAAATGGTTAAAAGAGAGTGGATTCTTAAATAGTGTCCGAGAATGAGAAATGAAAAGATTTTCATTTCTCATTTTTGCCTGAAAACCAATTCTGGAATAGAAATCTATTCCTAAAATATTTTTACCAAACGCTATTTTGTTCCAGAATGAGCTTATTTATTCCAAAACTCTTTCTTGAATAGAATTAGGTGCGAATCATGTGCGCCCTTAATCACCAACATTATGAGTGGCCTAAACAGGATCATGAGCATTATGATCTTGGAAACGTCCTCGGCAACGGTACTCATGACCGTCGATGTGTTGGTTGCCAAAACAATGGGCGAGTGAATATTTTCAAGACGTCTCGTAGCGGCGATCGAAGTCAACCGAGGAGGAAATTTCCAGCATGCACGTTGTTCGTCGGGTCAAAAACTTAGAGCCACCGCTGGGTACAGGGGTGGAGCGAGGACTTTACCAGCAGTACCCTCTTGACCTGGTCCTACCTTGGTTTCTTCTATTTTCTAGCGCCTCTAGTTCTTGCGCTCCTTCCATTACTTTCAATGCCAGAAGTAGATATCCCAGTAAACTCCCACTGTCCGGAATCAGCGGTTGCCCAATCCATAGAAAACGACCCCATTGGCTTTGTATGAGAAGACCATAAACCATATGTTACTCTTGTTTAACAAGTCAGGTCAACCTGTTAACATTGACTTTCTTTTGGGGGGGGCTTGCATGGGGTGGTATTTCAACCATGTGCTCGCGTGCATTTGAGACCATTGACTCCCTTTGGGGGGGGGGGGGTATCCAATCATTTGAGACCATTGACTCCCTGTGCAAGCACAGCAATCCACTGTACAGAATCGGGTTGATATGGCCATTGAAAGGTTAGAAACTTGTGGTGAGCAACTAGTACATGTTTTTGATGATATTTGTTTAAGCAAGTGATTCGATTGAGTATCAAACGATTATTGTGTGATAGCCAATCATCCACCTAGAAGACAATGGACTCCTTTTTCAGTATTTGACGCAATTTGATTATCATGTGACTCGAATACCAATGACTTTCATTTAGAATCTTGACTTACCCTCGATATGATGCTAAATTAATGAATTAAACCAAAGTTGATATCTGTCTTGTCCTTGTAGTGACAAGTTGTGTCTTCCCAAAAGTCAACTTCAGTTTTTCCTTCTTTTACTATGAAGAACTGTGCTTCCTTAGTCAATTTAACTCCTGTTTGGGAGAATACCATCCATGGGCATGTCTTGTCAATCCTACTGGACGTTTTCTTTTTCATTCACTCCCGCCTCTCCCCGTTCCTTCAATTGGCAGCTGTTTAAATCTAAATTATTCTGGAATCCCTCTTGAAGCTGTGTATATGTTAGAACGAACTTATTAAAGAAAGGCATATTTGAAAACATAAAGCGAGTGGAATTTGCTGCATCACGAAGATGATGATCATCTTCAAAGTGTCAAGTTGCAGTCCGATGTAGACAGAGCTTTGGTCTTTGCCAATTTTTTTTTATTATTATCTTTTAGTCAATGGAAACAATTCTAATTTTTTTACGAACATTTTCATCGTGCCGAAATTATAGTCAAAATGATCGCCAACTGGTGGTCCTCAAGAAGAGGCGTTTCCTTCATCATAAGAAGTGGGGTCATACATGGTAATCCCATGGACTACGCATGCTATGTGATTTTTTGGCCAGAATGTAATTCAGCCATGAACATTCAACAACAAAAAAAAGCCCTTTCCAAGATGGAGAATTTTTAAGAATTGCAGTATTGCAATTGATACCTTCGCAACATCCAAAGGACTCGTCACACGGTATCTTGTGTTTGATCGGAAATGTTTTTCTCCTCCTTAGTTAAGTTCACTTTACTTATACATACATAAACTTATATCTTTATTCTAATCTTCTCGTTGATATACGACGTTTGGTTACAAAACAGTTTCACTTGATAATAAGTCTTTTCGATTATTATGAAGATAACTTTTCATCCCTATATTTTTATATCTTTTCGAACCAAGTTTTTGTATCATCAGTTTGTTTCATCAACTTCTTCTACTTTCATAAATTGTTTAATCAATTTCCTCAAAAACTAAACCAGCCAAATTCAACTAATCGTGGCTGTTGATGCCGGACTATGACATGGATATAATTTTGTTGATATGGATGCATGTCGGTACCGTCGAGCAAATGAAAAGGTGAAGGAAAAACTCTCTTCCCTGCCAACTTGGATGCCACATGGACTCGCAAGCTGTAAAATTTTATAACATCACCTAAGATGTTTCCCAGCGATCATATCAGCTGGATTGACCATATCGGTGTTGCACGAACTTGATAAGAAAAGTTGTGAAAATGAAAGGATATGATCTGACAAATTGAAAATACAAGAATTTGATTAGAACAGAAGTGATAATACAAAGACGAAAAGTTGAATTTTTCCCATATTATGTTGATTTAACTATATGTACCAGGGTGGTTTCGTATTGGCTGTGCCTGGCTCATAATGTTTGGCCGAGTGGCGTTTCACAATAGAAGAGAATAATTAGTTCTTCACGCGTCATTCCACAGGATAAAATGTGGGGAAGTGAATGTTTTGCATTGCCATATCAACTAGCCGTCTAATAAAATGACTTGCCAAATCCACAAAAAGTGGCCGACCCCTTGCGTTATTTCTGGACAAGATATAGCTACGAAATCACGCAGAAAGAAGAACAAGAATTGACTTTGACTCTTATCAACCTGTCTCCGGACATTCCTAAATGGGATTACCAAAACAACAAACTTCGTGCGGCATTCTTGCCAACTGGCTCCGTCAAAGATTGAAGCCATCATTGTCATGTCGAAGTTAGATCGAGAAGATCCCCCCATTTACCAGGCTACGGATGGCCTCTCTCACATGATGGTACAAGGAGGTGCGTCTGGTTCGTAAACCACGCAGCAAGCAGGGTACTGAACACAACAAAGTTGCTTCTGCTCCCAACAAAGGGGCTTCTTCTCATCTTCTCCGTTCTCTTGGGGCTTGACTTCCGCGACGCTGACGATGGTGGCATGAGAGACCTTCTTCCGCAGCGTCCTCGTCAAGCAAGCTGTGTCGACTCCAACCCCGGTCACCACCAGATGGCTCTTGTCTATTTCTACCTCCACCGAGATAACGCCTGTCACATCATCACCATTTTAATGTTGGTAGAAAGGGAGCTTCTAACCACATTGAAGATTATTGACTATCGAAGCCCTCAAACAATAACTTCGTTTGTTGCCATGGCATGACTGTTTTTTTTTTTTTTTATCGAGCCTATCACATTTCAAAAGTCACGTCAAGTGCGCACGGGAACATGTATGTTTTCACCATGACTCATGGTTTGCCAAAAAAAGAAAGAGTTACACTAACCATGAGCATCGGCAGCAATCTTCATGGCCTTGGATCTGGCTTTTTCGCAGTCCATGCAGAGTCTGATCACAATCTTTTGCTGCAGGAATGTAATAAATGAACGGTAGATTAATAAAGATGATCTAGCTACGAAAGAAGCACCCCGACTGTGAAGTTCAAATTGCAATGAATCATGCTTGCCTTCATCTTCAAGAAAGTAAATAGGAGATGGCTCCGGGACGAGCTCTGGTTCTTTGGGAGATGAATCTTTGAAGATGACCAAGAAGCAATCAAGTTCGTTTGTCTCTTTGTATATTTATAGGCCGTGCCCTTAAGGTTTGGGACTAGATGACACCGTGATGACAAATTATGCGGTTTGCACTACAATAATCGGGGCGGGAGTGTCCATCTAGCTAATTAATAGAACTCTAATTCACCTTGAAAAGCCATGGTACAACAGGCTTAGCCAGCCTCGACATTATTGACTTTCGTTCTTCGGTAATATTGTAATGAGAAGTGGCCCTTCCTGTCCTACGTGATGTGATACTTCTAGCCGGTAGCAAGTGCGGCCAATTCTTTCTCTATTCAAGCGCTGTCAAATTGTCAATGTGCTCAAAACAGTCTTCGCTAAATCAAATTACCGAATCCATCAAAGAAGAGAAGTTATCTAGCAGGATGGGAAAATCTCTCTCTCTCTCTCTCTCTCTCTCTCTCTCTCTCAACAAGTTGCTTGGACATTAAGATTTGAAGAGCTGGACTCAATAAGCCCCTCTTTCTTAACAAGTTGCTTAGCCAATAGAATTTGAAGTGATGGACTCAATGAGCTTGGCTTGCTAACCTCCCACGTGCGTCCCACTTTGCTGTCCAATCAGGATAAGAAAGTGAAGTTTGTAAGCTGGGGGACCAGCGCAGCGGGCTATACTCTCAGGTATCCCTCGCTGCGTTTGTAAACAAGCAAGTGATACGAAGGCTGAACTAGAAATATGAGAGGCTATGATAATACATTCCGGGCGTGTTTGGTAACCATTCTCGTTCCAGAAATAATTTTTTTTTAAGAATGAATTTTTTTGAGAAATGGTTCTCGGATGAGTTTTTAGGAAGAGAAATGTGTTTGGTAATTGAACAAAATTTCTTGTCCCAATACTAGAAAAATAAAAGAAATGCGGTGGTTGGTGACCTACGACGGCGGCGACCGACGGCAACGGTGATCGATGGCGGAGGTGGCAACTGGCGATCGGTGGCTAAGGTCGATGACCGGCGGCTGACGGTGACAACCAGTGGCGGGCGACAACAGTGGTCGATGACCGACAATCGGTGGCCGATGGCGATGGGTGGCAACCTACGATGGCGGCGACCGACAGCGACGACCGGCGTTGGGCGGCGATGGTGATCGATGGCGGAGGTGGTGACCAACGATCGGCGGCCGGGGCTGATGACCAGCGGCTGACGGCAACGACTGGTGACGGGCGGCAACAATGGTCGATGATCGGCGACCGATGGCAATGACCGACAATGGGCAGCGACTGTGGCTGGCGACAGGCGGCAACCGACAGCGACCGGCGATCGATGGCGATGACCGGCGGCGAGCGATGATGATGGCCGGTGACCAGCAACGGCGATGGCGGCCGAGGCTAATGACGGGCAGCCAACGGTGACGACCGGAGCGGGCAACAACAGTGGCCAATGACCAGCGGCGGCAACAGCAAGAGATAAAAATGAAATATAAAAAAATTAACTTATTAATTGGTACTGTACATTTTTGTCCTAGAAATCGAGAACCAAAATTTTTTTATTCTCATTTCTCGTTCCAAACCCATCCCCAATCATTTTTTTATCCCGAGAATAGAATGAGAATGAGAATTTGCCAAACAAATTTCTCGTCCTAAACTCGTCCGGGGACGAGAAACTGAGAATGAGAAGATTTGGCATGGACAAACTGCATTTTATTCTAGTATCATCGTCATAACATAAGGGTCTCTGCTTGATCGACATTGAGACATTTCATCGATACTTACACAACCCCCGGTTGCAGGACAACTAAAAATGAGAGTGAGTAACATACATTCTTATTCACCAACCCTGAAAGATTGAGCCAAATCTAACCAAAAGCAACTGAAGCGACTCATCTCGGTCAATTAAAAGTTTCTCAACTCGAGATCAGGCCAAACAGCATCTTCGAACTAACTATGATGAAGAGGTAACTACTGGCTGGTCGTCTTCATCTGTACCAAAATATCGGTCTCCAAACTCGCCAATGCCAGGTATAACGCGGTAATCTTTATTTAGACCAACTTCAATCTCAGAAGTCACAATCTTTATTCTTGGAAATGTTCTGCATACCACATGCACACCTTGAGGTGCCTAGTGGAATGTAAGCAATAAAGAAGTCAGTCCATTTCTTCATTAGGTAGAAGGATCCGCAAGAAAGTCAAATTTCCAATGGTGAAGCTTATCATATCAGAAATTGCTTTCCACTTACAGATATGAGGTTAAGAAAAATGATGTTGGACTCTGGTACACCCTTCCTTATGAGTAAAGAAATTGCTTGAACAGCTGAATTGCCTGGCAGAAAAATTGGGTCATCCTGGCCAATTCTCAGAAGAACTGATGGAGAAACTTGAGACTGTCTAAAACTATAGATATATCATGTGTTACTATAATCAGACAGATAAGAAAAGAGAAGAGCCTAAGGAGCCGTTCGATGAAGTGTAATGAGAAGCGAAAAAGAGTGTTAAAGCTTAAGGAGGACCTCCAAAAACCTTCCAACTATTTATCCCCTGATACCACATCAGATAAAGAATCTAAAAGGTAGAGACCACTTGTCGCAAGTTGATATTTCAAGAAAGACCATTTTTTCTTAAGGATATATTATATTCTACGATAATTTAATTGCACAGTTGACAACCAAAATACCAGCTCTGATTCCTTATTCTTGGTTAGCACCAAAACTATGATTCAGCTATACATGACAAACCTGTTCCAAGAATTGGATCCAGCAGCAAAACATGCCTCTCAGCAATGTCTTTTGGCAATTTCTCATAAATTAGCTGCCAAGTTCAGCAAAAAAAAAAATTCAGGAAAAATTGAATGAGGGTATGCACAGGACTTCATGTGCTAGAGTGTAAGAGAGAGAGAGAGAGAAGCATACATGCTGGCCATTGTCCCCTTCCCGGTGAATAAGAATCTTCCCTATTTTTATACCTTTACAACAAGCTCGCAGAGCATTCTCCATACTCTCACCACTGTTATCAATCATAACATTGATTATTCAATCACAATGCCACAATGGAAAAGAAAATCTGACAACAGTCAATTATAAATTGACAGGTAAATGGAAATGGATTCCAACCATCTCTCAAATCCATCGAACATCGATCAGTTAATCAGAGAAAAATGGAAAGACCTAGTCAAGATTCACAACTTTCAAAAGTTTCTTATCCAAAAATCCAGTTATGAATCACTCATGCTGCCATTACATCAGTAGCCAAAATCACTCCGTGTCACAAGTTGTGAATTGAGACAATTTAAAACCAAAAGTCATAGGAAATGTCCATAGTATCTATTCCACCATCACTAACTCATTTTAGAAAATTAAAGATGTCGCCTAAAACTTAATGTATCGTATAGTTAGTGCTTACAGATCTGGGACATGAGAAGTACCTCCGAATAACAGAAACACCACATAATCTCTTGCAGAAATCCACACCGGTATATACCGATCCTGCAGTCACCGGAAGAAACTTCAGAAGGTAAAGCAGCAAAATCATCCCCATCAGAAAGTTTGAGCAGAAAATCTTCAACAAAGGAAAGATGAGATAATCCACTTATAAACTCTGTCACTGAGTTTACTGTTTTGGGTAACACATATCATGATTCTGGTTGAGAGATCTCTCTTGCCGGTCCCATCCCCAGGGGGCTCAGTAATCTATTAGAAGTTCGTGAAACCATAATACTACAACTCACCAGTAGGCGTAACCACCTGCTTTTCAGTGAATGGCAGGTGCCCTAAACCATGTTCAACCACCTGAGTTAGGAAAAGAACTGTAAATCATAAGGGAAAAGATCTCACTTTCAGCAAATAATGCATAGGATTGTTGTAGTTGGAAACAAAAGACCCACCAATCGAATTAATCGATCAGAATAGAAGATGAAGTCATGCTTTGTTATCTTAGAGTCGCGTATTAGAGTATGCATACCCCGAATCTGCAAAGGACAAAAGCATTGATTGGATAAACTTTAGCTTTTGGAAGCAGCATAATATTCCACTTAAGCATTTTCATTTAGAGCTTGGGTATACACAATATAGATGAGAACCAAAAATAGTTTATAAGTTACCAGGAAAGAAAACTGTACCTACCTGAAAAGTCGATTGAATGACATACAAGTTTGGATATATTTTACATAAATTGTCCTGGCCAAGCTTTGTCCTAATATGTTGAACTATTAGATCAATGGCCACGTGATTGTCTCCTCCACGGGGGATAATGATATCAGCATACTTCTTCGTTGGAAGGATAAAATCATCAAAAGCAGGCTTCACAAATTTTGAGTACTGCAGCAAAACTAGGTGGACTAAATACTTTGGGCTAAAAGGTAGACAACAAAAAAATCAGATGCAACCTGTTGAGTTGAAGAAACACCAATTTAGTGCTAAAGATGCTGACACATGGAATACGGTAAGACAAAACCTACAACTGGCAGAGTCTTAACATTAGAGCACCGGTACATTAATCGTCTCTTTTCTATTGTCACATGCATAAAATTTTCTTTTCTAGAACAGAAACAGCTCTTTCCCATTCTTTCATTCTTGAAAGGAAAAGCAAAAAGACTAATCTCGTGAACATGAAGTTAGCATTATCATGCAATCAATCACTACTGGCAGGCTACAGTTCTGACCATTGGAACAATTTTTGCTCAAAAGATTGCTATCTTTTGCTTTATAAATCTAATGCAGTGAAGCAAAAGCAACAAAAGAAGATGCCAACCTGATCGAGTACAGCACCAATATCTCGTCCCTTTTCAACAGTATCACGCCGTATCCTCCTTGCAAGACGTACATCAGCATCTGCACCAAAAATATAATGATTGCTAGTAAGCAGGCTCATGTTATTAACAAGTTCAAAGGAAAAGTCATATGAGGGCAACGGCAGATAATTTACACAAAGAACAATATCAAGGAACAACGCCAGAGAAACGTTACAATTGTCAGTGAAGAGCACAACTATGTATGAGTAGAATAAGATAAAAAAGTCTCTGCCGCAACATACTAGTAACTGGTTCAGGTGAATACTTACAAATGAATTTAACAATATTTTTGTTGTGGCAGAGGAGTGATAGCAAACTATCAAATTTTATCACACTTCAGCTGAAGACATCCTCATTATGGCTAGCCAATAAGAAGGGTTAACTAATGTCTAAAATTTATCTTCATCAAGTTTTTTTATACGCATGACCGATGCTTGCTATTAGAAGAGAAACCAATGAACTCACTAGGTTAAGTACTAGCAATCAGTAGTCATTTGTTTGAGGTCAATAATGAGACAGATGATATAGTGATCCCGGTTGTTCAGGTCAATAACTTAGATGACAAAGGAACCCATGAAAGTATTTAGCATATGATATTTATCACAGACTGTCAGTCACTCATCCAATCAATTCACGTACAATCTAAATTTAAGCTCCTGATTTGAACTTTAAACTCATCCTACCGTTGCATGCTTTAACCATAAAACATAAAACAACCATCCAGCCAGCTAATATGCCTGAAGCTACACTAACTGAAGCTCCTTTGCAGCTAGACATTGTGGAAGATCCATAGGGCAGATCTTTCAGCCAGATACCCTAGTGAAGACTTAAGAGATGTTGATTTCACAGTAGAACAGATACCAAATAGACACGGCTTCAACAATGTTTGAGCTTGTCATGAGTCCAATAACAACAGGATTATGAGGATATTTAATAATACGAAGGAGAAGGTGATGATGCTGAACCTGTATCGACAAATATCTTCATGTTCATCAGCTCACGGACACGAGGATCATGAAAAATCAGTATACCTTCTAAGATTATAACATCTGAAGGATTCACCTGCATTTGATGTCTCGGTAGTAAATTCTTTTGGAAGTGGACAACTTGAAAGAGCACATGTGACAAAAATAATTTTTCTCAGTTTCATATTAGATCACTGTTCCTATGAGAAAATATGTACTGACATAATGACAGAAATTGATAAGCCTTCAAGAAGTACACAGTTTGTGGCATTAGATAGTATTATAATTTTATAGATACCATCAGCACCTCGCCTTTTTTCATATTTTATGGGAACAATAAGTACTCTTGAAGTTAGAAACTATTTTGACAAATGGCATAAGCCTAATAAGGACGGGAGATGGAAGATGACACAGATGGGTGGTGCTCCATAAGCAAATAAAGAGTACCCTTCTTGCTGGATTGACATTACTCTTGTAACTCTTGAAGTCATAAATGGGTATATCTACAGCCTGACCAGTCTTCAATTTGTCCATTGAGCAGAGTAGTTGCTCAGTGTCGAATGCATCTGTTAAAAAATTTAACATTATGTTGAGAAAAGATCAATTCTTCTCCAGTGAAGAATATGCAATAGGGAACTAAAGAGAACCAATAACATACTGAACCGAGAACCTTAAAGCTAACTTCCATCCCAGAAGAGTCTGCAATAATGTTAGTATGAGCAAATTAAAAAGTTGTGATGCCAACCTACCTCAAGTGGCTAGCTAAGTGGTAAAACCATCGAGACCTTAGTGTGAGGGCATAAGCTTGGTTTGGCACAAAATCCTTTGGGACAAGGCCACAAGGTATGGGGCCTCCAGGTGTGGATGACCAGCCTTAGGACTAAATAGGGTGGTTAACTTAGTTAAACATGAAAGGTGGCCAAGGACATCACTAGCCAGCAACACCAAAAGAAAAAGAAATTTCTGAAACTCTCCCTTACTGATAGCTCAATTGTGCGTTTGCAATAACAAATAGGAATATTTGCAAGATTGTCTTTTAATAGAACTGACCATCTTTACTCAATCAACATTGTGATCTATTTGCTCCAGTAGAGGTTTTTTGTGTAACAATTATGATTAACCAAGAATCAATAAGAAATCCATAAGCAGGATTGTGAAAAGTAGACAATAAGGATGACATGAAAAGAAAAATAAAAAGAGATGGCTTCAAATGAGCAGATGGACAAAATCCCAAGTAAAAGCACAAAGTAAAAAAGTGGTGACCAAATAAAAGACAGAGGTAGAGAATATTATGGTGGATTTATATGTGACAGGTACTGTGCTTATGCAAAGAGCCAAAAGACAGAAGATTTGCCTAACCTAAAGGGCAAGACAATATAAGATGGCCTATGTCAACAATACCTATAAGAAGGATGTAACAAGAACACTGCTCATCAAGAGGAAATGTCCTCACCAGGATGGTCAAAGTTGTAATCATAAACTCGTGCAAGTTCCTCTTCATTCAAATGATGATAGAATGATTCCTGAAATGCCAGCATTTGTTTCAGTTTAAAATGCAAAGGCATCAGATGCCATATTCGAACCAAAAAACCTTCCCACTTGATAATGATACCATCCATATAATAGGTATATTACCTGGTTAACAAGTACAACACGATGATCATGAAGCTGCTGAACAATCATGTCGCAAACTGTAGTCTTTCCAGATGCTGCTCCACCGGCAACACCTGCCATAAAAGCATTGACAAGGAACATTCAAACAAGACATGTATCTAATTATAACATGCTACAAGAATACCATGATCTGATTACAAGAAAATGAGTGTAAGGTCATTTAAAGAAACCGGAGCATAGAATTTCCCAAAGATACAAATTATATTCTCACCGATGACAAATGGTTGCTTAGGCATGTTTTCAGTCACTGAGGTTGATGGTTGCTCCACTACATCTCTAGGCTGCAAAATATCCATGTGAAAACCAGAGAAATGGGCCCTTGATGAGGCCTCTATCATATCCACAATGGACTTAGAATCCATAAGCAAGGACCCCAACGAAGACTTCTACAAAATTCATGAAGAAAGACAGTCAACAAGTATTTCTGCTTAGCAGCAGTGTGCGCTAAGTTCTCCTCGATGGATAAACAGAACAGTTCCAAAATTCGAATTCAATGAGTATCCTAAGAATGCAAGACTTATATAGTCATCATCTATGTCAAAACCACTCATGCACAGTCGACATCTCAGTTCCGTAACCCAAGAAAGCTGGCATTCACTTACACAGCATCAAAAGTAAGCATCTTTTCTGGATTTTTTGCTTTTATGGAAGAGAGAGAGAGAGAGAGAGAGAGAGAGAGAGAGGACACTTAAAATGCGCAGAACACTCTGCTTCCTCTTACGTGTGCCATAGAAACATCAATGTCCAAATGAAAGTAGATTCCTAAGCTACTCGACTTTATATACCGAATCACCAGAACTGCCATACACTTAAAAAGTTTTCTGGGGTATCTGAAGTCGACATAACAAGGAACACCAGTACTCCAAATAAAACAGCAAAGCCCATTTCAATAGCACGCCTTTCCAAATCTAATTCATTTGAAAACAACCTGGATACGCCATAGCTTGTGCGTATTATACTTATTTCAAGGAAAGGATTAATCAAAACAAGGCTTCTTATCTCACCTGATTTTCGACAGCTCGGCCGGTCGCAGAGCTAACCACCCAAACTCCCACCACCTCAATCACCGGAAATTTCGACTAAAAAAAAAAATCACCGGAAACGCTTTCAGACAGGAAAACTCCAAAAAGAAAAAAACGTGGACCCGTTTGAATACCTGGCGAATTCGATTCAAAGGGAGTGATTTCTTCCAGCTGCGAGTGGACCCAGAAAAACCCACATCAACTCACGCCCGCAAGTTTGATTCCTGTTACGATAAGTACAAAAGCGAGTGACGGGGGCGACTTTTGGTTAGCATGGATAAGGAGAAGGGAGCAGGAGAGGCCCTTACCAAAAAAAAAAAAAGAAGGGAGCAGGAGAGGAAAGCAAGAACCCGCCCCCTTGGGCTCGTCGCTATCAATCGTGCCTTGAGCATAAAAACTCTTGCTTTTCTTTTCCCTCTCTCCCGAGTCGTCTTCCTCCGTCCTTCCTCATCACCGTCGTCGCAGTTTTAAGCGCGCGCGCGACTTGCTGCAAGGCGTCGCTACAAGACGAAAGCTACCGCTACATACAATTGCGAAAGAAGTTCTAAACTCAATTTAGTCATGAACCTTTTTTTTGTCAAATCGATCCTAAACTTTTTGCAACTTTACCATTTAAGTCCTTCCGGCGGACTTTGGCCGGAAAATGCATACGTGGCGGACCGGATCTTGCCGGAGACTCGTCGGCGACGACGTGGCGACGAAAAAATTAAAAAAACTCCAAAAAAATAAAAAATAAAAAAGGGAGGGCTGGAGCCCTCCACTTGTGGCCATCGCCCCCATCACCGGTGGGGCGGCAGCCATGCCCCTAGCCCCGCCGGCGTCCAGATCTGGACGCCGACAGGGCTGGGCGAGCTCTCCCCCAGCTGCTGCCCTTCAGCAGCTGGGGGAGAGCTCGCTCGCCCGGCCCTCGCCAGCCAGTGGCGAGGGCCGCCCCCGGCCGGCGAGGCGGGGGGCATGGCTACCGCTCCACCAGTGATGGGGGCGGCGGCCACAGGTGGAGGGCTCCGGCGCTCCCCTTTTTTTTATTTTTTTGGAATTTTTTAATTTTTTCGCCGCCACGTCGTCGCCGGTGAGTCTTCGGCAAGGTCCGGTCCACCACGTCATCGCCACGTATGCATTTTCCGGCCAAAGTCCGCCGGAAGGACTTAAATGGCAAAGTTGCAAAAGGTTAAGGACTGATTTGGCACAAAAAAAATGTTTATGACTGAATTGGCAAAGTAGCTAAAAGTTTATGACTTTTTTGGCAATTGTCCCGCTACATCATTGATTTAAAAAAGAAAAAAAAAACTACTCGGTCTTTTATGCCAATAAGAAAGTCCATCATTGGTCAACAGATTATATATAAAAAAATGAAATAAAATCTGGGTCACGCTATAAATAGAGATAATGATATGAATAATTCCTAACGTGATCCTTGAACTTTTAATTTATACAATGCGGTTTCTGAACTTCAGCTCGATGTATAATATTATCCCTAAACTTTGAATTTAGCCAATGTATATGTTCAAACTAATACATTAATTATATGAAAAAATTTAATTTGATCATTCCATTAAAATTAAGTTCATGAATCATATTTCACATTTGACTAAAGTTTAAAGATTATTTACGTCATCTTTTATAAGAGTTAATTACTTGAAGCCTTGCAAACTTTGAGACACTTGCACAAAATGACCCTTCCATTTTGAAAAGTTGCAAATTAATTACACCCCATTCAACTTTAGCATCGTCGCACAATAGCCACAAACTTTGAAAAAAATGCATATTATCCTTGAACTTTAAATTTAGTTATAGTTGCTAGTTTTTCCATTGGCATAGTCATTGAGCATTAATTAAAAGTGGGTTTCTCTACAAAATAACCTCTTATTGAATTATCTTAACTCAATGTGCATACATGATCTTATCTTTCTTTTTGACATTTTGACCATATAATGTAGGTTTCTTTTTATCAACAAAAAAAAAAAACAGCTAAGTCCATTTTCAGACGTGCAAACGAATAGCTATTGTAACGAAAATCAAAATTCAGAGGATAATTTATGAATTTACAAAATTCATGAGCTATGCAACGGTGATAGAATTAAGTCAAGTATTCAGTAATTTTTAGAAGTCTAGACTGTTATGCAACAATGCCAAAATTGAGGGTATTTTAACAACTATCTAAAATTTTATTATCTTTGGCGATTTATAAAGAAAAATTCCACATTACAACCTATAAATTTGAGGTTGGTGCACCTTAAGTATCGCATTTTTTTAAAGAGTTCCATTTCCCTGAACTTGCATCTTATTACATGTATTAACACTGTTAATTTTTTGTATGAAATACCATCTTTTTCTTCAATTTTGTATGAAATACCATCTTCACCGTCAATGCAAACAAGTAACAAATACAATACATAAAATAAATTTTCGAGCTGTACTGTCCCTCAAAACTTAAAAGTAGTATATTAAATTAGTAAAAAAACGAGTTATTTTAAAAGGATGAACGTAAAGTATGCTAGATAGAGATGACAAAACTAAATGGCTAACGATTAGAACAATAAAAAAGTTTCAACCTTTTGATTTGGTCCCCAGTCATCTGATTTAGCTTATCATTACAGTCAACTCATAAAAATTGCTAATTTTCTCTGTAAGATTTAAGAGAATTTGAAAACCAGGAAACTCTTGAAAAAAAGAAGGTAATTAAGTACAGGTAGAAGAAATTAAATTATCCAAATAATGTTTATAATCAACCTTACAGTGATATATCGGTTTCGAGTCTTTAAACTTTTGTTTTTTTTTAATTTCACTTAAAGTATTTCTTTTTGTAAAATTCACAAGTGCTTTTTATCTTCTATTTGTATGATTGTTCTTGATTAATTTGATTAAGGAAGTAAAAAATATGTTTGGTACAAAATTCTTCCTTTTTTTGGTATATATTTTATATTTTACATATGTGAATTGAGAGCTTAAAAGGCATTCGATACAAAATTGAAGAACAAATTGCAATTTGCCCCCTTCGTCTCTCCTCCAAAAGCATGCGCAAGGCACGTCTTAATGGAAGAAGTAAACGGCATTAGCAAGCATTGTAAAACTAAGGTTAGTACAAGCGACTTGTAGATGCAGGAAGGGATGCGGGAGGCTGTCGCGTCCGTCGGAACCAGATACGGTCGGTTTCTCGACTTCATCGTTCTCGTCGACTCTCGTTCTCCTCTCGTCCCTTGTTGATTATATGGTGGCTTGTCGTGGAATTGTGCTGAATCTCGCTGATGTCCGCGAAATGTTCCTCATTTGCTTTTAGGAGTGTCGGCGATTATGCTTAATTGTAGTCTTATGCTGTGCTTGGATTCCATTAATAGACACTCAGAAATTTAGTTGCATGTCCACCTGTTTATTAAAAAAAAATTATAAATGAAAAGGGTCAATTCTTGGGTCAACCTTGAAGCTGACTGATCCGATTCTAAGGTTGATAGGATTTGTTTAGGGTTCCAAATGGGAAGCCAATCCAAATTGGGTAGTTTCTGGATTTTGAGTTGAAATAGATGTGTCGTGAAATTGACCACCGTTAGAAATTAAAGAGCATATGTTGTCTTTGATGCTATGAAAAAAATTCTCGAACTGAATAAAGTGCATGTAAGTTGTACCCTGAATATAGATAATTTGGGCTTTATTAGATTCATATTATCCAAAAAGTCAGATGCTCCATATATGCTTAAATTGAATATACTCAATAACATCTCTTGTGCCTTCACTCTCTGATCCCAAAATTTATTATCAATAATGTCATTTCATTGAAAAATATTTATTTGATATAAAAAGATGGAGGAACTATTTTTTTTTCTCATAGCAGCCACCGCGAGATTAATTGGCAAAAACTATTGATGCTTTTATTTGAAGTTCAATTATGAAATTATGAAAGTAATTTTTTTTAACATATGGTTCCAACATGAATGGCCTATCTTTTTATCGATCTGAAGAGATGCATTTAGCTCGATGGATAAGAAGTTAACACGTGGATGCCTTTCAATTTCGAATATCAAATTACAGTTATAATTAGATAATGATTCCCATCTTTGCTCCAAAGCAAAGTCAGAGAAATTATCAGAACTCAATATAAGGCGAGCATTCGGCCACACACACACATATATATATATATGTATGATGGTGTTCTTCTCAATGAAGTCGTTCATGGCCCAATGTGATTAGTGAAGTGTTGAGCCCAAGAACTAGTTTGTGCTCTCGCTCATTCAATTGGGTCATCACTCTGTGCTAAAGAGAATTATGGGCCCAGCACTCTTATAATTCTTAGGGAGCGTTTTTTTTTTTGGGAAAATTTCGCAACAAAAGAAGATACTCTCCAGAAAATTACTTTTCAAGAAAATCTTTTATCCTTTTTTCAGTTGGTAAGCATATATTATTTTACCATAAATGATCTCCTGTCGACTAATTATTTTTAGCAGACCAAACTCGTAAAAATTCAGATATTTCATCTAACATGAAAAGAACCTAAGTTTTAAGGGGACTTAAAGGCCTTGACACTCGTGATTCCGTATCGAAATGAAAATTTCTATGTACAATGATAACCCCATATTTCATGTCTTCAATAAAATATCGGCACAAAGATTATATAAATCGTCGCCCCAATCATGGAGTGAATATTGGACTGATGGTGTTGTGAAAAGGTAATGTCAAGAAAGACAGATTGATCGACAATTGCGTGTATGGGGAACAAAGTTTTTGTGAGGTACAAATGGGTACCCCGCCACGTTATTTTTAACAGCACTTTTACATTTGATTAAGACCGTATTGTAAAAACAATTAGTAAATGTGCTTCTCAATATTTCTCTTTTCCCCCCTTCCCTTTTTTAATGCAACTACTCTTCTCGTACTTGCTCAATTTACGTAATGGGCGGCAGACAAAAAAGAAATTGTCCAAGTTATGGTTTTTGATTCGGGACAAAGACAAGCGTAGGATATAAGACAACTTCATCTTCGTGCTGGAGCGTGATGGTCGAGAGGCAGCATGCGTGAATCATTCCTCTTTTCCGTGACATCATTCCTATCGATATTGGGGCGGTGATATGCGATTCTCGCCTTGTGGCTCGATGCGAATGCATCTCTCCTTTAATTATAGAGAATGTTACGAACGATCTTCTTTGATGATGATTCGACTCGAATTAACGCCGTGTATTATGGCTACTGATATGGGGATTATAGCAAATAAGAAAAATATCACCAACAAGCTATATTATTTATTATAGAATTTGCAATTGCAAAGGAGAGCAACAATGCGTTTGAAGATAAAATAGAGTTCACGAGTAGAGTTTTTATAATAAGCTGAGATCTTGCTTTCGCTATGATAGAGATCATAAGATAAAACGTACTTAACTGAAATTATCGAAATACTCGTGTAAAAAACGACAAATAGAACATAGCATGTTTTTATTTTTTATTGATTCATGAAATAGATTGAAATGGAAAGATATTTGAAAATCCGGACTTTGTGTAATTATGAAAACTTTCGAATAGTACCGAAGTACCAATTTTGACTTTGTTATAGAAAATTAATGGACTATGAAAGTTTTGTAGAACTAGATCGAGAATTTCTTGATAATATAAGTATTTGTAGTGTTTCTTGTTCGATGAAACCAAACGACGGCGTTTAGGGTTAGTTTAATGATAATATTGAACGAATTAAAAGTTCGAGAATGACCATATAATTGAAGAAAAGATTTTCCGGACTATGAGTGTCCCTTTCTCCTGTTAGATTTCTTTTTTTTACCGCAATTCACGAGGACGTGCCACCCAAGGAATCCTTCCCTCGTACACATCCTCCAACCAATTCAGGCAAAAACAAAAGGTGGTAAAGCAACAGGAGGACAATTGGGTGGCTACAAAAGAATAGAGAACCTTCTCTCTCTCTCTCTCTCTCTCTCTCTCTCAATATAAATTGTCCATTAAATGGGGTACAGATTGTAGGAGGACGCATGAGAAAGCTTCCCTCTGCAATGATTTGAATTTAGGGATCCAACGTTCCACAATGGACCCACTTTGGAATTTGCCTCCTTTTCCATTCAAAAGACCCAACGTTCGCTTTAAAAAGATCTCCTTCTCCCTCCCCTTTCTTTTGAGCCTTTATTCCATTCCAGCGACCGACTGATGGATCCGAGACAGCTGGAGGGGTCCGAGGCATGATGGTCGCAGCACCCGGCGCATCATTAACCCGATTGAGGAATCTATCGGCACTAATCATGCCCTGCCTGCTTTCTTCTCCCACGTTCTTTAGCCCTCATCTCGTCTTGGTCTCATCGGAGCTTTGGTAACGTGGTGGTCGTGTAACGGAGATGGAATTTACCCATTTGAAAGGTAATCGTCTGCCGTGAAAAGAAAGTTACGGCTCGCGGATCGAAGGCTACGAGCCGACATCGAGCTTGGTAAAATGGTTTGGGGAGAGCCAAATGTACGTTCATTAATCATGGCAAGAAAGAAGAAGAAAAAAGCCCATCAACATGATATGATATCTCGCGCGTTTATCAAGTCCAAGCCCTTTGAAATGCTTTATGAAAAGAAAGAGGGAAACGATTTTAGATCTAATGCTAGTACTAAATTGATTGGACAAAGTATGCTCGAAAAACTATTTAGCCAATGACCACGAGGTATAATTGGAGATCGACAAAGGGAAGGAACGATGTTCTTATTTCAAATTGACCATCTACAATGTCAATATTAATCACTTCACATGAATGCCCATGATTAATGTGCTAGTTTTTTCGGGATTAGACCTAATTCAAAGTCCAAAGAAGAGTTCAATGTAATATTTCGAAGGGCTTGATTATCACGACCTCTCCTAGTGTCGGCATCATAATGATGGAATGGCATGTAACTGCGCATAATAAGAAGGGACCAAGAAAGTGGAATTTGCGAATAGAACATATAATGACCGCCATTAGTCCCGAGTCCAACACTTATTTTTCTCAAATCGCCCTTTAGGGGGCGATCATCTCTTGGCCACGTCTTGCCGTCCAGTCCGACGGTCGGTGGGCCCCAGACCGGGCCCCTCTGCCTTTTGACTCGTCTTCGCTTGCCACGTGGAACGGAACTCTCGGGTCAAACAAACGTCGTGCCTAATGCGACGGGGGGAAGGATCCAGTTCCGTAGCGGCAGGACTCGGCGCCGGAACAACTTCGGTCTCCGCCCCAAGATTGACCGTCACTCGCGAGAGCCGCTCACGCCTTTTTGGATCTCGCACCCTCAAATTATAGGGTCATCTAATATAGTTCATCCTCCCACCTGCCAATCGCATATCTAATTTTAGAGAATGGTCCCCCTTAAAAATTAATGACAATTCATAAAACTCGACACTCGATAACTGATCGGACGTATGTCCATGCTTTATATTCATCCGATCTTATTGTACAAATCTAGTTGTCGATTGAGAGGCGGATATTAATACCGTAAACGCTGTTATTTATTGAACATTCAATATAATATAAATTGATACACACTAAATCCTAATTTTCACAATGATGTAATCTTTTAAATCGATGCTTATATATGTTTTTGTGAATATGCTTCGGCTCTTACTTATGTTTTGTTCGCGGTCTGTGATTTCTTCTCCCCACTGCGGTGGAGACAGTAAAAAAATCCCTTTTCGAAAAGGCTAACGTCTCACTTGAGAGTTCTCTTCTTTTTACTAGTTTCGTTGAGAACTCGACTCCGCCTCTCTCTCTCTCTCTCTCTCTCTCTCTCTCCTCCTCCTCCTCCCTTTTAACTCTTTTTTTTCTCGAAGAGTTGCATTAGATGAAACCTTCCTATGTTCTTTTTGAACGCCAATTCTCAGAGCTCGAGAAGCTCTCTTCCTCTCCGAAATCTCCGTCAGGCCCGATCTGCTGAACCCAAACTCCGGCTTCAGCTGCCGTCCGGCGATCGTCCACTGAAGGTAAGCGAATGCGCCATCAGCTCCCGTTTGTACTTCCTTTCGCGTCTCGGGATTCACTGGCCTGGACGAAGCGAGTTCGAATTCCCAAGTAGTACAGAGGAACACCGACTCTGCAGTGGTGTCTTCTATCTCCCGAGTTTCCTAAAGAGTCTGATTTCTGATGCAAATGGTCGCGATTTTTTTCTCTCGATGTTCTCGAGAAGTATAGCTGAGCATGAGGAACTCTGATTAGTTAGAAGCTGATCGACGATGAGAAAACGCGATGCCTCTGTTTTTGCAGTGATCACACCAAAGACGATCCGTTTTTTGAGTTGGAAGAAGTGCACTCCGGGAAGAGAGTGAGAAAGAGAAATGCGGCAAGAGAGCAACGGCTACGTGGCTTTTAGCTCGCCTGGGAAGAGCATGAGAGGATTAAAGACCTTGCTCTCTAATGGCGATCATCAAGCATCAGCCGCAGAGGAGATAATCAACGACGACGAGCTTGCTCAGAGGAAAGCCGAAGAAGCAGGTGCTCTTACTCCTTCCCTTTCCCTGATTTCTTTTCGCACTGCTATCGATGAATTACCTGCGGAAACTTAGTCGCCTTGATCGTAACGACCCGACTTGATCGGAATTCATGAAAATCATAACAAAAAATAAACAAATTTCAGGTCATTTGGAATTTTGCGGAATGCTTAACGATAATTATAAATAAATAAATTAAATAAGAACTCTTTCACATGATACAATCAATACTTCAACTATCAAAATATTTCTCATTGAATACATTCAACAAACGCCTCTCGATAATAAAATTTGCCCATATTATCTATAAAATCTTCAAAACACAATTTCTCAATGACGAGTATTTCGAGTCCCTTGTTACATAAAAAAGACAGAAAGTTCGTAAATTTTTCGCTAATTGCACGTAATTAACAGAACCATGAGACTTTTCTAAGACTATCGACTCTCTGTAGCTCTTGCTTCGCACATACATGTAATTTTCGCGATTCGCGACATTTAGTCTCAACGTTGCCACGGGAAAATTATTCCAAGCACCGTTCGCTTTCCTCAATTTATATTTCCCTTTGCTTTTTCGTGGGTGTGGTGGTGGTTGGCCTAAGGTAGTCACGCCATAATTGCATTCGATAAACGGAAAGCAAAAGGAAGGGAGGGCAAGTAAAGGAGGGGGGGCACTTCATAAACCGCGATGATGGCGCAGTCCGCGGGGCGATCCAAAAGCTCTGCGTATGTTAAATTAGATGGATCCGCCACCATTAGATCTAACGAGGGACCAACTTCGAAATGTGGTCCAACCAACGAAATCGATTGCCTTCCCAAAAAGAATAAAAAAAAAATTGAAGATGTATCAAAGTTTGGTGTTGTTTTAGAAGGTTTAGATGGTTCTTTCCTCATGAATATGCGGATTCGCAGCTTTAATTGCTAGGATCATGATAAGTCTCAGACATTACTTGACGCCCCAGCCTTCATCATGCTTTAATTCGTTTAATCGTAGAACGGCAAGTGATAGTTCTGCAGCCACAGCTGCCTTTCTCCTTTAGTCATTGGGAAAATGCTTTATAAATCAAGTTGGGAAAACGGTTTTCTTTTGAAAATCTCATCACCGATAACTGCATTTTTATAGCATTTAAAACGAATTTTATCATTCTAAAGTAGTCTTATTTAATTGATGATACATGATATATGCAAACCATAAGATGTTTTTCTAAAGTGGTTGAACTCCTCTTTTCACATAGACAACACGATAAGAGAGAGAACGACACCAAAGCCTTATTGAAATGGACGGTTTAAGCGTTCATAATATTATCCATCCTTTAATTGCTAAGAACTTTAATTATATTGTAGTAGATTCTTGAGCACGTCCTAAATGAATTATTCAAGTCAACTCAAAAGCGAGCTCACTTTTGGCTTTCTATAATTCTTCTTACATTATATATAATATTTTAAAAGAAATATCTCCATTTAGTTCTCCACTTTAATCTAATTTTCTCATCAAATGACATGGTAGAATTTTAAAGAGGTAAAAGAAAATTACCTTGCGCCTTTTTAAATCTTAAAAAAAAAACTAAAAAAGCAAAACCAATCAAAATCATTTTCAAAACATGCACGGGGCTCGTCGCATGTTCAACCTGGTACAATATATTGAACTTATGATCAAGAGGATCCCCGAACTGAAAAGTCTCCGAGTATTCCACGGTGGCTTACTTGCGACAATGTTCATCATGATTACGAACAAAAATGATTTCGAGCTAAAATAACCCAAAGAACCTTGTATTTGTCCACCAAACAAAACCCACCTTATGCCGCATTATCAAGCTTAAAAACTAGAGCACTTGCATTCTGTTAGCATAACATACCAAAAGTTGCTCTAACTACAGATGGAAAATTTCTTTTCGTGTTTTTCCCCATTTCTGAAGTTGGTTTAAACAACAAAAGCCCTTCTCCTTACCAACCAAATCTGAAATGTTTGGTGAATTTTGTTGGCCCTGTATGTGGATTACGAATTCAAATGGTAAATGCAATCTTGACAGATTCAAGCAAATGAACTGATTAAAGAAGTGCGTGGGGGACTCAGAACTGGCTGATGGTCAGTTTTTGGGTTGCTTTACATTTACCTAATTAAATAACGTTTTTAACTCGACTTGATGATTTGTGGCTCAACACTTGGTATGATCTCAACTAGCTCGGCTGATTTAATTGATTTCTCAAGGTCAAATTCTAATTGAGTAAGTTATCAATAGCTTAACTCAGTTCAGCTTGATTTGCAAGTAAGTTTAAATCTAAGCTCAAACATGAACTAGTTAATGTCTTTCTGTGTATTAACAATACTAATAAATGTATAGATATAATCTAAAAAGTCAAAAGCTCAACTACTCGGTTAAGTTCCACGAGCTACTTATGTCAAGTGTGTTCAAGTTGGAGTGCGACATGATGAGTTGACTCAAACTGGAGAAGAATCTGACTGAACCAATTAATCTGCCTATCGAGCTTGATTAGTTTAGGTTGACTAATTTGATTAGTCGTTGCAATGGCAATTAGGACCTCTGAGGTGACTATTCTGATTCAAGTGAATACAATCTTGATTGCCAAGTTGATATAATTAAGACCACATTCCTGACCGAACTTGTAAGAGTTTATCTCAGAGGCTCAGCGATATGTCACACGACTTGTCAGCCCACAGTCGAACTTTCATCAATGCATTAATACAATATTGGTCCTCGATTATTTTACCATGTCATAGGTTTAATGAGCAGGAGCAATTGTCTGTGTGGATTAGACACATTGAACTGGTTCATTTCCATAGTATCAAGTGCCAATGCAACAATCTTATGTCACATTTGTCAAATGAGACCTTTTACTCCAATCCTAGCATTCATCATTTTCAAATGGACCCAATGCACCCCTGGATACTGAGAGTGAATCTCACTACCCGATTACTAAGTTCTTTCGATGAAAACTCGAATGTAACTTCTCAACTTAGCTAACATTCATAACTGTTTGATTATCTCAATGATTATGTGGGCTTCGTTTAGCTTCACGGAGGTATCAAGCAGCAGAATGGCTGCGTCAGATGGATCACGGTGCGTCAGAGACACTGCCCAAAGAACCCTCTGAAGAGGAATTCTGTCTTGCCCTCCGCAACGGACTCATACTCTGCAATGTCCTCAACAAAGTCAATCCTGGGGCTGTCCACAAGGTACCATTGCAATGGACTGATTGACCTTCAGTTTTTAGGCTCTAGTCTTAGTATGGAGCATGAAAGAAATAAGTGCTTTCTAATGTTTTTCCTGCTTATTGCAATCGAGCAGGTAGTAGAAAGCCCTATTTTAGCTGTTCAGGCAACAGAAGGAGCAGCACAGTCTGCAATACAATATTTCGAGAATATGAGGAATTTCTTGATGGCTGTCAAAGACATGAAGCTTTTAACATTCGAAGCATCCGATTTGGAGAAGGTTTGTCATTACTTTAGACGTGTTATGTACTTCCTAATATTTCTAGTCATGCTAAAGACTTAGAGTAGTAGTTAATTGGAGAGTGGTTTACTTGGTCACTATTCGTTTTTACATACATGCGTTTTAGCTACTTTTGGCATTAAACTATTTAAGAAAGTACCTTACCAAAAAAAAAACTATTTAAGAAAGTTTAATCTGCATGAACTCTATGAGAGTTTTATGGTTGTGTTTTGTCAGGGATTTAGGCATCTTTTCATGGGTTATCGGTCTTTCTGTTATAAGACGACTGACTTTGCCTCCACAAAAGATGGCTAGAAATAATTAATTTCTTTTTCACCATCATAACAATTCATCTCAAATTTCAAAAGGAAGCAGCTTTCTCATCCCAATAGTTATGAATTTGACGCTAGCTGCATCTGTATTTGTGTAATCAGTCTTATTTAACATTGTATTTTTAGGGAGTGGAAAACCTGTTTGAGAACTCTCTTCAGTTAAAACTCGGCTCATTAAAATTGATTGTCTTGCCGAGTAACTACTATGGTAGGCCTAGCTTTTATCTTATATATTCTTTGCCATGCCTTTGTTGAATCTAAGAACCGCTAAATATTCAGGGAGGCTCATCAAGCAAAGTCGTGGACTGCATTCTCTGTTTGAAGGGATACTATGAGTGGAAACAGGCTGGTGGAATTGGGGTCTGGAGGTATGGGGGCACAGTGAGGATCACTTGCTTCCCAAAGAGTTCTCCATCATCCTTGATTGGCAGTGAAAGTGCAGATGAGTCGATAGATGAGTCTGAATCATCACAATATGAGCAACTATTGGAGTTTCTCCATCTGTCTAATGTGGTCTCCATGGAAGAATCCAGAATTGCCAATGTGTTGACTTTTCTATTTGACCATTTTGGACTTGGACTTCTACAGGCTTACTTGAAAGAGCTTGATGGGATGGATGACTTACCTTTGAATGCAATGGTAGGTAAGGTCTATACCATTGTCTTGTACCATTGGCAATTAACTTTATTGTTGTTTTGTCCATATTAATAATTATCAATGTGTTTAGAAGACAAGTAACGGAGATAATCAGCGACAACACGAGGTGCTAACCCAGTTTGTATAATCAAATAGTTGGCAATTAACTTTATTGTTGTTTTGTCCATATTAATAATTATCAATGTGTTTAGAAGACAAGTAACGGAGATAATCAGCGACAACACGAGGTGCTAACCCAGTTTGTATAATCAAATAGATGGCTGCACTGACACCATTTGAGTTATGTTGCAAATTAGCATCCCCCTAAGGATAATTAGCATACTGAAGTGCTTTAATCTTTGATAATAAGCCTGACCTAACAGCATGATGAGAATGGTTGGTTCACACAATTTGCTAGCACTCTACCAAGGAACATGAATCTGGTTTATCCCAGCTTCATTTCCATCAAACTAGTTCTTTAACTAACTATTCCGTTTGTTAGTTCCCATGCAAGAACATGAATCTTATAAGGTTCATCTATTGAGAGAAGCAGGACAAATAGGATCTATGATGAAATCCCAATTTTCAGTGGAACTTTGGTGAAGTACTTTCAAATCTTAATGTTTCGAGTCCTTGGTTTGGCATCCCACTATATTTTTCTTTTTGACATGCTTTAGATCTCATACCTTGTCTAAGTTGATCTATGATCAGATTATATGCTCAGCTTATTTCAGTTAACTGACATTGCGAACAGTACTCTGATAGGAAAACAACATTGCAGGTAGTTGATGCTTTGCTCAGTAAGGTAGTTAAGGATTTTTCGGCTCTTCTTGTCTCTCAAGGCACTCAGGTAGCAGAATCGTGATATCCATTTCCTCATTAGAAAAATGTAGGGATAATAACATAAATGATCTTGCCATTTGCAATGTAATCCATGAACTGTTCAATGTTGCCTATGAACTTTAGCTCAATATGCAATATCGTCGTTGAACTTTTAATTTGTTTAATGTGATGGTCCTTAGGCTTTTGATACATGCTCAATGTAGTTGCTGCACTATATGAAGATGTCCAATGTTGTTATTCCACTTATTGAATATCAGAGACAACATTAAACAGTTTCATATAGTTTGAGGATTGAATTTAACATATATCAAAAGTCCATGGATCACATTGAACAAATTAAAAGTTCAAGGATCACATTGCATGTTGAGCCAGAATTGATGGGCTATTTGTGTCATTTTTCCATATTTGTTTTACCATTGTTGGTTTTTGTGTACATAAAAATTTCTTGAGAAATTAGTTAACTATAGCAAATTAGTTTAATGTCCTATGATGCTATCTACAGCTTGCGCTACTTCTGAAAAAAATACTGAGAGGTGAACTTGGTTCCCAATCAAAATCTCAGTTTGTGGAATGCATTGCACAATATCTTCGACAAAGAGCAAAGTTGGCAGCAAGTGATATTTCAGAGTTCTGTAAATGTGGTGGAGAAGGTGAGATCACTCAAGCCAGTATGATTCCCTGTGCTGGTCATGTGGATCAGATCCATCTGCAACAGAAACAGCTTGAGGTATCTGAAGAAATTACTGCTTATCTTCATTATTTCTTCTTTATACATCCACAACCATGCATAATATTATCCTCTAATAAAAATCTTTCATTAAAGTTCTTCACAATTTTTCTGTTGTCCGGCATAACCAGCTCACCATTGTTTTGTGTTTGTCCTTCTCAAGGTAGCAATAGCTCGCAGTAGATCTCCTAGTTAGATAACCTTCTATCCAAAAGATTTAGATGTTAGCTAAGAGGTCAATTTATATATAAATCCACTTTCCCACATTAAGCTGGAAGCTACATGTGGACTATCCACATTGTATAAACAATTGTAGGCAGGAACACTCCTACAGGAAAACAGTAATAAGAAGTGCCAGGATTCGACTCTTCATTTTTATAGTTAATGTTACCCTGCCAGGTAAATTCTCTTTGCAAAATCAGGCCACTTGGATTCAAAAAAAGTTTCTGGTTTTCATTTTCTGTGAAAGAAAAGGAAAACAGTTATAATTTTCTTATAAATATGATGATACGTGAAAATGAATATCTTTTTTTCTAGTCTAGATAATGAGCACTTGCTTAGAAGTCCATCAAGATTACAAGATGCCCAGTATTCAACTCCTCCATGTTATAAGTTGGTATTCGAAAAGAGTTTCAGTTGTTCTCATTCAAGAAGTGTTTCTGGAATGTTGCTAAAGCATTATTGTTGGTTCCCTTTTCCAAGTGAAAATCAGAGTAGACAATTTGGAGAGTTTTTAAGGATACAAAGAGGGCCTTAACCTGTCACGAAACAGGTCTATCAGATATGTGGGATATTTTTTCACATTTATCATGATTCTTTCTTCTCCATATATTTCCAAAGTTATCTTAAGATATAACATTGTCAATGCTTTGTAGTTGTTCAGCATTAACTGAGAGCTTATGGAAGGAAGAAGCAAAGAGGGGAACAGAAGGGGGACCAACTAGTTAGGTTTCACTGTTCTAGATGTCCAACTTATTGTGGTTTCCTTCTAGATGTCTCACTTATGGAGAAAAAAGGGTTAGACCAATATTTTGCCTTCACTCTGTAGAATAACTGATGATGATTGTGTATATATAGAGCAATAACTTGATATCTCTAACAAAGCAAGAGGCAGCCATAATACTCTGCAATGCAAGTAGATCAATTTACCTTGTTTTCCTTCTTATGATTTTCCTGTTATCTTGGCGTGCACCACCAAGTACTATACCATGTATAGTGAAGCTTTCCGACCAACAGCTCACTTGTTTTATCCTGCGTGATTCATTTCTTATAATTTTCCATTGACTTGTCTGTCTTTTTGTAGGAGCTAAAATTCTTTTTCCAAGACACAAAGCTAGAAGTGAAACAAATCCACTCAGATTGGGAGGAAGAATTTATACGGCTTAGTGAGAACCTGGGCTTTAGTTGGAGCTTATTAGAACCAGCATCAATTTAGTAAGTTATATTTACTTATGAGACTTCCATTTGTCAGATAACCACATTAAGAGCCTTGAGGTAGCCTCTTCTTCATACCATAAGGTTTTGGAGGAAAACCGCCTGCTTTACAATCAAGTCCAAGATCTTAAAGGTATCGCAGTCATCTCTTACTTCAACTGAGTTTCATGCATCTTATGAGAGAAAAAGTTCCTTATGAAACTTTATTGATTGCAGGAACTATTAGAGTTTACTGTCGTGTAAGACCTTTCCTACCAGGCCAATCCAACAGACAGTCTACGGTAGACTACATCGGAGAAACTGGAAATATAATGATTGTGAACCCGTTGAAGCAAGGAAAAGATTCCAGGAGAGTTTTCACTTTTAACAAAGTGTTTGATGCTGATGTCACTCAAGGTACACCTTTTTCCTGGAATAGGTCGATGCAAGTTCATTGTTTGCAGTCTGCGCTACTCAATGAAATACAAACTCAATTCTTTCATTTAATTTGATTGCATCACATATTTCAATCTTAAAACACAAGTCTGGATTGGCCAAAAGAATAGAAATCTTCCATTGCCAACTCCCTAGTTAGTTAAAAAAAAAACAACTTACTAGACAATATCTCAAATAAAGGAGTGAACAAAAAAGAAAAAAAACAAAGTACTTAAGTCTAATACGTAGAGATCATGTATAGACAGCTCGAAATGAACTCGGAGTCATAGCCTCTACTCTGGCTTCTTCATAGAAAGCATCATGATGGTATTTTCCTCTTTCCTCTTCACTTGCAGAGCAAATATACATCGACACTCAACCACTGATCAGATCAATCCTAGATGGTTTCAATGTCTGCATCTTTGCATATGGGCAGACAGGCTCTGGCAAAACATATACAATGGTAATTATAGGTGCTAGATTCATTATGGTTTGAGTATTTGGAACTACCTCATATATTGATTAAATAATCTCTAATCATATGGGATTTCACCTTTGCCATTCAGAAGTTTATGAAACGATCAAGAGGGCATTATATTGTCAGTAGCTGCACTTACTGTATGCTTTGCTTTACAGAGTGGCCCAGATTTGACTTCTGAATACACGTGGGGTGTAAATTATCGAGCATTAAGGGACTTATTCCAATTATCTAAGACAAGGCTTGATGTCATAAAGTATGATGTAGCAGTTCAGATGATTGAAATCTACAATGAGCAAGTGAGGGATCTGCTAGTGAGTGATGGCTCCACTAGAAGATATCCTTTCTTATATTTTCTTTCTCCATATTGTTGGCAGCAAGTTAAACCTTATCAGATATTGTAACCTTCCTTCTTCTACAAGAAATACTTTTATTTGTTATAGGATATCTTTTGGACTGCCTTAACTGCTCGCACATTAGATATAAGAAACAGCCCGCAACTGAATGGTCTCAATGTGCCGGATGCAAGTTTGGTTCCCGTCACATGTACCCAGGACGTCCTTGAGTTGATGAGGGTAGGCCAGAAGAATCGAGCTGTTGGTGCTACTGCTTTAAATGAGAGAAGTAGCCGCTCTCACAGGTACTGATATAACAACATAATCACATGTTTAAAGCAATAAGTACTTCAGATGACGACTCCAAGTACTTACTTACTCTTCTGCTGGCCATCCTTTGGCAGTGTTTTGACTGTCCATGTCCAGGGAAAAGAGTTAGTTTCTGGATCCATTCTGAGAGGTTGCCTTCATCTAGTGGATTTAGCTGGAAGTGAGAGAGTCGACAAGTCAGAAGCAGTTGGTGAGAGATTGAAGGAAGCCCAACACATAAATAGATCGCTATCTGCACTTGGAGATGTAATCTCTGCTCTTGCACAGAAAAGCACGCACATTCCTTACAGGAATAGCAAGCTCACACAAGTCCTGCAAGATTCTTTAGGTAATACGTTCATAACAAGAATTCATATATTTGATTCAATTGTCATCCAGATACCGCCCGGACATGCAGACATTTTAAGGGTCTCTAATTTTATGTTTTTGTATATCAGATTAAAAAAGATAGAAAAACAGAACAGAACAAGTTATATATTCAACTAAAGAAATCAAGTATGACTGAATGTTTTGGTTATAAAGATTACAGAGGAGGACACGCCCAATTGTTACTATCCTTTCCTTGCGCCTTTTTGACAAATAGACTTGCTTCTTTTTTCCCCTCTAACAGTGTTTCCTTTGCTTTGTTTTAATATTTGCATTATTGGCCAGGTGGGCAAGCGAAGACATTAATGTTTGTTCATATAAATCCTGAGCTCAATGCTCTAGGTGAGACAATTAGCACACTCAAATTCGCTGAAAGGGTTGCCTCCATAGAACTTGGTGCTGCTCGATCTAATAAAGAAACTGGTGAATTAAGAGAACTGAAAGAAGAGGTTTGTGATGATCTTTATCAGAAAATTTATGATCTACACTGGTTTCTAGAGGATGCCAAATAATGTCATGAGTGTTGACTATACAGATTTCAAATCTCAAACTGGCATTGGAAAGAAAGGAAGCAGAACTCCAACAATGCAAAGCAGGAAGCTCTCGGATCAACATAGAGTCTCAGAAAACAAGAGCTGTTTCTCCTTTCCGAATGCCCAGATGTGGTACAAGTGCGAAGCCTGAAAGTTATCACAAATCCAATGATGATGCGAGAATTCCTGAGGTATAGTATGTTGTTGATGAATGATCCTTTTACAGGGCCTTCTTTTTACATACTAAGGATGGATTTCCCATTTATTTTAGTGATCTTATTTTAAATTCAAGTTCAGTTCAAAGTCATAGGAAACTTAAAATTTTTTAGGATTGTGATGCTTGGGATTGGACGGACGCTTTAACTCTATCTCATGATGATGCATAATTGTCAGGCTAGAAGTTGCTCTTCCGGTAAGCAGAGGAGGACAAGGTTGCCACCCGGTCTCATGGAAAAGGATATCATACCTAAGCCAGTATTTACAGCTGAGGACAAATCGGGTAGCTCAGTGAAGCCAAGATCACCATCCCCTCCTGTAAGGAGATCGGTGTCCACTGATAGGGGAGCAGTTATTAGGACCAAAATGAAGTCTGATGCTATAGAGAACCAACCAATTGCAAGAGTACCATTTCCAGCAAGAGTACCAGTTAATAGATCTATGGTGGCAACATCAATATACCCATCAACAGATAACAACTCAACAAACAACATGAACTTACAGGAACCTACAAAGAAGGAAAATGTCTTTGACACATATTGCAGCTTCCAGAAGGCGAGCACCAGAAAAGTGCATCCAGAACATGAAGAAGACCATTTTAAGCTAGCTCTGAACGTTAGACAAGGCACTATTAGGAAAAGCAAGATTGAGACAAAGGCCAAGGCCAAGCATCAACCTCCAGCTAGAATTGAAAAGTATGAAGCAGCAGTGACATTGCTTCCCAACATAAATGCGGGTGAGAAGGTGGAAGAGAGCCGAAAGAGCGACTTTTCTGAACCAGAGAATGAGCATTTGCTAATGGGATCCCTAATGAATGGTGGTTTGAGAATTAAAAAGCATGAACCAAGCTTGAAGAGCTCTCACATTAATGAAGAGAGGTAAGTTAAGATGCATTTACATGAGCACGAAACACAGAGACAAAAATCTGGCAACGTTTTGGAGACTAGGCAATTTGGGTCTCTTATTGTTCCATTCATAATATCTACGATTTGTTTTCCTCCACAGGGGACATGTACTAGACATGGAGAGCTTGCTGCCAAGGAAACTGGAGAGCAAGCCTCAAAATGGTACAGTTCGCCATCCGAAGGAAAATGGCGGTTCATCCATTTCTGAGTTTAGAAGGAGCAGGTCTACACCTCGCGGGAAATTCTTTAATTTATCCTGAGATTTCACGGTATAGAGAGCGATTCTTCTTTCTACCTTTTTATCTCTGTACAGTGATAAGTATTTGAGTTTGACATCGTTGTGAATTGTGAATGAGTTTGACCTTCAAGGGTGCTATGGAATGTTACCTAAATGTTACTTGGAGTAATTATATATGGAAATTTTTTCCTTTGTTTACGAGTAATTCTGCATAGATGTGATGTATTCTTTGCTCAGGATAATTTAGTCGCTGTGAATGTTCCATCCTTGATAACTCTGAACACCCTTGAAGAGTCATTGTGCTTCATGGGTCTAGCCCTCCCCTGATATGAATCGCTAACATTATTTGCAGTATCAAAGGCGTAACTGCTAAGCAAGGACCAGCTTTGAACTTGTTTCCCTGACTATCCATCTTTGTGGGTTTGCTTTCCGACTAGGTTCTGCCCTTCACTTATAGGCCGTAGTTGTGTCCGTGAATCTTAGGCTTGGAGAAGAGCTCTGATTCACTCATTACCACTGTCTAGAGATAGATTACCCGCGTATGGGACGATAACTGAGGTTTTAGCTTGTCGAACAGATTTGGAGAAAGCTACAGCAGTGGCATCAGAAGATCTCGACTCTAGCATGAGCAATGATTTAGGTTCAGACCCTTTGGAATTAGTGGCTCCAAATTCACAATGTAATCTTAATCAGGCCAGACATATACAATGAAAGGTTTGTCCAACTTTGATGGCGTTTGTTACCCTCAAATTTGGGAAGCTCAGAATCTTCATGCTCTTTCATTCAGCAAATGATGCCTCGCTGGAATATGCCCTCTATGTCCATATTGATAAAGTGGCCCCACCCTGATAGGCACATTCCGGATTCAGAACGTGGAGGACTCAGAAAAGTGGGGAACAACAGAACAGAGCAAGAACATCGAGGATAGGGTCCAATACCATCGGCTTCTGGAGTTAGGATATGTGGGAGAAAAGGTGGTCACTCTCGGAATCCACTTGGGACATTTGACATCAGACCATCCAAAGCCAACTTTAGGTCCAAATTGCAATCAGGAGAAGGAAAGGGGGGAGGGCCCAAATTGGTTTGTCAAATATGTAGAAATTGATTTTGTAGGACCAGTTCCTTTTTGAAATTTTGCTTCTACATGCCATTGAAATCGAAATGTGTGATACGGAAATTAAAGGGCTTAGGGCAAGAAAGATTGTAAATGAGATTTGTAGAATTTCTACTCGGGTGCATCCACTCTTTTCCAGATCTAGCAGCCTATTTTGGCCGACACCCACCAGTTGAGCCAAGAACATCACAAGTCTAGAACCTCATGTCACATGATTCGACTCCTTTCACGGCTACCCCCACAGTAAGCTGAGTAACAATTAGACTCTATAATAGCCGTTCTAACACTCGAGATACGCAGCACAATAGACTCACTCTCTACAAATTATGAACCACGCCTCTTAAGTGTTCACAGAGAAATCTTCGTACATTTTATCTCTCGTCTGGACAAATACCTTCACTATAAGCACGAGCACTTACCTAATCGGTTTAGGAACACCACTCTTGCTAACTCTTAGGATCAGCACTCAATTGCTTATAACGTAGCACGAAAAAGATCTCCATGTGCTTCAACTTCTCTTATTTTAAGCACTAACGATCCAACATAGTTCTGCTCGTTGTTTGGTCTTCTTATAGGCCTCCAAATTCATATGCTAAGCTTGGATCCACTAGCTGTTATGTCCTTCCGGTAAAAATCTCATGAAAATTCCACTGAAATCATATGTAGAACTTCAGTCAATCTGGCCAGTTAGGGAAATTTTATATGAAATGGCAGGTTTTGAGCCCACTTGTTCATCAATCTCCAGATAAAATTAGCCTATGACCTTTTGCTGCAACATATTTGGTTTAACAACCCAACGTTCATGAAATCTATTAATGGAAAATCTCGGTTGTCACGATTCTTCCTTCTGATACTTCTACTCTTGTTACTACAGTTTATCTCTACATTATCCGACTGTTAGATAATAGCTGTACTATAGATCCAACATTAAGAACTCAATTAATTTTTGTTATCATCGAAATCAATTGTGGCTGTTTTCCAACAGCCGTCTTTGGATCATTAAACCCTACTTCAGTCCCACTCAGACAGACAATAGTGGCGTTACAAGTTACGATGATCCTTTCTTCATTGTAGTTCATCTTGATGCATGAACGTTAGCTAGTTTCGACACAAATATCAATTTGACTCTTTCTCAGACTTTGGCTTAGTCTTGGCTCACTTTGCTCGAACCGAGTTTCAATAGCGACTTGATCAAGTTTAAATCGAATAAATCTTCCTTAGAAGTCTGGTTGGTAAAAAAACCCGAGTTTGGATAAGCCAAGGCCAATGCATGTTCAACAGGCAAATAGGCTTTCCAAATCTCAGTAGGATGGTCCCTGTGGCGTGGGAATTAGGGCATAAGAGTTGTGTTGCTGATCTAATAAGTTCAAATGGACTTTTTCTTACGAGTGCTTTTCTCTGCTGGAAAGTCTGTCAGACCGCACGTGGACACGGGAGCTGGGCAGCCTGGGACCATGTGAAACAAGCAAGCCTGTAAAGTTTGCCCATGGGAGAGAGGGGGTGTGTCTATTCTCTTTCAATACATTCTAAATGACATGATTTCAAAAGTTGCCATCGAAATATCATTTCAAATTCTGCATTCTGTGCAACGAGCCGTCTCCAGGAAAACACAGAAAATGAGGAGAATTTACTTCTCCAGAGATAATTTACTCTGCTTCTGTATTGCTTGTCAGGATAATCACAAATTCCAATACTGCATGACCCAATACTTTTGCTACAAATTGTGGGCTGGAATTGCTTTTTCCTCGACCACGTTAAATGCTATTGATGCTCATGCACTAACTGTTTTACTCAAAGCAACCAAAAAAATTAGACATATTTAACAGTAAACCATTTTAACTGGAAATTAGGAACAAATTAGACTACCAACTCTTTTGCACTATCCTTCTTTCACTTGGTGATTTCCCTTGAGAGGCATTCACAAGCATGAAAACCCAGTGCCTAGTAGGCTTGATGGTAAAATATCACTGGATGGAATAGTCGTCAGATAAAAGGCTTGATGGTTAACTCTCACTGGATGGAATAATCATCAGAGAAAGCAAATGAGCAGTTAGATGATCCGAGGGACGCTGCGTCCCTCAGCTGAGGTGGAGATGAATAGACGGTTGGCAAACCTTTTGAAATGTCGGACTCCGGCCTCATGGGCTCCACGTGCCGGATTTCCTTTAACATGGCGACGACATCCTTCATCATCGGGCGGTCATCTGCTCTAGAACTCACGCAAAGAAATGAGACGGCGAGTGTCTGCAGCATTTCGTGCATCGCTGGGTCAGCTCTCCCTCTAAGCTTCGAGTCGAGGACATCGACTGGGTCCCGCTTGCTTGCTAGATGGTCCCGAACCCACTGAACCAAGTGTGCACCCCCGGGCAGTGTCGGGTCTAGCGGGTGCCTTCCCGTTAAAACCTCCAGAAGAACCACTCCGAAGCTGTAGATGTCGCTCTTCTCTGTGATGCGCAGCATCGTAGCATGTTCTGTGGCCATGAACAGGAAGATTGATTAAAGAACCACGTAAAGTTGAATCAATTGAAACAAGAAATGTTAACTACGCTAAGTGAATGACTAGTAGGAAATAATTACCAGGGGCCATGTATCCATAGGAACCAGCAAGCTGAGGCCTTTGACTTGGTTTCGACATCTCGTTATCATCATCAGGATTCATAGTCCTGGCCAGACCAAAGTCAGCCAAGTACGGTTCAAACCTTGGACCCAATAACACATTCATGGCCTTCACATCACCATGCAAAATCGCCGGAACACAGTCATGATGCAAGTAGGCTAAGGCATGAGCCACGCCAAGCACAACCTCATATCTAGCCTCCCATTCTGCTCCTCCCTTCCCAACGCCATGAAGCAGAGAGCTCAAGCTCCCATTTGGAAGGTAGTCATAGAACAGGAGCTTCATATTTCGGTTCGAGCACCAACCGAGAAGCCTAACTATGTTCTTGTGCCGGATAGAGCCCAGCGTCTGGATCTCCGAGCTGAAAGCTCCTGATTCTTCGGTCGACCACATTTTCTTGACAGCAAGTGTTTCCCCACTCGGGATCATGACCCGGTACACGACTCCGGAGCTTCCAGTACCAATTACATTGGCCGAAGTCAAATTCTTTGCAATGTCATCCACCGATAAATCGAGCTTCTGATACAAAGTCATTTCCCAGGTCTCCTCTTCCTTGACTCCCATGTTGGCCATTCGGCCACGGATTAGAAAATAGATCGCCAATAGGACGAGTACTGCACTAATGCTGACAAGGATCAACATCACCAGCTTCGCAGCCGATCTTGCTCGAGTTGCAGACTGATTGCCATTAGCTGGAGTCACGAGCCCCCCAGAGATGTAGAGGCCACGGTTACTGGTGAGGTCGTTCAAGGGGAGCTTTCTGAAGAATGGGGTGTTGGGCAATTCGCCAGAGAAGTCATTGTAGGAGACATTGAGGGAAACAAGGTTTTCAAGGTTGCCCAGAATGTTGAGATCTCCTGTGAGCTTGTTGTGTGACAGGTCAAGGACTCCTAGCCTGGAAAGGCCTGTGAACTGGGGAGGAAGTTCACCGGAGAGTTGGTTGCAGCTAAGATTGAGAGAGATTTCGAGTGATGGAATTTGGCCCAATTCTTTGGGAATGCTGCCGAAGAAGCCATTCCCTCCTATATCAAGCATCTGAAGCTTACTGCAAGATAAAATTTCCGCTGGAATTCTCCCAGAGAGTTGGTTCTCGCCCAAGTTGAGCTTTGTGAGTTCGGTGAGCAAACCAATGCTCTGATCAAGTTGGCCTGTAAGCCGGTTATCCGAGATGTCCAAGACTTGCAAGCTCTTGGGGAATGAGTTCGGCAGCGGCCCTGTGAGGCTATTCGCATGGAGGTCCATGAACTCGAGATTTCCACACCCGGATATTGCTGGAGGAATCTGTCCCACCAACCTATTGTCGCTCAAATCAAGGAAATTCAAGCTATTTAGCTTCCCAATCTCTGATGGAATAGTACCAGAGAGCCTATTATCGTTCAACCTCAATCTGTACAGGGACGTGCATTTTCCTATGTCAGGCGATATAAAACCAGACAGATCATTAGAAAGTAGCAGAAGCTTGGTGAGATTCCTCAGCCCGAATATCTCTTTTGGTATCTGCCCCAAAAGGCGATTGTAAGAAAGATCTAGCAGCTGTAGGCCATCGCACTCGGCTAGACTCTCCGGGATACTGCCAGTGAGATTATTCTTCCAGGCAAAGAAAAGCGTCAAGCTCTTTAAATTCCCGATTAGACTAGGAATTTCGCCGGCAATTTCGTTGTTGTCCACTTCCAAATGCGTCAGAGCACTGCAGTTTGTGATTTCGGGAGGTATGGTACCTGATAGCTGGTTGACACTCAACTGAAGCTCCCGAAGTTTCAAGAGATTCCCGAAACTCCTTGGAATGCTGCCAGTCAAGAGATTCTCTGAGAAGTCCACAACCGTGAGCTCGGCACAGCTTCCAAGCTCATCAGGAATTGTACCCACCAAGCTGTTCTGCCATAGAAGTAGGCTCTGCAGCTTCTTGAGTTCTCCTATTTGCCTTGGCACTGAGCCAGAGATTGAATTCTGATACAAATATAGATTCTGCAACTCACTACAGTTTCCTATATCGTCAGGGATGGGGCCCGATATCAGAGTCGTGTAAATAGCCAATGTTTGAATCCTCTTGAGCATTCCTACTGATGAAGGAAGATTCCCAGAAATGCTGGTCTCCGCAAGGCCTAGCATCACCAAGTTGGTGCAGTTCCCAATCTCCCAAGGCAGCTCGCCCTTTAGGTTCTTGTTCCCTCCAGCCCGGAAAACTTGTAACCGGCTCAACGCTCCGACACTCTTCGGTATCTCACTGCTTAGCTGATTATCGAAGAGTGTCAGATACATCAGGCTCGAGAGGTTCCCGATGTTGGCAGGAATCTGGCCTTCTAGAAAATTTGAATTCAGCCATAAGCTCTCCAGCTTGCTAAGCCTGCATATCTCTATGGGGATTGGGCCAGACAGCAAGTTGTCACTGAGGTCGATCAAGCGGAGCTCCTGGTAGTCTCCTAATTCCTTAGGGATCGAGCCTGTGAGATTGGTTGAAGAAAGCACAAGGGTCTTTAGGGACTTGAGAGCATGAAGGTTTGAAGGCAATGAGCCTTGCAAGTCCAATGACTTCAAGCTCACTTTGGTGACTTGGCCGTTCGAGTCGCAATGAATCCCAAACCACTGGCATGGAGTTGGGTCCGAACGACTCCATGAGATTAAAGCATCTGTGGAGGTGTTAAGACTGTTTTTCCATGCTAGAAGAGCTTCACCCTGTACATCAATGGAGGATACACTATAGAGACATATTGAGTTTATTGATAGGAACAAGGTGAAGGTGAAGATGTTGGAAGAGAGAGGGAGATTCCTTAAGGTTGCAGGCATTGCTGAGGGTACAGAACAGGGGATGATCTGTTTTGGGATTGTAGAGGGTGGAACCCCATGTTTTGTTTATAACAAGAAAAGCAGATCCAGATCAAGAGCACCTTCTGTTTTTTCTTTTCTTTTTTATATAATACATATATATTTTTTGGATAATATTATTAAAAGTGGCATATTTGTGAATTAAGAGATGGTTAATGCAGATGGGGTTTTGGGGGGGTCTTGTTTTCTGATGCTGAATTCGCTGCTTCTTCATTGGTATCTTTCCGCTGCCCAAGAAAAGTTTCTGAATCTGCTATATCCATATGATTTGCGTAGTTTCTCACTATCTTGTGCAACATGATTTGCCTAGTTTCAATTTGGTAATAACTGTCCCAATTAGTTGCTTAATCCATTTTTCTGGTTGCATTCACTGGTTGTGTTGATCAAGGTGGGTTGTCTGATATGTGTGGAACCCTCCCTTGATGGGAATACATCAGTGACTTAAAGTAAACAAGAGACAAACCCTTTTGGCATTTTTCAGTTCTTTTTTTTTTCCTGGCTGAACGAAGCCCCATCAGTGGTCTATCTATTGTGTATAACTTCAGAAATTATGAGGTGGCCATGTGTTTGTCGTTCCCAAGCAGATTTTCACTAACTTTAGCAGCGAAACTTTTCGCTCTCAAATAGGAATTTGATTGACATTACGTGATTGGAAGGACGGAAACAACATGGGTCACAGTCAAATTGCAGTTCACTTTATGAAAAGTCAACTGGGTTGTTTTTACTAAGATAACATCAAAGATCTGAAAGTACATCCATTCATGAAAGGAAATTTTGTAATAATTTTCAGAGATCTGGGTTGAACTTATGGACTCTTCACCTTTTCTTTGGCAAGAGTTTTGGTTTTCTTAGAAAGTGTTACACTGCATGTGGAATCTAACGGAGTAATGAACTGCACATGCAAGAAAAGAATAACTCTGTACTCCTAATTGATATATCTAATTTATGTTTAATTAGCTGCGGATCTGGTGATGTTGTCGGGCGGTTTCTTTTACTTAAAACAAAGTTTAAAAGGAAGCTGGGGAAGGTGGACCGGCATTGAGTGGAAGAGACAACATCGCACCATACAGAAATTGTTAATTAATGACGCGTACTTGTTTTTTGCTAGCTTAACACATGACCTACACAAAAAAAGGAGAACATTTACTAATGACGGGATCAGTCTCGTGCCACTGCGATTAGCATTGTGAGGTCACGGGCTTGATTTGAGAATACTTTAAAGCTCACCCTGTTTCTCTTCTCTTAGTCTAATGTAAAGTAAGGAGAAATCTTTTTGGCAGCAATGATATGATGTACATAGAGTTTAGTTATGATGGTATCCAATTTAGTAATGTATGTCATGATTCTCACTATACTTTTCGACAGGATCTACAAATACGAGAATCTCGAGTCTAGTGATATCAAGATAAATTTTTTGCACCGAATTTTCTGCTGATTATTGGGTATGTATCATCAATTTCGTTGCTTTTCTTATCAACATGATTATTTGGAAGGAAATCAATGGGAGTTAATTCGACATCCGCTGTTTTTTTTACTCATCATGAACAACAAAAACATGGTGTGAGTACACAACTGTTTGACCAGTTGGGGTACTTGACAACGAATCCTCCTGCAAAATGCAAGTAGTCCTATTCTATAACAAAATTTACAGCGAGTGATGGGAAAAGAAGGGAAAAGAGGAGAGAGAGAGAGAGAGAGAGAGAGAGAGAGAGAGAGAGAAGATTCATAAACTAGAGCCATAGAAATGAAAGAACAAAAGAAGAGAGTGACATCAGCTAAATGCAGAAGAAAAAGATATGTGCTCCCTCATCAAAACGCACCTTTCTAGGGGTTATTTTCTCTTGCCCTTTCCTCTGGTGAAAAGCATCATTCTCTTCAAAATAAAGTCGATTTTTGTAAGATATCAGGTTTCCAAAGTCCACAAAAGATCATGTGGGGGTCATTATTTGCTTACCTAAAGCCTTCAAGTTAATTTTTCAATACCTTAGGAGTGGCCTACCTAAAAAGTAAATTACTGAAATCTCGAAAAATTGAAAAAGAGATTTATTATGATAGCGTAAAAATATTGCAAAACTCAAGCTTAGATCTCTAAACCGAGTTATATGATCTTATGGGACGATAGAACTATTAGAACTCGACTTTTACACTTAATTCTTGGTGGTTAATTTAGACAGCTTTTATAAGGAGCATACATAGTGATGATATTAAACTGCATGACTTCTCCGGTTAGCATTCTTTACCCTACGGATTTGCCCCAGTGGCAACATTCCTGCAGTAAAGTATTCAATCCCTGCACTGTTTTCAATTCCTCACACCCTAAAGTGTGAACATATGGTTGCTTCTCATGAAAGCAAGATTCACATTAAGCAAAAGAACTGCTGGATGTCTTCTCCTTTGTCCCCTTCTTTACGAAATATAATAGCTGAAGTGGAAAGAACATGCTTGATCATAAACAAAAGCAATACATAGTATAGCATTTTCTGTATCAGTGATATCCCACATCATTCATTACAGCTCCTGCGGAGTTGAACAGAAGATGTGTAAGTGTGAATGGATCTAATCTCTAGCCCGGTTTGGGTCTCGAGATTACAGATCTAATCACATGAGTATGATCTGATCTGCATGATATCCAAAGCTTCAAAAAGAAAATGAAAAGGGTAGTAGATGATTGGATGAGAATCAGGCCACTGTCCAGAAACATTTTGAAAAGGATTGGAAAATTGCGATAGAAAGTGCACATGACATGACATGACGTCGCTTTTGGTGCTCCATGGTTCACTGTATGCGAAAATGAATTTGTACCCGAGAAAGATACTATGAGACCCCGTTTCATTCTCAGGCAAATTCACAATTTTGCCTACTCACAATATCACATTCCCGGTTATTGCCAGTATGGGGCTGTTGGATTGCCTTGTTTTGCGCAAGCTTTTATGATGGGTGTCCTCTTGTCACGTCAATAGAGAGAGGGCGAGAGAGAGGGAGGCGGAAGGAAGTTCGTGTGGCTTCCTGGTTCGTTCGCAGTACTCTCAAAGCTACGCGAGAGACGCTTACTCCTAGAGACAGACGAGGATACTCCATCAATACGTGCAGTAAAAGGGCTCGTAACTACGTACCAAAACTAAACAATCAATACCCCTTTGGACAAAATACTTCCAAGTTGACACTCGAAGAGAGAGAGAGAGAGAGAGAGAGAGAGAGCAATAGGGGGGGTTATCCTGCACAGTAGAATGGTCCCCCACTCGCAGAACAGTAGCATCAACATCAAGCTCGAGCTTCAGTTGGAGGTACTTGGGGCGCACGTGCTCGGGAAGTGGGACAAGCATAGATCATCACTAACTTTATTATCATCTTAACCTGATGCTTCACCCTCCAATAATGCGTTCTGACACCATCCAGATCCGGACCGGATTGAACTAAGTTAAGACTAAATCCCATCCAACTTAGGTGATGGAGGGTCCCCTCTGTGGAGGAGGATCGAGATAAGATTTTCAGGGAAGTGGGCCTCGACCCGAAGCGCATCCCATCACCGCTGGGTGAAAGAAGTTGCACGTTCAGAGTCCACACGAACTGCGGGGAAGAAGTTGATGCTCGTGACAAAAATCCAGTTAATCATAGATATCGCCTACAAGACCATATGAGTCCTTTGTTAAGATGATTAGGGAGACTCGATGAGCGTGATGTGTTTTTACCCTCGATTGTGTTCATAAGGTACGTTTACTTTAATAATAGTTGAACTTTTTTTTAAAATTATTCTAGATCGAGCCATTGAATTTTGAAAGTTTGGGATCGAATTATTATAAACCATCTATGTCGATCCTTGCATCAAACAAAAATGAGGCGGATATTTGGATATGGTGGGGTTTGCCGGCGGACTTGTGGGTGTAAAGCCGCGATCGGACAGATCCGCAGGTGCTTCGCCCTATCGTGCGCGCGCTTGCACCAGGATCTCGGCATCGCTTTGACTTCGTTCAGAATTGCAAAAATCAAGAAAAAATAAAAAATGAAAATGTGCTTTTTTTCATTTACTTTAAAGGAATATAGTGTTTTGGGTTTTGATAGGTTTATTTATTTATATATATATTCATTCATCTTCTTTTGTGAAATTATATTCATCTTCTTTTGTGAAAAGAAATGAAAAGCTTCACCTGAGAGGACAACCGAGTCAAGGACGTTCAATTTCTCGGGATTGGAAAGGCTCGAAGGAGAGACGTGATGTTCTCATGGCCCATCAGCACCTTGCTGGCCTCCTTGGCGATGGAGACTCTCCCGTCCTTACGCCCGTACGGGACCATCCAGAACGGCCCGCCGGCCGACACGGTGGCGTCCCTTACGGCGCACGATGCTGTCTTCGAGCAGCTCTTCCCAAGCTCCACCTTTATATCGTTGATCACGTCAAAAGACTTACTACTCACCTCAGCCCTCCTCTTGTTCTCCCTATGACTCAACAATGCCGACGCATTGCATCCCTAGCCAATCTCAACGGACCAAATCAAACGAAGCAGGCAAAGATTTACATTTCGGTTCACTTTTAAATTTATCGTTTCAATTTATAAAGACTCGGTCAAGAGCGAGCTACCAACGATGTTCGTGCGACATTCAATAATCATCGGCTTTTTACTGTGATTGTGAAATGGCCTCTTGTACGTATCATCTTTATCTATTGACGCTAGATAATAAGTTGTTCGTTTTGGAATTGAGACGCAATTTGCTTTTCTTAGCAACCAGTTTTATTAATAAGTGCGGTTTTTGAAAAATTTATAACTTTTGCTATTGATTATTGAACCCGCCATTTACTATTCGGATTGCGAAAGTTCACTTTGTGTGTGGTCTATGCTCAAGGCTTCATTGATAAATTCAATCGATGGCCATTCTGGACATTTCTTTCTGAGGCGGATACTCTGGGCAGAAACCAAAATGACGCGGCATCGAAAGCAAATAATGTAAGAAAATCGGGACAAAGCATCAAAAAAAGCTCTAAGCTTATTGTGTCAATTTAGTTAAAAACCTTTTAAAGTCGACAGTTTAATCCTAAACTTTTTTGACATAATATCAATTCAATTATTCGGATTAATTTTGACCGGATATTATTGACATGGATGCCCGCTGGCCCACATGACGCCCCGACGTTGACATGAAATTTTTTAATAATATTTAATATTTTATGTTAATTTTCTGATTATTTTTCTCTTTCCTTCTTTTTCCTTTTACTAGTGCAATATATAACATATTGAAATATTATTAAAAACTATTCAAGTTATGGTTAGTGATGCCACGTAAGTCGATTGGGGTTCATTTCAATAGCATATGGTAAAAATTAGTTGGAAGGACCGGATTGGCACTATATCAAAAGATTTAAAACTAAATTTGCACTATTAAAAGGTTTGAGATTAAATCGACACCAATTCAAAAATTTTAGTGACTTCTAATGGAATTGATGCCGCACAACAACAATGTGATAATCCATTTGATGCGACTACATGCACGTTTACTTTGTGTAAGGACCCACTTACACACCATATAACAGTGTATGCACTTTAGTGCTATTTGCTTCTAGTGTCTACCAGGTTCTTTAAAATTCAATCGTTGGGCACCTGAATTCAAAGACGTTATTTACAAACTCAATATTATCTCTACACCAAATTTGAGGGGCTGCTAGAGAACATTCTTAGAGATAATGATAAATACATGCATATAATTCGATATATCGTTATCTTAAAAGAGAGCGAATTCCCATATTATATAAGAATACTTCATTTCCTATGCACATTGTTCGAATGTAAGACCGTTTTGATAGTAACCCATTAGATCGTCGATAAACACCACGATCCTTTTCTTGCCATCGGTTCTAAGCGCGTCAATCCTCATCTCCATCTTTCTCGAATTTGTTACTATCAAGCTTATCTAAGTATTTTGTGCAAGCCGATGACATCGTGCTCTCAATTTTTGGGGCTCTCATGATCTCATATATCTACCAAAAGGTTCCAAAAAAGAAAAAAAAGAAGGCAAGGGGAAGTCTCGACCCGAGTCAACACGAAGCAAACACATCAACTTCTGCCTTTATTGGCAACTTGGGCACACACGTGCAAAAGGTGTGGTCGGTAATCCCCGGTTGTCCCCAATAATGCAGTCACTGAACCAGATCAAGACTGAGATTTGTTGGATGTGATCAGAAAGACAGTGCCGGCCCATCCACACGAGCGCGTATGAATCCCCAGCTTCGCAAAGCAGCATCGCCCCTCGCTTTTTTGCGCTCTCCGATATGACTCCCCGTCCCTTCTTCCCTTCGAGTCGCAATCCCACCTTCTGCAATTATGCGCGCGCCTCAATCATTCTGATTTAAGCGTTGGGCGCACACATTATTCTTGGTTTGTCTGATCTTTCCCTCAGCGAGTCGACGTGCCGTGCTAATATCTCAGGAAGATAACCGAGTGTCGTGCCCACGACCACAGAAGTTTCGAAATGAAATCGACCCGGCTCCTGTGGATGTTACTTTCGTCGCGGAAGAATCGAGTCTCCAATCTTTTCTTATCGGAAAAGAGCCATCGATGATTAGAGAGGAGCGAACGAATGAGAACATCGACTCTCTTAAAGCGATAAACTATAAGCCACACCCATCTTCTTCTTTTTTCCCCTCTATTTGTCTAGCCTTGGGAAAAACTATATTCGATTCAGTCTTAAACTCTCTAATTTAATCGATTTAGCTTCAAAACTCAGCGCGAAATTTCAATGTAGCTCTATCGATTGATTTATGTCGAAAATTACTGACAAGACGATTCGGTCATCATCAAATGTCTTACGTGATGTACCATAGCAATGATAGACCGTGTTTTCCGGCTCCTTTTGGTTCCGATACTTTCCTCACAGTCGGCGAGCCGAAACAACTTGGTTCCACCACCTTGAACGTTATTTTGGCTTTTGCATTCTTGCCTTATCTTCTCGGCCCTCCTTTTTCCTCTTCTTTCCATTAATTTATAGCCTTTCTTCCCTATACCGTGCGTGCTTTTCCCTTATTATAACTTCGATTGCCCTTTACAATCGAAGCGTGCGGTTCCCCACTGATTAAGGTGCTAGAACCGAGCCCTATCATTAAGACTACTGGCTTTGTTCTTGAGCAAATACTCTCTTGTCAACGGTCGAATCAGGGTCCAAATCCCAAAGGCAAAGTCACGGGGTCACTTTCCTCATCGTTCCTTGATTTCGGGGTTCCCGGATTCCAATTACATCTTTCTCATGATTGCTGCGGTGCGAGATTAGATTTGTATGAGGTGATGGGGACACCTTTTGTGGAGTTGGTTCTGAGGACAATTAGCCTCCACTGAAGAAAGAAGAAAGGGGGCGACGAGTCTCGATCAATCATGGGGGTCAACATACGTGCACTGAACTTTGCCTTCTTCCTGCGCATTTTTTGTTGTTTAATTGTAACCCACGTAGATAGTCACGATGCGTTAGATGGTGGAGTCAACCCGCACCGATTTGAATGGCGATGATAAATTTCATTCGTGGCTAAGAATTTTTGTTAGAAATATTACCCAAAAAAAAAATCATAAGCACGGAAGAGGAAGTGGTTATGCAAAAACAAATAATAAGCCTTTCCTTACTGAACCGTATCATCAGGATTAATCGGATTGTATTTGTTCTGCTGAAAATTTCATGAGAAAGAAAGATATTTTTCATAAGAATCATTGTGTAAGACAATAGTTAGTTTTCATTCGTTTGGTAATTTAAGGAAAAGTGATTTTCTGCTGATCAAGATAGGATGATTTTTCCCCTTATTTAAATCAATTATTATTTTTTTGTAAACGAGGACTCCAACACGTGCCTCTCGTGCCTGGGCAGCACCAAAGGGTCGAGCTCCTATATCTTGGAGAAGACTAGCACATAATCCCAACACCATGACCCTCTTACTTAAAACACTAGCAACTGCTGGTTTAGAACCCTTAACCTCAGCAATAAAAAATAAATTCTTAATCAACATAACTATTCATTGTTAGGTTTAAATCAATTAACTTTATCATCCAAATATCGAAAAATTGAATTTCTTTCTCATAAACGATTTCCTTTTAAACAAAATAGACCTGTAAATTTGCCTCGCTATGGTGTTGAGCATCATTATTATTTTAGAATTATAGACATTTAAAATGTAAGATTATTTAAAGTCGTGAATTTTAAATTAATATGAGCTTTTTTTTAATTGCGGTTAGAAGCTTGGACTAGCTTTGATGTTTTTCCAGGCATTCGTAAAAAAATGAAGGAGAAAAGAGGAACAACATTTCTTAACACGGTCGTTTAGTGTTTTTTTTTTCTTTTGCAGTTTGCTATTGAACTTCAGTAATTAAGCACCTCAAATTTGAACGTTATATCAGCATTTAAAAGTAAAACCATCCTTCATTACTTCATAATCTTTTCCAAATAAAAGCTTATCGAGAATTCTTGTGATATGATTGGCGGCTTATAAGTATTGAGCCCAAACAAGCACCGTGGAAGAATCAACAGCCTGAAAGAGCACAAGAGATCAAAACTTCATGGCCGGCCCAACCATTTTAGACAGGGTACGAGCTTGTTTGATATACTGAAGACGAAGTGATTTTGTTTGAAAAAACTAGTCATCTTAACACAGGACTATTGCACGTGAGGCGTCCAACAAGCGCGATGGGTCCGGTCTAATTGGCAGCCAGCCATCATCTACCAAGCGGAATCATCGAAACTTTGCACAGATGTTAACGATGACCTTCATCATGCAACATAGAATTGCTTAATGCGAGAGAGAGAGAGAGAGAGAGAGGGGAATCTCCTTCCTTGGAATCTCTTTTTCCAAATCCTTGCCTTTCAACTAATAACCAAAGTCATTCGGGTCCTGGAGCTATAGTAGACAACAGGACAGATACAACAGAGAGAGCTACTACGGCTCCTTCATCGACCGAAACATCTCATTACTGATGAGGTAAGTGTTGATGAGAGAAATTTCATCCCTGCAGACCCACCTGGGAAGTAAGAAATGACATAGTAGACCAGTGCAAGAACCTACAAGCAATTCACGTGTCAGCTAAATTTTCATTGAAATGTTACATAGAGGGATGTAGATGCACGTGAGTTGCGAATGCAGTACCTGCAATATAGAGAACAACACAGAAAGGAAATAACTGTGAAGCACCATTGACACATATATGGTTCCAACCATGCTGCCAACAAATCCCACGGTGAAAGGAAGCCTCTGCATAAACAAAATAAAGAACAATGAGACTCAGAAGACTCAAAACTGATTACGAAAGAAAGGAAATGCACCAAAATGCAGAGTGAATACTTCTTTCGATGACATGTGAGAAAGCTGATTCATTGGACCCTTGAGAGCAAAAAAGGATCCAATGATAAAGCAACATCCGAGCGTGAAGCATATGGCAAATTTCTGAGGCATCAACACCATGACCGGGAGGAACATCGTAAAAGCAATCACAATGAAGAAGACACCACTAGCCAGAAATAAACCAAAGTACATGAGAGCCTTCCCTGAAGGCACTGTACTGGCAGCAGATTGGAAGTTCCCAGGTAAGTCTCTCACACCTTTCGAAACCCTGAAAAATGTCAAGGAAAATACATAAGCAAAATAACCATTCAGAAACAGTAATAGCTCACATGACCACACAAGCATATAGAGGTACAGTAGAAGTTCATTGCTTCTGACTTACAGTG
>JAGKPW010000151.1:0-57842 GCA_019926035.1 Melaleuca alternifolia
TTTGGAGGCTGTGGCTCAATACGTACTGGTGTTGCATTCAAGTGGCTGCAAGGCATGCATTTCTGAGCTTACTTTTGTTACTGATTTCGTATCTACTTAGCTCCACTTTTTTAACATATGATAATTGACAACTGAAGCTTACCATAGGTTTATCAGTCTTTATGTTGATTACTCAATGATGTGATTTTGTAGTGATTCTGTTTATTGTCACTATTTGAATGTTGCGACACATAAACATAAATAAATGGAGGTTTATGGAACAAAATTTCCATCTTTTCTGTCATTTTCCTAGTCTAGATGGAAGAAAGTGGATTTTCGGGAAGCGTCAAGAAGTCAAGTATAGATTAATTCTTTTTTTCCACGCTTTGTTTACTTTTGCTTGAATTCTTTGTGACTTGTTAGACATTTCCGTATTCTTTTTATGCGCCCTAAGAGAGTAGAAGTTCTAAGAAGTGCTGCAAGTTAAGCTAACATCAGTTTCTTCTTTCCTTTTCCCTTTCCCCCTTTTTTCTTCATCTCTTCTTCCTCACTTTTTTCTGACTGCAGTGAGAGCTTTTTGTATCATTAGTGTTATCATGTTAATATCAGGAAATCTACAAAGAAATGTAATAGTTTTTCTAGGAGTAAATTATGCTTTCTGATATGCCATGGGCAATGTACTTGATAAAGAAACCTCCTTTTCTGTTTATTAGTTGCAACTCTCTTCTTGCACACATGAGAGCAGGTGTATGGTAAGTTGTAAACAAGATATGTTTCATCAAGTAGGTTCTAGATTACGAAAATTGTTTTTCTATTCAAGTATTTTTGAAAGAACAAGCTCTAGTACGGGCAGAAGAAGAAAGAGATTTACTGAGGATGCATCTAAAGAGAAAATTTAGAGAAAAAGGAAATAATTCATGAAAAACTCTTGACTTTTAGAACTTGAAATTTATATTCATGCTGCTCTTAATAATCTGACCTCCTAATAATCTAATTGTGAGTCTAAAGTGTTGTGGGAAACATGAACTAGCTTATTGCCTTTCTCAATACGACATCAAGCAAGATGACTCATCTTGCAGACGCAGGACCGCCTTGCTCAAAAACTAGCTCAAATTATTGCATAGTTCCAGGATGCAGAGTATGAAACTGTCGTTATAATGGTGTGCATGGTTCCAATGCAACATTTGGAAGACACAGCTCACTGAAACCCATCCTAACCAGTATTCGTATACCAGTAGACTGTCTGTGGTTTATGTTCTCTGATATAACGCTTTATACTGTCAGTTCCTCTTTTATTATTGTTCCACTAGTTCATGAATGTATATCTCTCTTGACTTGACTTTTCATATATACTCTATGTAATTACCTTCAGGTCTGAGTCACGGTAGTAGTCACCCTTTTAGTGATGAAGGCATGGGCAAGTGCTGCTTGAGAGTTTGCGTTGAGTATCTCCCACGAGAATTCGCTTAGCTGACGCAAACAATCACTTCCGATTGGGAAAGCTGCATTTGATTGAATGACTCGCTATGGGCGTGAGAGGTTGATGTTTTTGTAGTTTCTTGCAGCGTTGGGAGGAACTGGGCTTGGCAGAGAGAAAACTCGTCTATGTTACACGTGGAGCACAAGTACAGCAACCTTCCCACTCTTCATTGTTTTCAACTTGCCTTTCGTTTCGTTGACTATGTATTGATAAGTCAATCAGAAAGGTGGAAGAATATGAACATTTACTATTATCAGAATTTTTTAGGGTGAAAACCCTACAATGAACTTTTGTCCATTTATATACAAGTAGCATAACTTATTTTTTTTCCAGTTTAGGATGAACTTTCGAAATATAACTCAATATGATGACTTGCTTACTCAGGAAAGAATGAAGCACATTGCCGTATAGGAGTGCCAACTCAATTTAAAATGGGTGGTTGGTGGTGGTGGAGATGGAGGATGTTCGTGGCAGGCGGTGGTGGTCACGTTGGCTTATGGCTATTGAAGGGGCTGTGGTGAAGGAGGTGGCAGCGCGATGGTGGGTTGTGGGGTGTGGTGTTGGTTGGGGTTGCAGTGGTGGCGGACGGTGGTGGACGTAGTGGCGAGTGATTTGGAGGAAAGAATCGTATCTTAATCAGCCAAGGTACTGAAGTCAAGGATTGCTGAGGGAAAAGTTGCCCAATCTGAAGCCGGTCGGTACTCCATGCTCTCTACGCTCTTCCATTTCATTTTAGAGAAATGAATTGAAGTTGCAAGAATATCGAGAGTTCAAGATTTCTCTGAACACCCTATTCGATGACATTGACGAATATCCACGATGAACGAAGACGATATTCTCGCAAATCGAATGGCGAGCTGTTTGATTGATTCCTCCATTAAATGTGAGAAATAATGCTTTTTATAATTCTTATGATGCCGCAAATCCACCGGTGCAAATCCGAAGCAGTTTCGTACTTCTTTTACTTTTTTTCCCTTCAAATTTACCTGCATGTAACTTCACATCCACTCTTTCCATTTAACATTTTTGTATTCTCTTATAATGCAATCATTATACTTAATCTGGATTTTCTAATTTATTAGTACTTCACCTGAGAAATCGTCCAATAAGTTATAAACCTATATTGTGCAGCATCCAATACAGTCTTAATCTTTTCAATTTGGCTAATTTAGTCATCATTCTTTTAATAATTTATCAATTTTGACTAGAAATCGTTGTTATGATATTTTGGTTACTGTCGTTGACATGAATGATTTTCACAACTTCTTTTAGAAAAGTCTTTTTTATTTCCTTGGCTTTTCTTTCTTTATTCCCTCGATTTGTTGCATAAAAATTTGTGCTTTTAACTATATTTACTTATATTTTTTTTATTGTGTTAAGTTAATTCTTTTAATATGATATGAAATTTGGATACACATAAAGAGCTTAAAGTGGGTTGAATAGGTGGGTATATGTTTTCATAGATAGGATTAACTAAAGATGTGTTTTAGTATTATGGGTTGGCCTAGATCAAGTCAATGTGGGTCACTAAAATTTTATTGTCTATGAATGGGATACAACGAATTAACCAACTCAATTTGAGTTAGATCATTTTTTAGCTGCTCAACCCATTTGATGGTCTTATGCACTAATAATACTAATCATCTGTGACCATGATCGCAGAGGACCTTGTTTTCACACGTGATCCTTGAGCAAAGAGAGTGTTAGTACGGCACACCAGTATGAATGAAGCAGAAAACAGGAGCTTCGACGATCACGAGGGACTTGAATGCAAGGTCGGAGGTGAGATTTCGGAACATTGCTATCGGAGAGATCAAAGTGGTAGTTCTTCCACTATGAATTTAACTACCAAATAAACGGTTTAGGATGTTTTATAGTGGAAGATGAGAAATCGTTGCTAAACATGACGGTATGCTAAAATTAATTGATGTTGTGCTAGCGCAAGTAAGGAGGAAACAAGTTAGGGGGCAAGTGGCCCATGCCATGAAGACATAAGTTGACGTTAATCTCAATAAGAAAATAAGGGGTTGACACCTCCTTTAATTTATCCTGCTCTGAGTGTACTAAATCGAAATTCTTTGATTCATCCTGAATCATGGTCATGGAAATAAACTATTGACCTTCGTCAGGAGTTTCGATTCTATTTCTAATGGAGAATTGGTGACGGTCGATCAACATCACTATGGATCGAAGTCATGGCATCCTAGGAGCCCTTTAAATCTACTCTTCCCGGATCGTGATATATATAGGTTTGGATTCTCTAGACGAGCTTTGGTATCCGAGTTAGCGGCGGGCTTGAGTCGGCCCTCGGCACTAAAAGACACCTTGACATTTTGGGGGAGCCTCTATCAACACTTAGTAGGAGTCCTGATCGATTTTTGTGGCTTGGACACTCGTCCGGTATTTTCTCTGCTTCATCTACTTGGAATGTAATCAGGCCAAGAGGCCAACTTGTATCATGGCATCCTTTTAGTTGGGACAAGGAGATCATCTCTCAGCAACAATTCCACCTTTGGTTGATGCCTCGCAATCAGCTGTCGACCTAGGTATTTTTGCTTTCTTCTCGAAGAATAATAGCTGCCAACTGTGTGTTTTGCAATCTCAGACCTGACTCCATAGACCACTTTTTCTTTGGATGTCAAGTGCCTGGCCAACTAGCACTTTTTTGGGCTGCAAAATATAACTTGCCTCGGCGAAATAGATCGTGGCTGGAAAATCTTATTTGGGCAACAAAGAACATCTTCGGGATGGACTTCCATAAAAGCATAGCCCGCTCGGCATTTGGAGCACTATGTCATAGGATTTGGATGGAGAGAAGCATTGTTTCATAATCATCAGGTTTTCTTGCTGGTAATGAAGAAATGACTTGAAAAATTTGTCAAGGACAAAGCATTTATGTTTAATCATGTCTCTGACACTCCTAAAAATAGGTGCATGCAACGTGCTTGGAGAATTGACCACCTTCTATCTTTGAACCGTAGGTACGGTCTTGTATATGTTTTTGTTAGATGTTAGATTTACCATGACACCCTCCCACTCACAATGGCAACATTTGTCTTCATGAGTGCAAGTTTTGTGGTGTTAGGTAACTCATATTATAAGCCTCAGTTTGGCAAAAGTTAATACAAATTCTTACCATTATCAAAGAAAAGGTCATTAACTATGCCGCAAATCCAGTCACTCCCTTAAGCTTAAACTTCAAACAGCCACTTTTTTTCTTTTTTCCTCTTCGGCCGCTTTGCTCCTCTTCTAAGTTACATCTTAAATTCTTTCTTATCTTAACCACGAATCATTATTCATAAGTAAAGCCCTTCTTCTTTAAAAAAAAGAGAAATTCTAAACTTTCCTCCTACTTGCTCTCACCGGTGTCAGGTGTCAACAACGGCTAGACTTCACACATTCTAGTAATGAAATAAAATTTGGACGTGTCGACCTCAGCTCAATTTAATTTAAATTACCTAATTGAATATTTTCACAAGAAATTCAAGGACGAGAACTTATGACCTTCCAAATATTAGGTTCAATTTTTGTGGTATTCGCTGAACAAATTCATCTTGCACCTATAAATTTAAACACAGGATATTATAGCTCACAATCCAAAAACTCATCATCATTTATTACAATCGGCAAATGGAAACAGGGTTTTAAATTTGTGCGATCATTTTCATGCAAATCTAAGCCTAGGCTATATAAATCTAAAAAAGAAATTAACGCACAATTTATTTAAGGACAACGCGAAATATAAACACTCAAGATATTGAGGTACGATGTGGTATTGAACATAACTACATATCGTTGACTTTCCTAAACAAAACTTTAATTTTTTTAATTTTAGAATTTTTTAATAAAGATATTATTTTATTAATAAGATATTACCCTGCCCGGATCCTCGGCTGGGTTCTCCAAAGAAAATTCTCGTTCTATCTAATTTTCTAATTTTTTTTTATAAAATACTTTTTTATTTTTATTAATAAAATAAGATATTATAATGTTTAGTTCAAAACGGGCTCCAAATCAGATCGAGTTCGGATGGGACCCGAACGTGGAATGGATCATACTGGCCCGAGCAGGCAAACTGGGCTTCAGTCCAAATCCAAATATAAATAACAAAGTAAAGGCCCATCTCCCTAACAGCCAGCCAGCCCACCTGACTCAAGCCCAGCACGTTGCCCCAAACCAGCTTGACCCACTCTCCACTCTCTCTTCCTTTTTCTCCTTTTTGCCGAACTTTCGGTCCTGTCCTCCCTTTTCTCACCTCACCTGCCCCACGTCCCTTCTATCCTTTTTTTTTTCCTTCTTTTTCTCTCTCCTCCTTTTCCTCCCTTTCTTCCGCTGAACCTCTCTCTCCTTTCAACTTTCCCCCCTCCTTCTTTTTCGTTTTTCTCTCCTCCTTTTTATCTTCTTTTGTCCGAACCACCTTACATAAAATAAATTTCTAATTTCTAATTATTAAGAATCCCTCAAGAATTAAGTTACAAATAATTTATTGAACATGCAAAATTAAGTGTCGACAATGATAATGGGACATCCACAATGAGCTTCTTTTACTTTTTATCAATTGATCTCTCATATCGTATTTTAATATGCTCAAAGCCTAAAATTTCACAAGATTTGAACACTAGTTTGTTCGCTCGATAATATACAAAATCAAATTAAATAATGCTTCTTTTTTAAAGATTGCAAATAACTCAAAGACATTAATATATGAAAGAAAAATTTTACGGACGACAACTATAACATGTGGGGAAGATGTTAAATTGATCTTTTAGAATTTAATATGATAATTTTTTTTCTAAATCATAATAAGAAGAATTTTGTTTTATTCTAGGTTTTGAGATGTGATTTCTCTATTGTAATTAGTTAATATATTGTATAGATAATTTTGAAATAGTGCAATAAAATGTTTGTTATTGAAAAGTTAACTCTTAAATTTACCTCCTTCATAAGTTTTCTTATTTAAATACTTACTAAAATGATTTGCAAAGGATTAGAACAGTATAAATAGTTCTCGTTGCGTTATGAAAAATAACCGAAATTAATCCATCAACCCCAGTGCACAACACGGGCTTTGTAGCTAATATCTAAATAAAATGGTAATGTCATATAATCACGTGCCCCGCAAAGAAAAAAACGGAGGAATAAACATGAAATTTTGGTGCTTTAAGTGGCACTAAAATCTAAAAACTCATTTATGAAATTTTCTTTTTTCCTTTATGTTAGGCCCGGGGTTAAGTGCCATTTAGTTAGTGAAGATATTGTGATATTTCATTTTTGTTTTCACTCTGACGGTCAGTGCAAGTCCACAGAGAAGCTTATGTCACTCTGATGGTCCGACAAACACAGTTGTCCAAGGTTTGTCGGTGAAATAATGTCCATGGGTTCACACCTTTTGATGTCTTGGTCCATCCTTAAGCATCACCGCTTTTCAAAGTAGTAAAAAAGTCACGCATCCTTGTCTTTTGGAATAAGAATACATCAACAATGAGATCAAGTCTTGGACGAACTACAAAACCCTCTATCAAATCTTAAGCTGATAGCTGCTGATTCTCGAACTCCATCATCCAATGGCTTCTTCATCCAAACCCAAAAAGATGTATGACGTTTTCTTGAGTTTTAGAGGTACAGATCTGCGTAACAACTTCCTCAGCCATCTCTACAAAGCATTAGTCCAGAACGGGTTATGCACTTTTCGGGATACTGAGAATTTGAAGAAAGGAGACCAAATATCACCGGTGCTTATGAAGGCTATTGAAGGATCACGCATCGCAATCATCGTTTTCTCGAAGGATTACGCTTCCTCGCACTGGTGCTTGGAAGAGGTGGTGAAGATTATGGAGTGCAAGGAGCAAAAGCACCTCATCGCTCTACCAGTGTTTTATAAAGTGGACCCAAGAGAAGTGAGACAGGGAAGAGAGAGTTATGGGAGAGCTCTGGCCAAGCACGAGTCCAAGTTCGGAAAGGATTCGGAGAAAGTAAAGGGATGGAAGAAAGCTCTTTTTGATGCCGGTAGCTTGTCTGGATGGCATTTGAATGATGGGTAAGTTGAGTAGAGTTCATATTTTGTGTAAGAGACTAGTCTTTATGGTAAGTATAAAGATTGCTTGTAAAAATTATAAAATAACATGAATCGACACACGTGATTGTAAGTATAAAATGTTAAAACTAGATCAACCCATGGACAAGATGTCTAGTAGTGTTATTGCACTTACCCTTTTTTTTTTTTTTTGGAAGGAGTAACAAACTTAGCAATGCTTGATTCAAGATAAATTAGTGTATACATGGAATGTAAGGCAATATCATTGCGCTTCAGCTATTTTATAGTTTTTGAGTCGAAATCTTAACAACTGTTTAGAATCCCATATAGCTTTTTTTTTTTTATTAATCATGGAGATCAATCACATAAAATAGTCAAAAGGAAAAATTAGTTACGTATAAATCAAAAGAACGAGAATCGTTAGGATGACTAAAAGTTGAACCCTGAGCTTGTTTTGACTGGTGTGGAGTTCTTGGAGTTCTAATTAGCCTAGGTGGGAATATATTTTGTTAGGTATACGATTACCTGAAAATGGGATGCACTGCTTTTTCATTATTGGCTAAGTAATTGCTCGTTATTTGTTTCTTCTAATTACTATGACAATGTTAAAACTTCTTTTTCCATTTTTATCAGAGATGAGTCAGAGCTTATCCAAATAATTTTGAAGGAGATCGACACTCGGCTAGACCGAACACCTTTGTATATTGCCAAGCATCCTGTTGGGATAAATTCCCGAGTTGTTAAGCTAAAATTGATGTTAAATCGTGAGTCTGATGATGGGGTTCTCATGGTAGGATTATGGGGACAGGGAGGCATAGGGAAGACCTGTTTAGCAAAAGCTATTTACAATGCTATATATAGACAATTTGAGGGTTCATGTTTTCTGGCTGACGTTCGAGAAACTTCACAAGGTAGCAGGGGTCTAGTAACTTTGCAAGAAATTTTACTAAAAGATGTATTATTGCTGCAACAAAGATTAGAAATCTCCAGTGTTCATGAAGGTATTAATATAATACAACACAGACTTGGTTGCAAGAAAGTTCTCCTCATCCTTGATGACATTGATGATTTGCGCCAATTGAATAATTTAGCAGGAGAAGGCAAGTGGTTTGGTAATGAAAGTAGGATCATTGTTACCACACGAGATAAACATCTGCTAACTTGTCATGGGATAGATCATGTGTATGAAGTTGAAGCACTAGATGACAGTCAAGCTCGTGAGTTGCTCAGTAAGCATGCTTTTCAGATGCACCAAATCAGAACAGATCTAGTGGATAGTGCTCTGAAGCATTGTGACGGCCTTCCTTTAGCACTTGAGGTGTTGGGTTCCTTATTATGTGGTACAACAGAAGATGTATGGGAAAGTACACTAATGAAACTTTCTAGGATTCCCGACAAAACCATTAATAATGTGCTCAAAGTGAGTTATCATGAACTAGATGAAAATGAAAAAGAGATCTTTCTCCATATTGCCTGCTTCTTTAAGGGGCGAACAAAAGAGTATATAAAGAAAGTTCTAGACAGTTGCGATCTTCAAACAACTATAGGATTTGATATTCTTATGAAGAGGTCATTGATAAGAATTGAGACTAAAATAGTAGAAATGCATGACTTAATTCAATCGATGGGTAAGGATATTGTGAACCAAGACTATCGAGATGATCCTAGAAGACGCACCAGACTGTGGCTGTATGATGATGTCGTCGATGTTTTGTCTCATGACACGGTAAGAATTGCCAATACGATCAAAATTGCGCTCCTTCTCTTTTCCCTTTGATTACTAAAAATGCATAACCTAAATAATTTTATATTTACAGGGAGATTGCGCTATTAAAGCCATTGTGTTGGAGTTACCTAAGCCAACAGAGATGCGGATCTGTTCTAATGCCTTTACGAAAATGAGAAGATTGAGATTGCTCATCCTGGGTAATGTGCAAAATTATTTCCAAGGTCCTATATGTCTCCCTAATGACCTTAGATGGTTTGAATGGCTTGGATGTGCTCCCTCCATTCCAGAATTTTCCTCCGGTCCAAAGAAATTAGTGGGACTTGATATGAGCAAAAACAATATCACAAGAGTGCTAAAACAATTTAAGGTGAGCATTTACGTGCATAAAGCTTCTTACAATTTTAGAAATAGATTGTACAAAGGAAATTTGTACATATCTATTGAAAGAGAAAAACATTTCAAGATTTGATTTTCTTTTTATTTATACAAAGGTCATTGCATCAAAAGAAAATTCATATTTTAACATAAATCACATGAAACATTCAATAGAATAACCAATTCCACGTCTTTGTCCATGTTGTAAAATAAGTAGTTGAGGATAATTGATAAATAATTTTTTTTATTAAAATCAGTTTAAAAATGTTTACCCAAGTTGGTTTTGCTGTCTTTGCAGGACTTTCAAAATATGAAGTACATTAATTTCAATGAATGTGAGTCACTGGTTAGTATGCCCGACCTCTCATGTACCCCAAATCTCGTGGAATTGAATCTTCAGAATTGCAAAAACTTGGTAGAAGCACACAATTCGGTTGCATATCATGACAAGTTACAGAAGTTGGCTTTACGTGGGTGCTCTCAACTTAGTGTTTTCCCAAATGTACTCAAATCAAAAAATCTCCGGACTCTCAATCTTAGATATTGCACGAAATTCGAAAGATTCCCTGATATTCCACAAAAGTTAGCCATGGAAAAGCTTGATTTAGGAGGGACTGCAATTAAAGAACTTCCTACCTCAATAGAAAATCTAGTCTCTTTGGAGAAGATGGATGTAAGTAATTGCAAGAACCTCGTAAGTCTTCCATCTAGCATTTACAAGTTGCAATACATTAAGTGGTTGATTCTTGGAGGTTGCACAGGATTAATCGGGTTCCCAAAGTACGAGGATTCAGCTGATCCGAAGATGAAGACCGGATTTTCAAATTTACGCTTCTTAATCCTTGATGAATGTAATCTGTCCGACGTAGAATTTCTTGGGAATCTTTCCTGTTTTCCCTTGCTGAATTCTTTAACTCTTGTGGGGAACAAAATTACTAGCCTTCCCACATCCATCAATAAGCGTGATAGTTTGACCAGTCTTGCAATTTCGGATTGCCTTCAATTACGAGAAATTCCTGAGCTTCCACCATTTTTGAATTCTTTTTCGGCGGCTAATTGCGAATCTCTGCAAAAAATTGGAGAATTTACTTCATCTCATGATTTCGTTCGGAGAGTGTTGACCATGGATTATGTCTTCTCACGTGACAAGGTTAGACTCTCTCTCTCTCTCTCTCTCTCTCTCTCTCTCTCTCTCATGCATGTGCATTGCAAAAGCAGATAATACAAGATTTTAGGCTTAAGAAAAGCAAAGAAACGAAAAGAGGTTCTCTACGTATTAGGTATGGCATGGAGGCGGCTACCATACTTCTTAGGGGGATGCTTTTTATCGCATTAGAATTGTATATCAATGCTAGGATGGATCAATGGATCTCTGTTCATTTGTAGGGCTCTAGTTTGAAAATGGATTGCTTACTAAATTCCAATTGAGTAATTTTATTTGGGTACTAATAACAAATTTGGGTACTTCTAACGGTTTATCTTACAACAGCATCCTTCTCAATTCATTGTCTTCCTCCCTGGAGAAGAGATGCCAGAGTGGGTTATCCCCGTTGCAGAGAATTTTGTATCTTTCATGGCTTCGAAGGACTTGTGTGACAAGTTTCTTGGATTTGCTCTTTGTGTTGTTGTTAGAAAGGATGAAGATATGCCACGCTATATTGCGGTTGACACATGTGTTAACAGCAAAAGATGTAATGTCAGAACTGAATTTTTTGGGTCTTTGGATGTGGATCACATTTGGTTTACGTATATCACACCATGTGAGCTACAATGGTTAGCCAATTCTGATCGAATTATGGGGAGTGACATACAATTTCACCTTGTGGCATCGAGTAAAACCATGAAAAAGTGGGGATTCCGTATAATATGCAAGCAACTAGAGGATGATTCAGAGGGTATGCTTCAAGACAATCAGTCATTTGATCCAGCTTTCCTCTATGAGGTTAGTCACAACTTAATAAACTCAGAAGCCAAGATTTCACTAGTTCGGACCGAAACAGAGCCGCAGAAAGACTTGGAAGATTGTCAAATGAGCACCGAGAAACATGATCAAGTAGTACTGAATAGAAATCATAATCATATTCTCACTCAAGGCATGCGAACCAAGACTATGTTGACTTCCAATTCAATTGGCGGAGATCAGAGTGACAGTGTTGGCTTGCAGCTTTTGTTGTTAGAATGATGGAAACTTGCTATGGAAGCAATTTGCAGGTAAGTGAAGTCGGCTTGTCTTCATTTCAATGCCTCCTTTCTTCTTGTTTGTCTCGCTTTCCTTTCTCAAAAAAACCTGTGACGCGCCGTCAGTACCTACTTATCTCCTCTGTTTGTATTCATTTTTTCCCTCTCCACCTTTTTTTGTTTTGGCTACATCCTATTTTCTCTGCCATAGGCAAACTTCGGACTCCACCAACGCCACTTTCAGCATCATGCCTGCTCCTTCCGTCCAACACCAGCGAGCTTCAACGAAAGTAAGACCGCCACCTGCCAATGGAGGCGACGAACAGAAGAAGTTCGTCTTTCCTGAAACAGAGTCCTTATCGAACTGACGCCAATGAAGGCCGGTGAGTGGAGGTGATGGAGTACCACCGCCATCTGAATCCATGGATTTTGATGACATGGCGCGGGGTGAACCATTCTCTCCTAAGGTTTTAGGCTTCGTTCAGCTTGCTATGGATTAAGTAAAGCCTAGCACATCTGAATTGTATTAGTTGACTTAAGCTGGATTTTGAATTCGATTCGATTGGGGCTACATTTGCGCGGGAACTCGAAGAATGTGTTTGAGTGTTTCTTCGTAAGTTTTGCCTGTGGATGCCTAGCAGTGAATTCATTGGAAATCGATGTTAGACCCTGCAAAATCATTAACAATTTATAAAAGGTATAGCCTTGCAATATATATTGAGAGAGAGAGAGAGAGAGAGAGAGAGAGACTTGGGTGCTTTTGTCGCGTCTAGGAAATGTACCATGCACCTGTTATAAAGATGTGCAGCTGGTGACAGGTTTGCCAGGACAATTGAATTTTGAGAAACTTCGATCACTGGGATAGGACTCTGTCGCCAAGTTCTTCGGGCAGTTAAAGTGGCAAAACTCTAGAGGACTAAAGAAGATGCAGTGAGATGGCAAGCCACTGTCAAGTGTTGCTTGACAGTCGAGTCTTTTTACCGATTTTTACCTCGGCAACTGGGGAGTAATGGAACCAAATCTATTCGGTATGTCAATAACATCAACATGGGCTTGTGCCCATGGATAGGTGATTAGGCTGTTAGTTTCTCTCGCCCTGGGCACTATGGATATGAAAAAAGAAAAAAATTACGAGACACCAATTTTTTTTTTGCTTGCACGCATTTCGACTATTCCTTGGAGGAGACTAGTACAGCAACCCACCGCCATAACCCCCTACTTAAATCATAAGCGCTTCTCTAGAAAATCGAGCCCAAAATCTTAACAAAGTCCAAGTTCGAGACGCACAAAGTTTGCACTATTATGTAGAGTAGAGACAAAAGCACAAGAAGTTGATTGTAGTGAAGAAGATGATTTGGAAGCTAAAACTCCTGGAAGCTTTTTGAATGTTTGTGTGAAAACTGATTATTGAAAGATAGACTTCTGAGGTACCAATAATAGGACACACTGGAATGAGCAACGTGTAGGCTCTCAAATTGGTTGCTGTTTTTGATCTAGTGCTGTTAGAGCGATATCGGTTTAAGTGTTAGGTGGCACTTGCATCTGAATTACAGGATGAATATGTATTATCAATCATTACTTGGAAGTTTGTGACCTGCAAGATCTCCATCTTTAGCCATGAGATATGGATTCATTCCATCAGTAGCTGCATATTGATGCTGAAATATTTCTACTGCTGGAAACTTGATGCTGAGTTCCCCTTGAATTGCCTCTAAGCACGTATGAGAGAAATTCCATATATATTATTTATAATCTCCTAACAAATAACAGAACTCATTTGTTTTTTTTTTTAAATAAGGCAAAGCTTGTTTAGGACAGCCTTAAAATTCGAGTTGGGTAGGAAATTGATTTTCAGTAACCAGGTGCATTTCAGATATGTCACTTTATATTATAATTACTATAATCAGTATATTTACTCTTAATTAGTAAATTATTTCACATTGCACTTCATTTACATTATACATCGATTGAAGAATCGTGTGATTGTTGAGGAAGGGCCCCTTATTGCGGCAGGAAGAAGCCGGGCAAATGAGACGCAGAATGTGAGTCTGTCATTGCTTTTCCACCCCTTATTAAATATTTTGGGGCAACAGTAGTTTGATGTTGTCCTAAATCGATGCCCTCACATTATCCACTCCTAGTTAAATAAATAAACGTGAAGGAGAAATCATATTTCATTAAATGCATTCCCTAAAATTTATGTTGAAACTTCACTAAGAGCAACTTTCTCTCTCACAAAGCTCCGAGGTTTGATATGCTTTCTTTATTTTTCTACTACGGTTTTCCTAGGCAACACGACATGTAGAGACGGGAACTCTTGATGTTCTTCTTGAACAGTGGGGGGGGGGGGACTGAATTTTCGTCTGCAAAAGTTGTAGAGAAGTTTTTAGCATGCTCCCTTTATGTGATTTGTGAACGCCGCACGATGTGCGCAGCAGCATTATCAATCATAGTTGGTCATATTGAAATAAAACTAACCAAACTTTTGTGAAATTTGTTTATTCAAATATGATTACATGACTCTTGGCCATTTTTGGTATAAAGGAAGTACAATATGGCTGTGATGATATGGATAGGGTGTGCTTCACGCAAGTTCTCAGCATCCTCAGCATGGGATGCAGCCAAACTGAGAAGTTCCTTGGTTCCTTGGGCCAAGTTTATATGGGACAAGTATATTACTCCTAGACATCAATTCCCCCTTTGGCTGGTGACCAAGAAAAGGCTTCCTACTCAGGTTTTCCTTATGTCCTATGGAAGAATTTATAATGCTACTTGTGCCTTTTGCCGCTTGAGACCAGACTCAGTGGATCATCTCTTTTTTGGGTGCTCGATTACTAATCATCTTGCTCTATTCTAGTCGCGGAACTGCTTGATTGACTAGAAGAACGGTGTAACGGCCGAGTCGGTCCGCGATTTTAGCCTACTGGGACTTTAGGGAAAATTGGCAATTTCCCTTTTTATTTAGCGAAAATTTGGAAAGGCTTGGAAATTAATGAAAATTTAAGTTTAAATTTATTTTGGGCCCAAAATGTCATGAAATTCGATATTTGATTTTTTGGGATTTTTCCTGAATTTTTAGGAAATTTTAAAGCATTTTTCCGATTTTCGGAAATTAAAATACATTATTTTATTAAAAGTCCCAGACCGGCCAGCGAACCGGCCGGCCAGACCGTGCGAACCGCCGGTCCGACCGGGTCGGACCGGGCGGCACGTGCGCAGCACGCGCACGAGCTCTCCCCCTCTCCCTCTCTCCTCTCTCTCTCGGGCTTTCTGTCAAGCAGGTAGAATGCACTGTGCATTCCACCGCTCGACGTCGCCTCAGCCACGCCACCCCCTGCAGCCACCCACCCCTGACTTGGAAGTGACCGTCGGAGGGGACGGTGGCCACGGGGGAGGCGCCGCGTGGCCCTGGGAAGCCGAGTTCTCGGCCTCCCCCACCTGCTCCCACTCGGTATAAACCGAGTGGGCAAGGGTTTTTGCGCGGGGATTTCTCGGAGCTCCGGCCTCCTCTTCGTGCGTTCTTGGTGTCCCCGTGTAGCTTGAGTCGCCCTCTTCCCGAAGCCGTTGTCAGCCAGCCAAGACTCGCCGTGGTCTGTCACCGGCAGCCAGTTGCAGGGAGCTTCGCGGCCAGCCGTTTCTGGAAATTTTCCAGAAAAGCAGTGGCTTCAAGAGGTGAGTTCACCCCTCCTCCGACCATCTTGGCTCGATTGGTTGATACCAATCGCTTCCTTGGCTTTCCTAGTCCTTAGATGTGGTGTAAATTTGTCTGTTTTTGGCCTAGACTCGTTGGATTCGAGCTTGAAGCTCGGACCTCTCTTCTCGGGAAACCCTAGGTGAACCGCCGACTTCGTGACCATCTCCCCGCCAGCTCCGACCACCTCGGGCCAAGCCGTGACCACCGATCGACGCGCCGGAGGCTCAGCTTCCTCTCCCAGCCGGTCTCGAGCTTCGATTTGGCCGGAGAACGGTGAACGGCGGCCAAACCCGAGAAAACCTCCTGATCCGACACACGACCCAACTCACGACCCGGAGTTGGGGTTCGCCGGAGAAGACGATCGTCGCCGGAGCCGTTGCCGTCGCCGGAGACAAAAGGCAGCCTACGGGCTAGGCTGCCAGCCCAATAGCCCAGCCCAGTCAGCCGGCCCAGCTGACCCGGCCCAGCCAGCCAGCCAATCAGCCGACCGACTCAGGCCCAGTCAGCCTGCCCGGCCTAGGTCCAGCTCGCGCGAAAAAAAAAAAAAAAGTAAAAGAGAAAAATTTTAAATTTTTCTTGGGTTCAACCAGAAGTACAGCAAGGGGGATTTAGCCAAGAAAACTCACAAGTGAGTGGATTCTAAACCTTTATTAGGCGCATTTGCTGTTTTAGTAGGAAACGGGTAGAAATGGCTAGAATTGGCTAGGGCGAGTAGAACGGCTAGGACTCCTTGTGTACTCGTAAATTTCATTGATTAGTTAGATTGGTTAGCAGTATTGGACAATGGTAAACTGTTGACCACTTAGGTGGTATAGTTCGACTTGTGTCGACCTAAGGACTGGCATCCCACGTTTTACGAGAAGTGCCCTCGCACGTTTACTTGTGCTCGAGCGTGGTCAGAGTTGGGACCCCTCGAGGAGAAAGAAGGATTGGCTTGACACCTCTGTTAAAATCTTAAAGTTGTTTATTTCATTTATTTCTACAATTTAATTTAATTAGTCATTTATCATTAAATGTCCTTCCGCATAGCATTTGATTAATTTAGTTAAGAGCCCTATTTGCTTTTCAATTTCATTAAATTATTATTATAATTAGTCGATTCGAGTACTACATTGTGTATTTAAATTTTGCGCCGCTTTAATTTAATCAGTTGTGCCTAGATAAATTCCTTATAACCGCAATTAGGTTCTCGTTAGTAGACCTGCCCTACCCTGTAAATTGTTTAGACCCCCATGACGTTCGTTAGACTACCTTTAGGTTAGAGATCTAGAGGTGGGGAGTTCTTCGATTTGGGTTAGTAATGAGTGTTTCTGCGCGGAGCATGGGGACCTTGGGATGAGAGACTTACAGCTAGGCTTGCCTAGAGTCGACTGACAGACCAACGGAAGCCGAGAGTTGGGAGGGTCGATTTAGGGACCCTAGGGCAGGGGTGTTCCTAATTTAGGATTAGGGTTCGTTCACTGGGATACCAAGTATCTCATTCCACCACCCCACCATCCCAGGACCCCCGTATGGACCCGGTTCAGGACCTATCAGACTTGGAGGACCAGTCAGAGGAAGAGGAGCTTATGGAGGAGGACCCTCACGAGGAGGAAGCTTGGGATCTACGGGAGCTGGAACCTCTGGATCCGGAGGACTGGGAGCAGCAGCTGGAGCTGGAGCTGGAGTGGGATCCTCAGGAGGAGGAGGATCAGGAGGAGGGGGATCTGGAGCCGGATATCCCTTTCAACTTGGATGAAGAAGAAGAGGAAGACGAAGGGAACGGTATGGCGGCAGCCCCCGCTCCCCCTAGAGACATGGAAGAGGTCATAGACATAGAAGTAAAGGAAGATGGATTAATCCAAGAATCCCACAGCACGACAGGTTGGATTTGGAGCGCCACGAAGCACATCCGGTACCCACATCAGCACATTTGCGTGTATACGGGTTTCCATGAGGCCGAACTAGAGTTATTGGTCGAGGAGTGCAAGGTACCTCAGGGAGGCTACGAGTCCGGCTTCGAAGACCCTGATGGGGCAGATGACTCAGAGGATGGCACCGTGGATAACCCGAAGCCTTCGTGCGTGCGAGATTGGCCCAAGCCAATGGAGGCAGCTAGGGACTAGTACTCTCCCTTCTCTTTTCCCCGCGACTTTTGATTGTATAGCTGTGCGGCGACCGTGACTCTAGACTTTTGTTATGTCTCCTCCTGTTTTCTTCCCCTTTTTGTATTTTGACCTGACTTATCCTTGTATCTATGGGAAGTAAGTTTCTTGATCAAAATGGATTGTGGTGTTACCTTGGGAACAAATTGACTAAGAACTAGATTCGTTTGCAAAACTTAGCGTGAGGTAGGATCCTGGAAATAGTGCTACGACCCCGAGGAACCGGGGCGTGACAAACGGTGATTGGAATGACACCCTTACATGAGCGACAATTCATATATCGGACAACCAATTCTCCCATAGGATTGCGAGATTCGCGCTGGGGGCGATGTGCCATATCGTGTGGAAATCCCGGAATAATATTTTGTTTATGAATCGAGATCGATTCTTCCTTGCTATGAAGATGCGGCTTGTGAAGTTGGTAAGGGATTTTGCTCGGACTCAAAGTAATGTCATTGATACTTCTAGGAATAGAAGAATTCAACATAATTGGGGACTGGAAGACTCTATATTCTTGTAACTGTGTTGGAAGATATCTCATAGTCTTTTTTGCTCTACTTATGCTTTAGTTATAGAGATCCATGGTACTCCTTCACTTAGCTCATTATGGGTGTAAGTGCAAGTTTGTGGTACCAAGTTCTCCTTCTTGTACATTTGGCACTTAAAGATCAATATACTTCTTACCTTACCAAAAAAAAAAAAAAAGGCTGTGATGATACCTACCTATAGGTAGCCTAGCTGATTAGGGCGAATTTGGGTTTCGTTGATGTCTTAGGTTTGATTCCTCAGGGAAGTGCCTGTGATTTAAGTGGGGGAACTATGGCGGTAGGTTGCTGTGCTAGTCTCCCTCAAGGAATAGTTGAGATGTGCGCAAGCTGGCCCGAACACCTCGGTTATAAAAAAAAAAAAAAGATTCTGCGACGCATAACCATGAAATTGGATGGAGGCCTGAGGAACTAACTTTTCCAAATTTTCTGTCCTTCTCCAAGTCTAAATGGAAGACACTCAGAGTTTCCAAAGTGTCAAGAATTGGAGTTAATATTATTCTTAATTTCCCTGATTTGTTTCCTTTTTTATTTTTAAGTTCGATCGACTTCTTAGACATTTATACTTATTTTTGTCATTTGACCTAAAAGATTCACAGTTTTGGTTAGTACTACAAGTTAAGGTAACCTTGGTTTGTTTTTCCTTTTCCCTTCCCCCCGTTTCTTCATCTCTTCTTCCTTCCTTTTTTGCACTTCAGCGAGATTTTTTGATGCCTTTAATGTTCTTAAAACGGTAAATATATCATCTTCAAAGAAATATGATTTTTTTAACCATAAGGAAATTATGCTTAGTTGATCATAAGGAGATATGATTTTTAACCATGGACGATGTTCTGAGTTGATCTTGTATGGCAGTCTTTCTTCTTGTTCTTCTCGTTTTCTTCTCTTTTATATATTTTCTTTGTGTTTAGTTTTCCTCTCTTCACTTCTTTCTTCAAGTATCATATATTATTCTTTTTTTTCGCTTTTTTGTTAAATCCTCTTTTCTCCGCCATAGAGGCAAACTTCGAACTCCAAAGACGCTGCTTTCGACATCAAGACTGCTCATCGTCCATTCGACATCACCGTGCTCTGACTAATGGAAGATCGCTACCTGCCGATAGAGGCGACGAACAAAAGAAGTTGGTCCTCAGGAAACAGAGTCGCTAGCGAACGGATGGTGACGGAGACCAGCCAGCAGAGGCGACGGACTACCGCCGCCGACGGAAGCCATGGAAACTGGTGAGATAGCTTTGGGTGAACAATTCTCTCCTAAGGTTCTCGGCCTCATGCAGCTCGCTAGAGATCAGGTAATGCCTTGCACATCTGGATTTTATTAGCTTGTTGTGATATTTGAGCAAGATTTTGAATTCGATTCCCTTGGTGCTGTAATTGCGCGGGAACTTGAAGAAGGTGCTGTTGAATTTATTCTTGAGACGCTGAATCAGTGTTCCTTCGTAAGTTTTGTCTGTGGATGCTTGGTAGTGAAGTCATAGGTTATTGACGTCACGCCGCAAAATCAGCGACAATCCCTGGAAGGTATAGCCTTTCTTTCTTTGTTTTCATAGATGGCAATTTAATGAAGGAAGTAGGTGAAGTCTAGGTTCAAAGAGAAAACGATCGAGGGAGAGTGAAACAATGGGAAGTTGGGTGTACATGGGCTGGTTCAGTCCCCTTTTCGGGCAAAAAACTGAGCCAATCCAGGTGCTGTAGGTTGGGAGGGATGGATTTGGGCGCTTTTGAGGTGCCTGGGAAATGTGGATGTGTGTAGATGTGCAGCGGGTAATAGGTTTTCCAGGAGAATTGAGTTCTGAGAAAATTCGATCACTGGGATGGGGCTCTGTCCCATGTTTTATGAGACGCTTGAAGAGGCAAAACCATAGAGGAATGAAGAAGTTGCAGTGAGATGGCCAGCCACCAGGAAAGGTTGCTTGACCGTCAGTCCTTTAACCACTTCTTTACTTTGGCTAGTAGGGAGAATTGAAAACTAAATTTACTTGGAGTGTGACAGTAATAAAACATAGGTTGTGCCAGTCGATAACTGGTTAGGTCATCACTTTCTTTCACCGTGTGGACTATGGTTATGGAAAAATAAAATAATCATGAGAAACACGGAGTTTGGATAAGTTATTCAGTAGAATAGAGACCAAAGCACAAGAAGCTGATTGTCGATTCTGATTGCAAAGGCCTTAGCAACGGTTTAGGGTACTCTTTTATCCCTATGTGCCATAGTGCTCATGAAGGAAAATGATCTAGAAGCTAAAACTCCTGGAAGATTATTAAATGTTTGAGTGAAACCTAATTAATGAAAGATAAGCTGCTCCTGAGAGGTACCAATGATAGGACACACTGAGAATCAGCAACATGTAGTCTCTCAAATAAATTGCTGTTTTTTCTTTAGTGTTGTTAGAGCCATATGAGTTTAAGAGTTATGTGGGATTTGCATTTGAATTACAGGTGCAGTATGTGGTAATAACCATTGCTTGGAAGTTTGCGACTAGTATATTAAACGAGATGCTGCAAGATCTTGATCATATCGCTATGAGACATGCATTCATTTTGTCCATAGCTGTAAGGCATGCTGAATATTTCTACTGATAGCAATTTGATGCTGGTTTCCTCTTGAATTGCCTGCATGCATGAGAGAATTTCTGACTCTTATCCTCACGTCTTTTTCTCCTAACCGGGAACAAAACCCCTTTGCTTTTCATTTATAAGGCAAAGCTTGCTTTAGACAACCTTGAAGTTCCAGTTGGGTAAGAAACTGATTTTCAGTAACTAGGTGCATTTCAGATTAATTGCTCTACTTTCTAATGAAGATGATTAGTATTATAGTCTATATTAGTGAATGGTTTCATGGTGTACTTTTTTTATCTATGATGTGCTTTGATTGAACAGCTGTGTGATTGTTGAGGATGGCAGCATTGTTGCGGCAGGAAGAAACCGGACTAATGAGCCACGAAATGTTTGTTATCATTGCTTCTCCACTCCCTTCTATAAATTTTGGTCAGCTGTATGTTGTTAGTATTCTGAACTGATACCTCAAAGTATCCGCTCATAGATTGTTGTTGATCATTTTATGTTTTCCCTTGATTATTTCTTTGTTAGATCATACATTAATATATCTGAACAAATCTGTCAATACTGGAATTTTCCATGCATTATTAGGCTTTAAAGGATTTTGTTCCCATTGTTCTTTCATAAGATATGACTAAGGCTAACACGAGCAATATTCTTGCTTTAATATGCACAATGTGTTGCGTTTTTCATTTACCATGTTCCATGTGGAGCCATATTATAGTCTTTACCTGCTTTGGGAAATTCCTAGTATCGTTTTCTTAGGCTTTACGTTCACTAGACTTTGGGATTCTCACTCGGTATAAAAATGCATTGTGAGCATTGTGTTACCTTCTAAGATGTAAGAACCAACTCCTGGGGCATATTTCTGCCAGGCAACAAGACATGAGATGGAAGCTCTTGATGTACTTTGGAAACAGAGGTAGAGGACTGGGTTTTCAGCTGTAGAAGTTGCAGAGGAGTTTTCAGCATGCTCCAATAATGTGACATGCGAACCATCTGTAATGGTTGCAGCAGCATTATCGATCATTGGTATGTTGGTCATACTGAAATGAAACTAAACTTTCCTGGAAGTGGTTTATTCAGAAATGATTTGCTGTCTCTTACCCATTTTTAGGTATAAAGTACATTAAGGCTGTGCACATGATAAATTTGTAAGCTGTGGCTCAATACTGGTGTTGCATTCAAGTGGCTGTGAGGCATGCATTTCTGAACTTGCTTTTGTCACTGTTCTCATATCTACTTAGCTCCACTTTTTTAACATATGATAATTGACAACTAAAGCTTACCAGAGGTTTATGATTCCTTATGTTCATTACTGAAGGATCTGATTTCGTATTCATTCTGTTTATTGTCACTATTTGAATTTTGCGACACATAAACATGAATATAAATGGAGGTTTGAGGAACGAAATTTCCATCTTTTCTGTCCTTTTCCTAGTCTAAATGGAAGAAAGTGGAGTTTCGGGAAGCATCAAGAAGTCGATTATAGATTAATTCTAATTATCCCTGCTCTGTTTACTTTTTCTTGAATTCTTTGTGACTTGTTAGACATTTCCGTATTCTTTTTATGCCCCCTAAAAGATTTACAGTTTTGAGAAGTGCTGCAAGTTAAGCTAACATCAGTTTCTTTCCTTTTATCATTCCCCCTCGTTTCTTCATCTCTTATTCCTCACTTTTTTCTCACTGCAGTGGGAGCTTTTTGTGTCGTTGGTGTTGTCTACAAAGAAATGTGCTAGTTTATCTAGGAGTAAATTATGCTTGCTGATATGCCGTGGGCAATGCACTTGATAAAGGAACCTCGTTTTGTGTTTATTAGTTGCAATTCTCTTCTTGCACACATGAGAACAGCTGCATAGTAAGTTGTGAACAGGATATGTTTCATCAAAAAGATAAGCTAGATTATGAAAATTGTTTTTCTATTCAAGCATTTTTGAAAGAACAAGCTCTAGTATGGGGAGAAGAAGAAAGAAATGTACTAAGGATGCACCTAAAGAGAAAATTTAGAGAAAAGGAAAAAGCCAGCTTGAAATTTATAGCTATGCTGCTCTTAATAATCTGGCCTCTCAATAATCTGATTGTGAGTCTATAGTATTGTGGGAAACATGAACTAACTTATTGCCTTTCTCAATACAACATCAAGCAAGAGGACTCATCTTGCAGCCTTGCTCAATTTCCTCCCTTTGGAGCTCAAAAACTAGCCCTAATTAATGCATGGTTCCACGATGCAGAGTATTAGACTTGTTGTAATGGTGTGCATGGTTCCAATGCAATGTTTTGAAGACGCAGCTGATTGAAACCCATCCTAACCAGTACTCATATACCAACCACTTACAAATCTTCTCTCAACCAGATAACTGGTGCCAACATTTCTCTGAAGAGAAGTTGCACGTCCGAATTAGGATCCTCTAAGTATAACCCTATTTACAGCATGTCATTCGTTCTCCATGAACATTGGGTTTTATGTGAAGAGAAAATATAGAACGGCCCAAAGGCACTGTTGAAGTAAACAATTACAACCCATAGTTACCCCAACTACACATTTTTTGCATCGTGGAGAGTGATTCGGCTAGTTTGACTCGTGGCCTTTACCCTGCAAGATATAGGAAGAGATGCGTCTTAGATTGCAGCTTTTTGAAGTACATGTAGAAGATTTTCATTAGAAGATGCACAAACCTTGGCTGTGTCTGTGGTTGATGTTCTCTGATAGATGTTTTATGTTTTATACTCCTCTTTTATTATGGTTCCACTAGTTCGTGAAGGTATATCTCTCTTGACTTTACTTTGCGTATATACTCTATGTAATGACCTACAGGTATGAGTTATGGTGGCGGTCACCCTTTTAGTGACGAAGGCATGGGCAAGTGCTGCTTGAGAGTTTGCGTTGAGTATCTCCCACAAGAATTTGCTTACCTTACTTCCAATTGGGAAAGCTGCAGGTGATAGAATGACTCACTATGGGCGAGAGAGGTTGGATGTTTTTGTAGTTTCTTGCAGCGTTGGGATGAACTGGGCTTGGCAGAGAGAAGACTCGCGTATGTTACACGGGGAGCACAAGTACAGTAATCTTCCCACTCTTCATTGTTGTCAACTTGCCTTTCGTTTCATTGACTATGTATTACAATCATTGATAAATCAATCGGAAAAGTGGAAGAATATGAACATTTCACTATTATAAGAATTTTTTAGGGTGATCACCCTACAGTGAATTTTTTTCTATCTATATACAAGTACCTCAACCTTTTTTTCCCCAGTTTAGGACGAACTTTCGAGATATAGCTCAATATGATGACTTGCTTTCTCAGGAAAGAATGATGCACATTGCTGAATAGGAGTGCCAACTCAATTTAAAATGGGTGGTTGGTGGTGGTGGAGATGTAGGATGTTCGTGGTATGTGGTGGTGGTCACGTTGGCTTATGGCCGTTGGAGGGGCTGTGGTGAAGGTGGTGGCGGCGCGATGTCGGTTGTGGGGTCTGGTATTGGTTGGGGTTGCAGTGGTGGCGGACGAAGTGGCGAGTGATTTGGAGGAAAGAGTCGTATCTTAATCAGCCAAGATGGTGATGTCAAGGATTGCTGGGGTAAAAGTGGCCAAATTTGAAGCCAGTTGGTACTCCATGCTCTCTACGCTCTTACATTTCATGTTAGAGAAATGAATCGAAGTTGGAAGAATATGAAGAGTTTAAAATTTCTCTGAACACCCTATTCGATGACATCGACGAATATCCACGATGAACGAAGATGAGAGTCTCACAATCGAATGGAGCTGTTTGATTGATTCCTCCATTAAATTCGAGAAATAATGCTTTTCATAAATCTTATGATGCCGCAAATCCACTGGTGCAAATCCAATGCATTTTCATATCTCTGACTTTTTTTCACTTAAAATTTACTTACGCGTAAGTTCACATCCACTCTTTCCTTTTAACATTTTTCTGTTCTCTTATAATGGGATCATTAAAATTAATTTAGATTTTCTAATTTATAAGAATTTCACTTGAGAAATCGTCCAATAAGTTATAAACATATATTGTGTGGTATTCAATACAGTTCAAATCTTTTCAATTTAGCTAATTTAGTCACAAATCTTTTGATAATTTGCCAATATTGACTAGAAATTGCCGTTATGATAGTTTAGTCACTATTGACCATCCTATTTGGTTTGATTGGTTGATATAGATGATTTTCACAACTTTTTTTAAAATAATCGATTCTTTTTATTTCCATTACTTTTCTTTCTTTATTCTCCTAATTTTTGCATAAAAAATTTATGCTTTTCACTGTAATTACTAACATTTTTTTATTGTGCTAAGTTAATTTTTTTTAAAATGATCTGAAATTTGGATAAACATAAAGAGCTTAAAGTGGGTTAAATAGGTGGGTAAATGTTTTCGTAAATAGGATTAACTAAAGATGTGTTTTAGTAATATGGGTTGAGCATGGATCAAGTCAACATGGGTCACTAAATTTACATTGTCTATGGATGGGAAAGATCGAATTAACCAAGTCAATTTGAGTTAGATCATTTTCGACTTGCTCAACTCATTTGATGGTCCTATGCACAAATAATACCAATCATCTGTGACCATGATTGTAGAGAACTTTGTTTTCACACGCGATTCTTTTTATTTTCATTACTTTTCTTTCTTTATTCCCCCAATTTTTGCATAAATTTTTCACTGTAATTACTAAATTTTTTTTATTGTGCTAATTTTTTTTAAAAAATGATATGAAATTTGGATAAACATAAAGAGCTTAAAGTGGGTTAAATAGGTGGGTAAATGTTTTCGTAAATAGGATTAACTAAAGATGTGTTTTAGTAATATGGGTTGAGCATGGATCAAGTCAACATGGGTCACTAAATTTACATTGTCTATGGATGGGAAAGATCGAATTAACCAAGTCAATTTGAGTTAGATCATTTTCGACTTGCTCAACTCATTTGATGGTCCTATGCACAAATAATACCAATCATCTGTGACCATGATTGTAGAGAACTTTGTTTTCACACGCGATTCTTTTTATTTTCATTACTTTTCTTTCTTTATTCCCCCAATTTTTGCATAAATTTTTCACTGTAATTACTAAATTTTTTTTATTGTGCTAATTTTTTTTAAAAAATGATATGAAATTTGGATAAACATAAAGAGCTTAAAGTGGGTTAAATAGGTGGGTAAATGTTTTCGTAAATAGGATTAACTAAATATGTGTTTTAGTAATATGGGTTGGGCATGGATCAAGTCAACATGGGTTACTAAATTTATATTGTCTATGAATGGGATAGATCGAATTAACCAAGTCAATTTGAGTTAGATCATTTTCGACTTGCTCAACTCATTTGATGGTCCTATGCACAAATAATACCAATCATTTGTGACCATGGTTGTAGAGAACTTTGTTTTCACGATTCTTGAGCAAAGAGAGTGTCAATACTGTGCATGAGTAATACCAATTATCCGGACGAATGAAGCAAAAAGCAGGAGTTTCGACGATCATGACGATGGGAGGTCAAAGGTTGAAACATCGCTATCGAAGAGATCAAAGTGGTAGTCCTTCCATTGTAAATTTACCTACCAAATAAATGGTTTAGCATGTTTATAGTGAAACTATAAACATGATAAATTGTTGCTAAACATGACGGTATGCTAAAATTAACGGATGTTGTGCTACCGCGAGTAAGGAGGAAACAAGTTAGGGGGCAACATGCCATAAAGACATAAGTTGATGTTAATCCCAATAAGAAAATAAGGGATTGACACCTCCTTTAATTTTCCCTGCTCCGAGTGTACTAAATCGAAATTCTCTGATTCATCCAGAATAAATTGCATTGCCTCTGTCGCTTCCCTTAAGCTTAAACTTCAAACTGCCACTTTTTTTGTTTCTTTAGCCGCTTTGCTCCTCTTTTAAGTTACATTTTAAATTCTTTCGTATCTTAACCACGAATCATTATTCATGAGTAAAGCTCTTCATCTTATAGAAAAGAGATATTCTAAACTTTCCTCCTTCTTGCTCTCTCCCCGGGGTCAGGGGTCGTCAACGGCTAGACTTCACACATTCTAGTAATGAAATAAAATTCGGACGGGTCGATCTCAGCTCAACTTAATCAAATTACTTAATTGGATTTGTTCACAAGAAATTCAAGGACGAGAATTTATGATCTTCCATATATTAAGTCCAATTTTTGTGGTAATCGCTGAGCAAAGTCATCTCGCGCCTATAAATTTAAACACATGACATGAATTGAATTCATTTTAGCCCACAATCCAAAATCATTTATTACCATCGGCATAAGAAAACATGGTTTTAAATTTGATCCACTTGCCCCATTACCATCATCCCCCTCGTTTGAAAAATTTATTCTATGAATCTCGTTCATCACGGATTATTGGATCAAACGCATTAGATAAGATAGGTCTCCTGCACTATCCATCCTTCTAACAATTAAGATTAAATGGATAGAATTTAGATATGCGGTATTAATTTGGTCGAATTCTAGAAACTGACCGTAGGCATTAGTGCTAAAGTTATCTATCGAGTACAATTGTTGAGTGAACTTAGTCCATAAATAAATTTAATTTTAACCCTCTAAAATAGTGGGCTCCATACAAATTGTCTTCAACTTTTAAGACTCGGATTTAGTTTACTACGTATATTTTCGTTTGATAATATCTTATCCATTGGACCCTAAAAATTGCCTCAGCATTGGACTTTGGGGAGTGGCATATGGCACTCTTAATGAGAGCTTAAAATCGTCCAAACTCCTAAGTAATAATTTTTGAGAAAATCCGTTGTGAAATTTTGAAATGACAAAATAATCAACACTAGTAATTTGCTTAATGGTTGACTAACCAGATAAAAGATGTACAAGCTATTGTGCAGATTATGTCCGTAGAGGTTAGGCTGACAGGTTGACTCATTCGGCCAGGTTAGATTCTCTCTCTCTCTCTCTCTCTCATATCGATGTGAAGGCTTAAGAAAAGCAAACAAATGTGAAGGGATTATGCACGTGCATGCATGTAAAAATAGGTGGCTCCGGTACTTCTATATGAATGGTTTCTATGGCATGAAACTTGGGTATTTAGTGCGAGCAAGGACCAATGGATCTTCTCATATGGGTACTAATACTAGCTTGGATACGTTCTATATGTACATTTCGTACCAATATTGGTCTGATTTAAGAATAATTCTCCCTGAAGGTGAGATGCCACATAATCCTTATTATTGACGAGGGTTTCATATCTTTCATGGCTTCAGAGGACTTGTATGAATAGTCTCTTGGATTGGCGCTCTTTGTCGTTCTCGGTAATGATGAACAGAAAGAGGAATCCTTATTTGATGTTGTACCACATGTTAACGGCAAAAGGGTGGTTTTGCCGAGATGATTTTTTTGAATTATTGAATCCGGATCATATCCCGCTTGAGTACTCACCACCATTTGAGCTGTGGGAAGGAGTCGGTTTTGTTGAAAATGATGGTCATTATATAGGATTTAGTCTTATGGTATCGGGTAGAGGCGTGAAAAAGTGGGGACTTCGAATAATTTACAAACAATTAGGAGACAATTTAAAGGTCAAGCTCCAAGATAATTAGCTAGTAGATCCATATTTAGTGTACGAGGTTGGCCATGAATCAACAGATTCAGCAGCCGGCGGTTACCGGAGGAGTTGCAAGATTGTAAAATAAGCACCCGGAATCATAGTCGAATAGCCCTCGAGGCAGCACATGCCTTTATGGGCGAATCTGTCTTTGCTTAGATGGTACCTTCTTTTGCAAAGTGCTTTGTCAACTAGTCTGCTAAATTATCTTTTGCTTGATATTTGGACATGTTTTACAAATGGAATCTGTCTTGGGTTTCAAACAGATGAACCGGATAAAAATGAAGAATTATAAAAAATATTGGGTGGCTTTCACAGAAATTTCATCTACGTTTTCCCTTGCAAGTGTTTGCCTGATTTATGATTGTTTCCAACTTTTTTCTTTTTACTTTTGCAGTGATGGAAATTCGGGATCAAAGGGTTTCAAATATGAAGCAATTTCTCTTCTGTGAGATCTAATTTACTACGTATATCTTTCGGTTAATAATTTCATACTTATTAGGTGCAAATAACTACCTCAACGTTGGACTTTTGGTAACCACTTATCACCAAGTGCTCAAGTTTACCAGCCATCGTGTCGATAATCCTAAACGTTTCGTTAGTGACATGTATCTCTAAAGTTTACGTCAAGTGGCAATGTATATAGAGAGCTTAGAGAATGAAACGTATTCTTAAGCCATGTTGAACCGATAGACTAATTGCAGCAGGGAAATGCATAGGCAGACAGGAGATTGTTTGGTGCTCCCGGAACACCACATAATGGTCCATTCAATCAATCTGCTTCATCATAATATATTTCTTCCAAGGAAAGTCATAAGTTGATAGCAATTGATAGAATAATTAAATGAGCAGTTGGTGACATGATGCTTTGGAAGCATATGATATTTTCTCAAAAAACAAATAATTGTGGAGTAGCTGTTGCCGACTATCTGTTAATATTAGATCAGACAGTACATCCATCATAAAATATCAATATGTGTCGCTTTATCTTAAGTCTCATTCATCTCCTTACCCATGACTTTTCTATTATCGAGAATTTACAATTTAAATGTGAACGGGAGTAAAAATCATGGATTGTCAACAATGTTGATCTACATGATTCAGCCTCAGACATTATGTATGATTAACAATTTACTTGTGCCATTTTTTATATGATTCCACAGTATTTTTCTTATTTGGAATTTCAATCTCCTACAGATTTGAGTTATGTGATAAAGGAATTTTCTTTAAACCACATATAGGGACACTGAGTTTTTTCTTTCGGTCAGACTTGAACCATCATTTGATTGCTTGAAAATATACAATATTTTTATGTACTTCTTTTCTGAAGACTGCATATCACTGGCAAATATTTATACATGAATGAAAGATTCTGCGTCAAAGAGGATGACAACTATAATACCCAAAGAAGTTTAAACGATCTTTTAGAAATGATGTGACGATGAATTTTCTACATCATGATAGAAAGAATTTAGTGTAATTTCAAGTTTTGCAACGTACGTTTTTATAAATTTTTCAATATATAATCTAGATAATTTTGAAATGATGCAAGAAAATGTTAAATACTGAAAAATTAAGACATTTACCAATGTTAGCGTTCCTATATTATCTTATCGAAATAGTTAAAAAATGATTTGCAAAATATTAGTGCAATGTTAATAGTTTTCATTATGTTTCGAAAATAATCGAAATTAATCATTCAATTCTGGTGCATAGTACTGATTTTATAGCTAACATCAAGTGATATTGATGTTCGCAGATCTAGTTTTTGTAAGACCTTCTCCATTAGGAACTAGTTGGGTATTAATAATTATTAGGAATCGCACATGGACTCAAGCAAAATAACACAAGCAAACAATTCTCCCAAGTAAAATGTAGTAATAAAAAAAAAATTCTCAGAATACACCAAAAAATTGGTTGTCGAAATTTATCCAAATATGGACTACATCTCAAAATGGTAGGATTCTTTAATTAACACCAAAATCCAAAAACTCTGCCGATAAGCACGAAGATGTTAGTCTTTTGCCCCCTATTATGGTAGGCTGGCTGCTAAGCGCCCATTCAGTTAGTGAAAAATATGTTTAGTGTGCGTATCATACTCAAATTCTTACCGAAACTATAAGGAATGATTGGCCTTCCCATAAATGACCAAGCCTTTAAAGAAATCCATCCATTTCATAATTATTAAACTTCATATCAAACCATTCATCAGATAAAACTCGTATTCACGAAATTAAAAATATCCAAACCATTTTCGGAAGGAAATTACTTCTACTCTCAATTTACTAAAATTTATTTCGTAGATGTCGTTCCAAGTCACCTCATATCACTTTCCACGTGCCACCGTTTACTTGTTTCGTTCTTGTGACATAGAATGGTAATGAACGCAGAAGCAAAATCACAGCTTAGCAAGTGATGATAATCATCATTTCTATGACTATAATGGTAATATAAGGGGAAAGCAAAAGCACAACTTAGCAAATGGTAATCATAATTTCCTATTCCATTAAGTAGCAAAAATGCAACTTTATAAATATGTATCGACAATATGCATGGTCAAAGTCACACCAACAGATAATCAAATACCTATAAAATCGGTTAATGGGCGTACATGGTGTTTCCTATGCTTCCAAGGTAGCTTTTAAATACGATGTGCCCCCCCCCCTCCACCCCCCCTCTCTCTCTCTCTCTCTCTAGGTGTACGTACTCGCACAACATAACTTTTAACCGTAGATGTAGTGACTATAATATGTTCTGGCATTGGTTAACGCTTTGTTTTGGTTAAGAGCAACATTTAACTACCCGAGATAATAGTGGAGAGTGAGTAAATACGAGACTGAGTGAGGGCGAAAAAGTATGACGAGAGAGTCATATAAGTTGTTGAGTTTAAATAAGTCGTAAACTTATTTATGATCCATTTAATATCTATATTATGTTTAAATTCATTTATAACCCATTTACTAATACTGACTAAACAACAACTTAGTTTGTCATATAAGGATTAAGAAATGAGTTTATAATCTATTTTGACAAGTTTAGCTGCAAATGACACTTGATTAAATAAAGACTATTGGGTTGGAAACCTAAAATCCTTGACAATCATACTGAGATATTAGTGCACATGGTGTCACCACCGATTTCATAGCACCTTTCGTTTCATAAAAACAAGAAATCAATTAAGTAATTCATTGATTATTGTCCAGTCCACGAATATCGAAGTACATTGATCATAACCCATAAATTCGCCATATAAGAGTTTGCGTACATAAAGCTAACCAACTTAATACACCTTCGCCTCTGATTGAAGGCATATCATATCACTTAGCTATGCTATACTTAAATTTTGCATATATAACTATGTATCTTATGTACTTAAATCATGTGCCTTCACCTCTAATTTGGCGAGGGCTTGCAGGCCTTTGTTTGTTGTTGACGAGGGTCACCTGCCAACTCCCACCATTGTTGGCTCGATGATGGCGAGGGGCCAGCGGCTTGGGCCTTGCAAGTCGTAAAACATTTTGCCTTCCTTCCCTTTTTTTTTTAAATTCGATTTAATTTTCATCAAATCTATATAATATTTAAATTGAAAAATCACATCTGAACCAAAATGACATCGTTTTAACCATGTCAGTGCCAAGAATAAGAGAGAAAAAGAAGCAAACTATATCAATTTTTTTGTTAGTCAAATTGAACGGAGTTAACAAATTGACTTGATCACTCCAATTTGACAAGTTTTAAGCCTAAGTAGCTTTTTTTTTACACTCTTAGGGCTCAATTATATTTTTGTGACAAGTTTTAGAACTTCTAACTATATTCACAGTCAATAATTCACGTGTTCATACCTACTTCAGCTTTGGAAATAGCCTTTGGGAAAATGCTAAAAACTAGTTCTATTAGCTATCAATTTTCAGTATTCCTTAAGACTAGTTTTCCACCTCAAAATTTTTTAAGAATAACTGTCAAACACCTCATATTTTCTCTGAATGGTTTTGGAGGTTTAAAACCCCTTGAAAAAGCTGAACTAAACGCATCCAAAATATCTTTGTCCACCCTGAAGCACCCTGATTTTCCAAATTTCTAATAGTATTATTAGATCTAATATCCTTCTTTGCTGATATACTTAATTGTTCTTATAATTGTATCTCTTTTAAGTGGTCATGTGTTAAATAATTATTTAGCGAAGAAAAAAAAAACCACTCGGTGGTTGGGATTGCCCTTTCGTGGAACCGTTCTTTTTCCTATTTATTTATTAGTGAGCCTACGACAAAAGCTTACCGAATGACATGAAATACTTTCATCACGAAAAGAAAAATGAAGACTGAACAGATCAAGGCCATTTCCTCGAAGCTGGCGTGCGGTCTTCGGCGAAAATAACTCCGTGCGTTCACAATCTTGAGTAGGAATAATTATTGGCGTGCGGTCTTCGGCCATTTCCTCGAAGCTGGCGTGCTGGTACACTTCATTGTGCGTGCAACTATATTTCTCTTGAGTAGATGTGTGGTAATTTATTATACAGCAAGTAAACAAAGAAAACTTCTCAGCGGAGGGGGATGCCATTTCGAGGAAGACACCAAAGTTGATTTCATCAGCGAGCCCATGGCCTAGATCCGAGAATCCTCAACCCTAGATGTTTGTTGGTTAGTGCAATAATTGAGTCCACTACGTCAAATGCTAATATATATTATTTACTACTTTACTCAGCCACAGAGAAGCTTATGTCACTCTTGACGGTCTGAAAACGCAGCTGTACACGGTTTTTCGGTGAAAATATGTCCATGTGTTCACGCCTTTAGATGTCTTGGTCCATCCTTAAGCACCACCATTTTTCAAAGTACTATAAAAGTCATGCGTCTGTCTTCTGGTATAATAATAAATCAGCAATGAGATCAAGTGCTGGACGAACTACCAAACCCTCTATCAAATCTTAAGCTAATAGTCACTGCGGATTGTTGAACTCCATCATCCAATGGCTTCTTCATCGAAACCCAAAAAGATGTATGACGTCTTCTTGAGTTTCAGAGGCACAGATCTGCGCAACAACTTCGTTAGCCATCTCTACAAAGCGTTGGTTCAGAACGGAATACACACTTTCCGGGATATTGAGAAGTTGAAGAAGGGAGACCAAATATTGCCGGTGATTATGAATGCCATTGAAGAATCATGCATCGCAATCATCATTTTCTCGGAGGATTACGCTTCCTCACAATGGTGCTTGAAAGAGGTGGAGAAGATTATGGAGTGTAAGAAGCAAAAGCACCTTAGCGCTCTACCAGTGTTTTATAAAGTGGATCCAAGAGAAGTGAGAAGGGGGAGAGAGAGTTATGGGAGAGCTCTGGCCAAGCATGAGTCCAAGTTTGGGAAGGATTCAGAGAAAGTGAAGAAATGGAAGAAAGCCCTTTTTTATACCGGTACCTTGTCTGGATGGCATTTAAATGATGGATAAGTTGAGTTGGGTTCATATTTTGTGTAAGAGACTAGTCTTTACGGGTAAGTACAAAGATTGTTCATAAAAAATAAAAATAAAATGAATTGATACACCCATTATTGTAAGTATAAAATGTTAAAACTTGATCAACTCATGGACAAAATGTTAAGTAGTGTTATTGAACTTACCCATTTGTTTCGGAAGGAGTAACAAAGTTGGCATTGCCAGATACAAGATAATTAGTGTATACAGGGCATGTAAGGCAATATCATTGTGCTTCAGGTATTCAATAGTTTTTGAATCGACATCTTAACGATCGTTTAGAGTCCTGGATAGCTTTTTTTATTTATTTATTAAGCTTGGAGATTAATCACATAGAACAATAATAGGCAAAATTAGTAAATCGTTATGTATATATCAAATGAACAAGAATCGTTAGCGTGACTAAAAGTTGAACCCTGAGCTTGTTTTGATTGATGTTGAGTTCCTGGAGTTTTAAATGGGATGCATTGCTTTGTCATTGTTGGCAATAAATTGCTCGTTATTTTCTTTTTCAAATTACTAAAACGATGCTAAAACTTCTTTTTCCATTTTTGTCAGAGATGAGTCAGAGCTTATCCAAAAAATTCTGAAGGAGATCTACACTCACCTAGACCAAACACCGTTGCATATTGCCAAGCATCCTGTTGGGATAGACTCCCAAGTTGTTAAGCTAAAATCAATGTTAAATTTTGAGTCTGATGATGGGGTTCTCATAGTAAGATTATGGGGACAGGGAGGCATAGGAAAGACCTGTTTAGCAAAAGCTGTTTACAATGCTATATTTAGACAATTTGAGGGTTCATGTTTTCTGGCTAACGTTCGAGAAACTTCAGAAGGTACCAGGGGCCTAGCAACTTTGCAAGAAATATTACTAAAAAATGTGTTATTGCTGCAACAAAGATTATAAGTCTCCAATGTTTATGAAGGTGTTAATGTAATACAACATAGACTTGGTTGCAAGAAAGTTCTCCTCATCCTTGATGACATTGATGATTTGTGCCAATTCAATGCTTTAGCAGGAGAAGGCAAGTGGTTTGGTGATAAAAGTAGGATCATTGTTACCACAAGAAATAAACAACTACTAACTTGTCACGGGATAGATCGTGTGTATGAAGTTAAAACACTAGATGCCAATCAAGCTCATGAGTTGCTTAGCAAGCATGCTTTTCAGATGTGCCAAATCAGAATGGATCTAGTGGATAGTGCTCTCAAGTATTGTGACGGCCTTCCTTTAGCACTTGAGGTGTTGGGTTCCTTATTATGTGGTACAGCACAAGATGTATGGGAAAGTACACTAATGAAACTTTCTAGGATTCCCGATGAAAACATTATTAAAGTGCTCAAAATGAGTTATGATGGACTAAATGAAGATGAAAAAGAGATCTTTCTCCACATTGCCTGCTTCTTTAAGGGGCGGGGAAAAGAGTATACCAAGAAAGTTCTAGACAGTTGCGATCTTCATACAACTGTGGGATTTGAAATTCTTGAGAAGAGGTCATTGATAAGAATTGACACCATAAGACTAGAAATGTATGACTTAATTCAATCGATGGGTATGGATATTGTGAACCGAGAATGTCGAGATGATCCCAGAAGACACACCAGATTGTGGCTGTACGATGATGTTATCAATCTTCTGTCACGTGACACAGTAAGAATTGCAAATATGATCAAAATTGTGCTCCTTATCTTTGAGTTTGATTACTAAACATGCATAACCTAAATAATTTTATATATACAGGGATATTATGATGTCAAAGCCATTGTGTTAAAGCTATCTGAGCCGACAAAGATGTGGATCGGTCCTGATGCTTTTACTAAAATGAGAAAATTGAGATTGCTCATCCTGGTTAATGTGTAAATTTTTTTCGAAGGTCCTATATTTCTTCCTAATGACCTTAGATGGTTTGAATGGCCTGGATGTGCTCCCTCCACTCCAGAGTTTTCCTTTAGTCCAAATAAAATAGTGGGACTTGATATGAGCAAAAACGATATCACAAGAGTGGTAAAACAATTGAAGGTAAGCATTTTGTATATGCTTATTTCATGTACTAGTACAGTGAAGTGGTATTCCTATGCTTTAGAAACCACTTCTCTCTTTTCCTTTCAAAATGAGTCCAATAACTTGCTCTTAAAATATTTTTATGCGCAGCAAAATTGGCATTTGAAGAAAAGCTAAAAAACTTTACAAGAAATATGTAATAGAAACATTTGCTGTTAAAAATAGATGGTACAAAAGAATTTTGTACATATATGTTGAAAGAGAAAAATATTTCAAGATTTGATTTTGTTTTTATTTATACGAAGGTCATTGCATCAAAAGAAAATTCAAATTTTAACATTAGTCACGTGAAACGTTCAATAGAATAACCAATTTCACGTCTTTGTCCATGTGTAAAATAACTGTAAAATAACTTATTGAGGATAATAGATAAAAGGAATTAAAAAAATTATTGAAATCACTTTTAAAATGTTTGCCTAAGTTGGTTTTGTTGTTTTTGCAGGACTTTCAAAATATGAAGTACATTAGTTTCAATGAATGTGAGTCACTGGTTAGTATGCCCGACCTCTCATGTACTCCAAATCTTGAAGAATTGAATCTTCAGTTTTGCAAAAACTTGGTAGAAGCACACAACTCAATTGCATATCATGACAAGTTACAGAAGTTGGCTTTAAGTGGGTGCTCTCAACTTAGTGTTTTCCCAGATGTACTCAAGTCAAAAAATCTCTGAACTCTTATTCTCAGAGGTTGCACGAAACTTGAAAGGTTCCCTGATATTCCACAAAAGTTAGGCCTGGAAGAGCTTGTTTTACAAGGGACTGCTATTAAAGAACTTCCTACCTCAATAGAAAATCTAGTCTCTTTGGAGAGCATGGATGTAGGTAATTGCAAGAACCTAGTAAGTCTTCCGTCTAGTATTTACAATTTGCAAAACATGAAGAGGTTGATTCTTGGAGGTTGCACAGAAACAATCGGGTTTCCAAAGTACGAGGATTCAGCTGATCCACAGATGAAGACTGGACTTTCAAATCTATTGTACTTAGACCTTGGGCAATGTAATCTGTTCGAAGTAGAATTTCTTGAGAATCTTTCTTGCTTTCCCTTGCTGAATCATTTAATTCTTGCGGATAACAAAATTACTAGCCTTCCCACATCCATCAATAAGCGTGATACTTTGACCATTTTGGCAGTTCCGGCTTGCCATCAATTACGAGAGATTCCAGAGCTTCCACCATTTTTGGATCATTTTTTCGCACTTAATTGCGAATCTCTGCAAAAAAATTGGAGAATTTACTTCATCTCAAGATATTGTTCGGAGAGTGTTGATCATGGATCGTGTTTTCTCACGTGACCAGGTTATACTCTCTCTCTCTCATTCATGTGGAGTGTGTGTGGGCTGCGGTGTGTTTTGAGTCATAAAGCGGTTCTGCACATATAGGCATAATAATGCCGGCGGCTACCGTACTTTTATGGGAATGATTTCTATTGCATGAGGCTTGTATATCACTGCAAGCAAGGATCAATGGATCTCTACTCATCTGTGGAGCTCTAGTTCGAAATTGGATTAATAACTAAACTCCAATCGAATAATTCTATTTGGGTATTTGTAACAAATTTGAATACTTACTAACGGTTTATCTTACAACAACATCCTTCTGATTTCACTATCTTCCTCCCTGGAGAAGAGATGCCAAAGTGGATTATCCCTGTTGGAGAGGATTTTGTATCTTTCATTTCGATTTGCTATCTGTGTTTTCATCGGAAAGAAAAGACATGAAAAGAAAAAGAAAAAAAAAAAAAAACAAAATAAAAAGAAAAAAAAAAAAAAAAAAAAAATGAAAAAAAAAAAAAAATAAAAAAAAAAAAAAAAAAAAAAAAAAAAAACAAAAAAAAAAAAAAAGAAAGAAGAAGAAGCGGCGTGGTTAATTACAGTAGAGGCACATGTGAACGGCAAAACACATCGTGGCATTAATCAAATTTTTGGATTGTTGGATTCGGATCATATTTGGTTTGAGTATATCACACCATCTGAACTGTGGGGGGCAGTCAATTTTGGTCAAATTGAGGGGAGTTATGTACAATTGCGCCTTGCAGTAGCGAGTTATAACAGGAAAAAGTGGGGATGCCGTATGTTGTGCAAGCAACTAGAAGATGATTTAGAGACTGTGCTTCAAGACAATCAGTTATTTGATCCAGATTTCCTCTATGAGGTTAGTCACGACTCAATAAATCCAGAAGCCGACATTTCACTAGATCAGATTGAAACAGATCCGCAAAAGGGCTTGGAAGGTTGTCAAATGAGCACCGAGAACCATGGTCAAATAGTACTGAACAGGAATCACAATCATAATCTCACTCGAGGCGTGCAAACCAAGACTATATTGAGTTCCAATTTGATCAGCGGAGAAGAGAATGGTGGTGTTGGCTTACAGCTTTTGTTGTTAGATAAGAATGGTGGTGTTATCAAAGTGACACCGATGAATGCCGGTGAACGGAGGCGACAGACTATCACCGCCATCTGACTCTATGGAAACTGATGACGTAGCACGAGATGAACCATTTTCTCCTAAGGTTTTAGGCTTCGTTCAGCTTGCCATGGATTAGGTAAAGCCTAGCAGAGCGTTGATTTGAGCTGGAATTTGAATTCGATTAATTTGAGGCAACAATTCACGGGAACTCGAAGAACGTGTTGTTTGAGTGTTTCTTTGTAAGTTTTTCCTGCGGATGCCTGGCAGTGAATTCATTGGAAATAGATGTTAGACACTGGAAAATGAGCGACAATTTATAGAAGGTATAGCTTTTATATAGAGAGAGGGAGAGAGACTTGGGTGCTTTTGATGCGTCTAGGAAATGTACCATGCACCTATCATAAGATGTGCAGCTGGTGACAGGGTTGCCAGGACAATTGAATTTTGAGAAACTTCGATCACTTGGATAGGACACTGTCGCCAACTGTCAGGCACTTGAAGGGGCAAAACTCTATAGGACTGAAGAATACGCATTGAGATGGCAAGCCACCGCGAAGTGTTGCTTGACAGTCGAGTCCTTTTACCGATTTTTGACCTCGGCGACTGGGGAGAAATGAAATCAAATCTATTCAGGGCATGACAATAACATGAACATGGGCTTGTGCCCATGGATAGCTGATTAGGCTGTTAGTTTCTCTCACCCTAGGCACTGTGGATACGAAAAAAGAAAAGAATCACGAGACTTATGAAGTTTACATAAACTACTCTGTAGAATATAGACAAAAACACAAGAAGCTGATAGTAATGAAGAAGATGATCTGCAAGCTAAAACTCCTGGAAGCTTTTTGAATGTTTGTGTGAAACCTGATTATTGAAAGATGAACTTCTGAGGTACCAATAATAGGACACACTGGAATGAGCAACATGTAGGTTCTCAAATTAGTTGCTGTTTTTACTCTGGTGTTGTTAGAGCGAGTTCAGCTTAAGTGTTAGGTGGCACTTGCATCTGAATTACATGAGTATGTATTATCAATCATTACCTGGAAGTTTGTGACCTGCAAGATCTTTGATCTTATAGCCATGAGATATGGATTCATTCCATCAGCAGCTACATATTGATACTGAAATATTTCTACTGCTGTCAACTTGATGCTGAGTTCCCCTTGAATTGCCTCTAAGCATGTATGAGAGAAATTCCAAACAAGTAACAAAACTCATTTGCTTTTTTTTTTTTAATAAGGCAAAGCTTGTTTATGACAGCCCTGAAATTCGTGTCGGGTAGGAAATTGATTTTTGGCAACCAGGTGCATTTCAGATATGTCACTTTATTTTATAATTAAGATAATTAGTATATTCACTCCTAATTAGTAAATTATTACACATTGCACTTTATTTATTTTATATCTTGATTGAACAGTCGTGTGACTGTTGAGGAATGGCACCTTATTGCGGTAGGAAGAAGTAGGGCAAATGAGACAGAATGTACGTCTGTCATTGCTTCTCCACCCATTTCTGAATATTTTGGGGCAACAGCAGTTTGTTGTTGTCTTGAATTGATGTCCTCACATTATCCACTCCTAGTTAAATAAATAAATGTGAAGGAGAAAACATATTTCAATGCATTCCTTAAATTTACGTTGAAATTTCACTAAGAGCAACTTTCTCTCTCACAAAGCTCTGAAGTTTGATATGCATTCTTTATTTTTCTAGTTGGGTTTTCGTACGCAACATGACATGCAGAGACGGGGACTCTTGATGTTCTTCTTGAACAGTGGGCGGCGGACTGAATTTTCGTCTGCAGAAGTTGTAAAGAAGTTTCACAGCATGCTCCCTTTATGTGATCTGTGAACGCTGCACGATGTGCGCAGCAGCATTATCAATCATTGGTACATATGTTGGTCATACTGAAATAAAGCTAAACTTCCATGAAATTTGTTTATTCAAATATGATTGGATGACTCTTAGCCATTTTTTGTTATAAAGGAAATACAATATGGCTGTGCAAATGATAAATTTGGAGGTTGTGGCTTTATACTGTTGTTGCATTCAATTAGCTCATGGGCATGCATTAGGTCGGTTTCTGAACTTGCTTTTGTTGCTGACTGCATATCTACTTAGCCCCACTTTCAAATTGTGACACTGGTTAATAGACAGCTCAAGCTTACTGGAGTACATGACTCATCATGTTGATTACTGATGGATGTGGTCTAGTAGTAATTCCGTAGTAATTCTGTTTGTTATCACACTTTGGATATTGCAACACATAACGATGAAATTGGATGGAGGCCTAAGGAACTGATTTTTCCAGATTTTCTGTCTTTTTCCAAGACTGCTCCGTTTGTTTCACGGAAAATATTCTTCTGGAAAATATTTTTCGGATATTGTGGTGTTTGGGGGGCGGAGAAAATGTTTTCCTATCAATAAAAAATATCCTTCTTAAAATAAAAAAAAAATGTTTTCCTTCCAAAAAGAAAGGAAAACATTTTTCAAGATCTGTAACAGCCTCCTTCCCCTCTCTCTCTCCCTTTTTCTCTCTCCTCTCTCCTCTCTTTCCCCACCCCAACCGAATTCCTCTCTCTCTCCCTCTCCCTCTTCTCTCGACATTTCTCTCTCTCTCTCTCTCTCTCTCCCTCTCCTCCCTCCTCTCTCCTCTCTTTCCCTCCCCCGCCCTCCCTCAGGCCGAACTTCCCTCCCTCTCTTCCTCTCTTTCTCTCTCTCTCTCTCTCTCTCTCTCTCTCTCTCTCTCACTCTTCTCTCTAACATTTCTCCACTGAATAGCGGAAAATATTTTTCAGTTCATTTTTAAATTTTAAGCGAACATTAGAAAATATTGTCATTTTTCGGGAAAATGACTTCCTGAAAAGTATTTTCCAGAAATGCTATATTTTCTGTGAAATGAACGGAGCTTAAATGGAAAAAACTTGAGTTTTCAGAATTGTCAAGAAGTGGAGTTAATATTGTTCTTTCTTTCCCTGCTTTGTTTCCTTTTTATCTTTAAGTTCAATGCGACTTGCTAGACATTCCCATATTTTTGTCACTTGACCTAAAAGATTCACAGTTTTGGTTAGTACTACAAGTTAAGGTAACCTTCCTTTTTCCCTTTTTGGGAAGTTTATTCTTTCCTTTTCCCTTTCCCCCTAGTTTCTTCATCTCTTCTTCCTTCCTTTTGTGCACTCCAGCGAGATTCTTCGATGCCTACAATGTTCTTGAAACGGTAAATATATCATCTTCAAAGAAATATGATTATTTTTAACCATAAGGAAATTATGCTTTCTGACATGCCATGGGCAAGGTATTCAGTTGATCTTGATGAGTATGGCAATCTTTCTTCTTGTTCTTTTGTTTTCCTCTCTTTTATATCTTTTCTTTGTGTTTCATTTTCCTCTCTCCACTTCTTTCTTTGGGTATTATACTCGAGTATTATATATTATTCTTTTTTTTCTCTTTTTGTTAAATCCTCTTTTCTCCACCGTAGGCGAACTTCGAACTCCACTGACGCTGTTTCCAACGTCAAGATTACTCATCTTCCATCCAACACCACCGAGCTCTGACTAATGGAAGATCGCTACCTGCCAATGAAGGCGACGAACAGAAGAAGTTGGTCTTCAGGAAACAGAGTCACTAGTGAACGGATGGTGACGAAACCTAGCCAGCAGATGTGACAGACTACCACCGCCGACGGAAGCCATGGAAACTGTGTTGGCCGCGACCGGGACGGCCACGGCTCGCCCTAGGATCGACGTAGCTCAGCAATAGAACGATTCGGCCAAGGAAAGTTGAGTTACATACTTGTTTTGGAATCCATCGTCGTTTCAGGGCCGTTGTCGACGATCCACGAGCTCTCGGTCTTCCCCTCTATGACCCACCGGAACACTGGCTCAATGAGGCTGCCTCTCGCGGTCCGTTTACCGAATGGACGCCTTATGCGAATTCAGAGAGAATTTTTGTGCGTCTGGGCTAGAGGAGGGACTTTGAGCACTATTTATAGAGTTTTGAGCCGGGCCCTCTCATTACGGGCCGGGCCGAACTTGGCCCACACAAGTCAGTTCCATATTAGACTTAATCGAGAATCTTGATATCCGACTTTATTAGACCAAACCCGTTAATCGGTTTTACAATATCAATTAATACAAGTCCACAATTAGAAATAACATTACATTCTCCCACTTGGACTGTATTAATTGAAATTGTACTTTATGTGCGCACCTTTATGTTGGTCTAGGGATTTATTCTCAATTGTCAATCCAATCCCATAGAGTCTTAAATACTGGATCATGGCGGTAACTGCATTGACGCAATGCTGAGTCTTCCATGGTCACAAATGCTCTTAACTCTACTGATATGGATTCAATATGGTTGTGTGGCAAATAGATAACACCTCACATAGAGTAAAACTTTATGTGTCATCTATTTTGTTAGTTACCATTCTATCTCCTTATGTGTCACAAAACCTTATGTGCCACAAGATAATAACTTTATGGTTCCAACGAACCTGTATATATGTCTCATTTTATAGTTAACTTGTCTTTATGTGTAACGAGATATATCTTTAAGGCTAATAACTGAAGACCCCTAGCCTTTACTCAAGGTTTACACATACCTCGAGATTTTGCCATATATATATATGCATTCAATAACACATCCAGAAAAAATACTTCATTGAATGCAAAATTGATACATATCAAAATGTTACAAAATGTAACAACATAGATGTGAACTTTATTAGAGCATAAACTGAAAAAACAGCTCCACTAAACAATAGCATTCCATGATGCTCCTAATCCCATGTTAATGACATGTCGTTCAAAAACACAAGGGCTAATGCCTTTAGTCAGTGGATCTGCAACCATATCATCTGTGTAAATATGCTCTACTTTAACGTCACCCTTCTCAACCATCTCTTTTATGGTCAAATACTTGATCTCCATGTGTTTACACCCTTTTAGACCTTTATTGTTGTTGCTAAACAATACCGCAGAATCGTTGTCACAATACAACTGAATGGGTGCATCCAAAGTCAAATACAACTAAATCCCTGATGAGGTTCCAGAGCCAAACTGCCTGAGAAGCTGCCCAATAGCATCTTACAATCTCTGACTGCATGGTACAAGATGTCATGTTCTAAAGTTTTTGACTCTTCCATGATACCGTACCTCCTGCCAACTTGAAGATGTATCCGTATGTCGACTTCGATTCATCCTTATAGCCAGCAAAGTCTGAATCCGCATACCCTACTAGCTGCAGGTCCTAAACATGTATGTAAATCAGCATATAATCTCTTGTCCTCTTTAGGTACCTTAGAACTTTCTTGGCAGCAACCCAGTGATCGTGTCCTGGATTTGACTGATACCTACCTAGAAGTCCGGTTACATAAGCAATGTCTGGTCTAGTGCAAACTTGAGCATACATGATGCTTCCAAGTGCACTAGCATAAGGTACATTCTTCATTTGAGCTTTCTCAACAACTGTTTGAGGGCACTATAACTAACTCAGTTTGTCACCTTTACATACAGGAGCAAGTCCTGGCTTGCAGTCCTGCATATCGAATCTTTCAAGAATACGATCTACATATGCCCTCTAATACTTGACTAGAACGATCTCTAAGGATCTCAATGCCCAGGACAAAAGATGCCTCACCAAGGTCCTTCATGTCGAAATTACTTGATAACATTTATTTTGTCTTGTGTAGTAATGCAAGATCACTACTCGCCAACAAGATGTCGACGACATAAAGTATGAGAAAAATAAATTTTCTCCCACTGACCTTGCAGTATATACATTGATCCAGTCTGTTCTCAACAAATCCGAATGAAGTGACAATACTATGAAACTTCAGGTACCATTGTCTGGAAGCCTACTTAAGGCCATAAATAGACTTCTTCAATCTACATACAAGCTCACCTGAATCACCTGCTGCAAAACCTTCGGGTTGTACCATATAGACCTCCTCATCAAGGTTTCCATTAAGAAATGCAGTTTTGACATCCATTTGGTGTAACTCCATATCCAAATGAGCTACTAATGCCAGGATCACTCTGAAAGAATCCTTAGAAGAGACTGGAGAAAATGTTTCTTCATAGTCTATTCCCTCTCTCTGAGTGAACCCCTTGGCTACCAGTCTGGCTTTAAACTTCTCAATCTTTCCCTTGGAATCCCTTTTGGTCTTATATACCCATTTGCAGCCAATAGGCTTGTATTTTTCAGGCAATCCAACAAGTTCCCATACTCTATTATGTTTCATAGACTGCATCTCGTCTTTCATCGCATCCAACCAAAATTCTAATTGACGACAAGAGACTGCATCCGCATAAGTCACTGGATCAATATCACAGCCGATTTCATAATCTTGCTCTCCGAGATAGACTAAATAATCCGGTGGAATAGCTGATCGTCTCTCCCTACTAGATTTTCTGAGTGGAGCCACCACAGCTTCATCTTGATTCTGAGAGGTTTGAGGAACTTCATCAGGAGCCGTTTTAGTAACAGGATCCTAAACCTCAACAGGCTCAACTTGTGGTAAAGGAGGCTCCATAACTGTCTGTGCAGGTAGAGAAAACGACACAACTGTCCCTATCGGACTGATTTCCTCAGTAGTCTGTGAGCTATTACCTTTTTCGGCTACGTCAAGTTCCATAAATTTTGCCGTCTGCGATTCCACAATTCTTGTACCTCCACTGGGATTGTAGAATCGATATCCTTTGGAATGATCTGCATATGATACAAAATAGCACCGAATGGTTCTGGGGTCCAACTTACTCAATGTTGGATTATACAACCTTACTTCTACAGGACAACCCCAGACTTTAAGATGGTTTAGGCTAGGTTTTCTTTCAGTCTACAGCTCGAAAGGAGTCAATGGAACTGCTTTTGTAGGAACTCGGTTAAAAATGTAAAGGGCTGTTTTCAAGGCTTCACCCCATAGGAAATCCGGTAAATTGGTCCTACTGGTCATACTCCTCACCATTTCCATTAGGGTGCAATTACGCCTTTCGGCTACACCATTCTGTTCAGGACTTCCAGGCATAGTAAACTGAGCTACTATCCCAGAATCCTCTAAGTACTTGGCAAATGGCCCTTTAAGTTGTTCAGCATCGCCATGCTTGCCATAATACTCACCACCTTGGTCTGATCTCACAACCTTTATAACTTTTCCCAGCTGTTTCTCGACTTCAATCCGAAAAATCTTGAACTTGTCAAGAGACTCAGATTTTTCTTTAATCAAGTACAGATAACCATATTGGGATTTGTCATCTATAAATGTGATGAAATAAAAATTTCTACACACGGTTGCTGTATAGGGTCTGCTAATATTTGTATGAATGACCTCAAATAGGTCATTATTGTGGACTGCAGTTTTCTTCTTTATTTTAGTCATCTTACCCCTACAACAGTCTACACAAGTCTTTAGATCATTTTTAAGAGAAGGTAGGATGCCAACTTTTATCAGCCTATCCACCTTTTCCTTAGAGATGTGACCCAAACGTTTATGCCACAATGCGTAAGACTGTTCCTTAGATAGAGGTCTTTTGGAAACAATTTTTTCAGCTGTATAAGCGACGTATATATCCGTAGGAGTCAAACATAATCTGTACAATCCATTGGACATATTGCAGCACCCAACCTTATTTGAATTAAAAAAACATAGTAATAACACTATTCTTTAATTCAAAAGAGTAGCCACACTTGTCCAAACATGATGCGAAAACTAAGTTCCGCCTGAAGGAAGGTACATAAAATGTATTCCTTAATGTCAATCTAAAACCAGAGTCTAGATTCAAAATGACGTCTCCCACGAATATGACGTCGACTTGGTAATTGTTTTCAACTGTGAGCTTCGATTCATCCTGATTTGGCTTCCTCTGGTTTATGAATCCCTGTATGGTGAATGCAACATGATTAGTTGCACCACTATCGAGCCACCACGAACTGGATGGGGCTTCAAATAGGTTGGATTCAAAAACCAAAGCCAAAGAATCGTTACCAGTTTGCTCGCGCTTAGACAACCAAACTTTATATTTGTTGCAGTCTTTCTTTATGTGACATTTCTTCTTGCAAAAGAAGCAGAGTCCACTGTTCTTAGAAGATGATGATTTATTGGGACCCAGACTTTCGGTCTGACCGGTGGCAGAATGACTGGTCGTTGGTTGAGTTCCTTTACGAGTACGACCTTTGACCTTTTTCCCCTTCTTCTGGCTAGAACCAGAGGTAAACAGGGCCAGATGCCCTTTCTCCTTCCTTTATTTCTCTTCCTCAACTACAACCCTAGCAATTAGGTCATTAACTGACCAGGTTTCATCTTGGGAGTTGTAGTTGGTTTTGATAATGCCAAAATTAGGTGGGAGGGTGTTTAGTGCTTGATGCACTATGCAGGTGTCAGGAATAGTGACATTTAGGGCTGTGAGTTTGGACTGTAGGTCTACCATCCTGAGGATATAATCCATAACCCCTCCAGAACCATCGTATTTCATATTGAAAAGTACTTGCAAATGTGTCCCTATCTCAGCATTAGGCGACACACGGTTTCTAACTTCAAAGGCCTCCATCAACTCTTTAGCAGTGTAATCAGCAGACAGGCCACTTTTCAAATGTTCCTGAATGGTCCGCCTCATAGATAACAAACAAATCCTATTGCTCTTTTCCCAAGTTAAGAACAATGCTTTCTGCGATTCAGTACTATCAGTAGTCAGATTTGCTGGCCTATCCCCACTAAGGGCAGTATGAACATCAACCAGCTCCATCCCAAACATGAAATCCTATTTCCATTTCTTAAAATTTGACCCCGTAAGAACCTCAATGGTAATTGAATTACCATTTACAGAGAAGGTGATTGAATAACAAGCAATGAAAAATAATCAGCACAATGTGAGTAATGTGTAACTTGGAACCATATAAGTACACATTCTTAGAGCTACAAACATCATCATGCAAACACCTTTGGGCAGAATACAAGACATGCAGTTGTACACTCTACACATGTCAGCGATCATGAGAATATATTCCAAATCTTCGCAAATTCATCACCTTTGGGTGTCTGAACTACTAGGACCGGTCAAAACTCAACCTTATGCTGCACATGCAACCCTCCATGAACAAATATGAAATCACCCTCTTTGGAAGTATGACAACACATTAGAACAGGAGACATCCCAAAACAGTACAAGACTGATATTTCTCAAATCTAATCAGGTGTGCCACTTTGGCGGTCACTCCCTAATCAAACTCTTGAAACTCTCTCATACTAGGGATATTAAACTTTAGACTCACATTCACCTTATACATAGATTTTAGATTTGATGACAAGGGCAATGTCACTAAAATCACATGTCATGCCAATTACATTGCTCAATTTATTGATACATGTTGAACCTTATACATGCAATCAACAAATTAATGTCTACTAATCATATGCGATAATACACATGTGAGCTAATATAAGTACTTCAAGAAACCATAAAGAAATACTTGAGAAAATGCCACAAAACACCAAAACAAGCATCCACATAGGGCTTTATACGCATTTTCACATTTATAAAAGTATCAAACATGCATAATAAATTTATCACATGAAAATAGACATCCATACGGACATAACGGCGCAAACCACGCTCAAAACAGAGTCCGGATGAGCCCAAACAAGCTCCCGGAAGTTTAGGTTCGCGCGCAGGTCATTGAACCGGTCAAAGGACCGGCCGGACCGGTCAACGGTCCGGTCAATGGATCGGATGGGTCAACGGGTCTGACCGGTCAACGGTCCAGGTGAACCGGGTCGAGATCCGGGTCGGGCGGGGTCGCAGCCGGGTCGGACGGGGTCGCAGGCCGGGTCGGGTCGGGTCAGACGGCGGGTCGGCCGGGTCGTCTGACTGGGTTGGGTCGGGTCAGCTGCCCGCTGACCGGGGTGACGTCACCCACGTGCACGCCAGCTTTGGGCTGGCGTGCACGGCAGAGCGTGGCAATAAATGCCGCGCCCACAGCTGACGCTGACGTCAGCCCAGCTGTGGGCTGGCGTGCCGCACTCGTGCGCGTGTGTGGGCGCGCGTGGGCCACGTCGGCGGCGCGTGGTCTCGCCGTCCAGCGCCCGTGCGGCGCGTGCCACCTCCTCCGGCCACCCACGGTGGCCCGCGACCACTCGAAACGCTCGGAATCGCGAGCCCGACGCGTTCATCCAATAAAAATCAACTTTCATCCGTCAAAAAATGTGAAAAAAGACTAAGAACCCTTAGATTCTAAAACCGAGTTACGGCGGCTCTGATACCACTTGTTGGCCGCAACTGGGACGGCCACGGCTCGCCCTAGGATCGACGTAGCTCAGCAATAGAACGATTCAGCCAATGAAAGTTGAGTTACATACTTGTTTTGGAATCCATCGTCGTTTCGGGGCCGTTGTCGACGATCCACGAGCTCTCGGTCTTCCCTTCTATGACCCATCGGATCACTGCCTCAATGAGACTGCCTCTCGCGGTCCGTTTGCCTAATGGACTCCTTATGCGAGTTCAGAGATAATTTTTGTGCATCTGGGCTAGAGGAGGGACTTTGAGCGCTATTTATAGAGTTTTGAGCCGGGCCCTCTCATTACGGGCCGGGCCGAACTCGGCCCACACAAGCCAGTTCCATATTAGACTTAATTGAGAATCTTAATATCCGACTTTATTAGACCAAACCCGTTAATCGGTTTTACAATATCAATTAATACAAGTCCACAATTAGGAATAACATTACAAACTGGTGACGTAGCTTTGGGTGAACAATTCTCTCCTAAGGTTCTGGGCCTCATGCAGCTTGCTAGAGATCAGGTAACGCCTGGCACATCTGAATTTTACTAGGTTGATGTGATATTTGAGCAAGATTTTGAATTCGATTCCCTTGGTGCTGCAACTGCGCGGCAACTTGAAGAAGGTGCTGTTGAATTTGTTCGTGAGATGCTGAATCAGTGTTTCTTCGTAAGTTTTGTCTGTGGATGCTTGGTAGTGAAGTCGTAGGTTATTGACGTCACACGCTGCAAAATCAGCGACAATCCCAGGACGGTATAACTTTTCTTTCTCTGTTTTCATAGATGGCAATTTATTGAAGGAAGTAGGTGAAGTCTAGGTTCAAAGAGAAAACGATCGAGGGAGAGTGAAACAAGGGGAAGTGGGGTGTACGTGGGGTGGTTCAGTCCCCTTTTCAGGCAAAAAAATGAGCCAATCCGGATGCTGTAGGTTGGGAGGGATGGATTTGGACGCTTTGAGGTGCCTAAGAAATGTGGATGTGTAGATGTGCAGCGGGCGATAGGTTTGCCAGGAGAATTGAGTTCTGAGAAAATTCGATCACTGGGATGGGGCTCTGTCTCTATGTTTTATGAGGCGCTTGAAGAGGCAAAACCACAGAGGAATGAAGAAGTTGCAGTGAGATGGCAAGCCACCAGGAAAGGTTGCTTGACAGTCGAGTCCTTTAACCACTTGCTTCCTTTGGCTACTAGGGAGAACTGAAAACTAAATTTACTTGGAGTGTGGCAGTAATAAAACATAGGTTGTGCCAGTGGATAACTGGTTAGGTCATTATTTTCTTTCGCTGTGTGGACTGTTGTTATGGAAAAAAAGAAAAAAAAACCATGAGAAACACGGAGTTCGGATAAGTTATTCAGTAGAATAGAGACCGAAGCACAAGAAGTTAATTGTCAATTGTGATTCCAAAGGCCTTAGCAATCATCTAGAGTTCTCTTTTATCCTCATGTGCCATAGTGTTTATGAAGGAAATGATCTAGAATCTAAAACTCCTGGAAGTTTATTAAATTTTTGAGAGAAACCTAACTAATGAAAGATAAGCTTCTGAGAGGTACCAATGATAGGACACACTAAGAATCAGCAACATGTTGTCACTCAAATCAATTGCTGTTTTATCTTTAGTGTTGTTAGAGCCATATCAAGTTATGTGGGATTTGCATTTGAATTACAGGTGGAATATGTGGTACTAACCATTGCTTGGAAGGTTGTGACCAGTATATTAAACAGGACCTGCAAGATCTTGATCATATAGCTATGAGACATGCACTAGTTTTACCCATAGCTGTGAGGCATGCTGAATATTTCTACTGATAGCAACTTGATGCTGATCTCCCCTTGAGTTGCCTGTATGCAGGGTTGCATGCATGAGAGAATTTCTGACTATTGTCCTCACGTCTTTATCTCCTAACCCGGAACAAAACCCATTTGCTTTTCATGTATAAGGCAAATCTTGCTTTGGACAACCTTGAAGTTCCAGTTGGGTAAGAAACTGATTTTCAGAAACTAGGTACATTTCAGATAAATTGTTTTATTTTCTAACTAAAATGATTAGTATTTTAGTCTAAATTAGTGAATGTTTTCACAATGTACTTTATTTATCTATGACGTGCTTTGATTGAACAGCTGTGTGATTGTTGAGGATGGCAGCATTACTGCGGCAGGAAGAAACCGGACTAATGAGCCACAAAATGTATGCTTATCATTGCTTCTCCACTCCCTTCTATATATTTGGTTAGCTGTATTTTGTTAGTGTTCTGAATTGATACCATCAAAGTATCGACTCATAGATTATTGTAGATCATTTTAAGTTTCTCCCTCAATTATTTCTTTATTAGATCATACAATAGTATATCTGAACAAATCTGTTGATACTGGAATTTTCCATGCATTATTAGGCTGTAAAGGATTTTGTTCCCATTGTTCTTTCATAAGATATGACTAAGGCTAACACTAGCAATGTTCTTGCTTTAATATGCACAATGTGTTGCGTTTTTCATTTACCATGCTCTGTCTTGAGCCATATTATAGTCTTTACCTGCTTTGGGAAGTTGCTAATATTGTTTTCTTAGGCTGTACGTTTGCTAGACTTTGGTATTCTCACTCTGTATAAAAATGCATTGCGAGTATTGTGTTACCTCGTAAGATGTAAGAATCAACTCCTTGGGCACATTTCTTCTAGGCAACAGGACATGAGATGGAAGCTCTTGATGTACTTTGGGAACAGAGGTGGAGGACTGATTTTTAGCTGCAGAAGTTGCAGAGGAGTTTTCAGCATGCCCCCCTTATGTGACATGCGAACTATGCGTAATGTGTGCAGCAGCATTATCAATGAAAGTTATGTTGGTCATACTGAAATAAAACCCACCTTTATAGAATTGGTTTATTCATAAATGATTCCCTGTCTCTTTCCCATTTTTAAGTATAAAGAAGGTATATTAAGGCTGTGCACATGATAAATTTACAGGCTGTGGCTCAATGCTGGCGTTGCATTCAAGTGGCTGCAAGCCATGCATTTCTGAACTTGCTTTTGTTACAGATTGTGTATCTAGTTAGCTCCACTTTTTTAATATATGGCGATTGACAACTAAAGCTTAGCAGAGGTTTATGATTCCTTCTGTTGATTACTGAAGGATGCGATTTCATAGTGATTCTGTTTATTGCCACTATTTGAATGTTGCGACACATAAACATGAAAATAAATGGAGGTTTATGGAACACAATTTCCATCTTTTCTGTCCTTTCCCTACTCTAAATGTAGGAAAGTGGAGTTTCTTGAATTCTTTGTGACTTGTTAGATATTTCTGTATTCTTTTTATATGCCCGAAACGATTTACTGTTCTCGGAAGTGCTGTAACTTAAGCTAACGTTAGTTTTTTCTTTCCTTTTCCCTTTCCCCCTTGTTTCTTCATCCTCACTTTTTTCTCACTGCAGCGAGAGCTGTTTGTGTTGTTAGTCTTGTGATGTTTAAATCGGGAAATCTGCAAAAAAATTTGATAGTTTATCTATGAGTAAAATTATGCTTTCTGATATGCCATGGGCAATTTACTTGATATAGAAACCTCGTTGTTTGTTTATTAGTTGCAATTGTCTCTTCTTGCACACATGAGAGCAGGTGCATAGTAAGTTGTCAACAATATATGTTTCATTGTGATGTAAGCAGTACCTGAAGTAGGTAATGTAGATTACGAAAATTGTTTTTCTATTCAAGTATTTTCAAGAAAAAGCTTTAGTACAGGGAGAAGAAAGCAATGTACTAAGGGTGCATCTAAAGAGAAAATTTAGAGAAAAGGCAAAAACCATGAAAGCCACTTGACTTTCAGAGCTTGAAATTTATAGTTATGCTGCTCTTAATAATCTGATTATGAGTCTATAGTATTGTGGAAAGCATGTATTGCCTTTCTCAATATGACATCAAGCAAGAGGACTCATCTTGCAGGCAAAGGACCGCCTTGCTCAATTTCCTCCATTTGGAGCTCCAAAAACTATCCCTAATTATTGCATAGTTATACGATGCAGAGTATGAGACTGTTGTTATAACGGTGTGTGTGATTCCAATGCAATGTTTGGAAGATCACTATCCCAATGGTGAACAAAGCATTGGGTGTAGACGTGTCTACAAGTAGGAGATACATAAGCGGAAGGTGAACAAGCCTAGAATAGAGAGTTTGGCAGAGCTTGGCAGTACCATGTATAGATGAAGAAAAGAGAGAGAGGTAGAGCTATGATTACCAACATGCTCGGAAAGACCAGATTATAGAAGTTAGAGTGCAAATGAATATATCTAGAATCAGTCATGCATATCGCATGGATAGAAGCAGAGTACTGCATGGATAGTAATAACATACTGCATAGATAGAAGCAGCATACTACATGTATAGAAGCAGAGTACTGTGTGGATAGAAGCAGAGCATTGAGTGGATATATGCAAGGCGTTAGCTGGATATCATTAGTACACTAGAATGCCGTACACTATCCCTAAGTATGAGACTGTTGTTATACGTAGTGAAAATATAAATTTATCAATGGTGAACAAAGCATTGGGTGTAGAGGTGTCTACAAGTAGGAGATACATGAGCGGAAGGTGAAGCCTAGAATAGAGAGTTTGGCAAAGCTTGGCAGTACCATGTATAGATGAAGAAAAGTGATAGAGCTATGATTACCAACATGCTCGGAAAGACCAGATTATAGAAGTTAGAGTGCAAATGAATATATATAGAATCAGTCATGCATATCACATGGATAGAAGCAGAGTACTGCATGGATAGAAATAACATACTGCATAGATAGAAGCAGCACACTACATGTATAGAAGCAGAGTACTGTGTGGATAGAAGCAGAGCATTGAGTGGATATATGCAAGGCGTTAGCTGGATATCATTAGTACACTAGAATGCTGTACACTATCCCTAAGTATGAGACTGTTGTTATACGTAGTGAAATCTAAATTTAATTAATCAGTCAAATTTTACAAATTGGTTGAATTATTTGGAAGTTTAAGGGCTTAATTAGACTGTAATAACAAATTTAAACATTTTTTGGTTCACTCATTTCTTTTAGAAGTAGCCAATTTCAGTGAGAGTTATTATTGACTTTTCACGAGTTAACTTACAAGCCAGTTTAATAATATTAACTCTTATTTGAGTTAGTTTTCAACATTTATTTGTTTTGTTAATTATCCCTTTGCTTTATCTCCAATAAAAAAAAAACATTACCTTTATAGTTCATCGACTTTATCTTTTTTAACACTGGCTTGAATTATCAACTGCCAAATTTCTAAATTATCTTTTTTAACACTGGCAAACCAAACCCCTAAGCCATATTGAAGAGACAAAATAATTGCAGTAGGGAAATGCATGTGCAAAAAGAAGGATTGATAGGTGCTCCCTAAACACCGCATGATCACCCTTTCAGCATAAAAACTAGAGGAAAGTCAAAAGTTGATAGCTTTTCTTACCTTTAGTTTTTTACGATGGAGAATGAAAAATTTAAGTATAAACGGGAGTAGAAACTATAAATTGTCAACAATGTTAATGCACATAATCAACATAGGAGGTTATGTGTGTTCAACAATCTAATTATACGATTTTCTATGAATCCACATAACTTTTCTGATCTGTAACTTCAATCTCCAAAATATTGACTTGTATGATAAAGGAAATGTAAACTACTTTTAAGACACATATAGAGAAAACTCTAATGATATTTTCTTTTTTTACCAATAGCAAAAATTTCTCCTGTTGTTTTTTTTAAGTATCCATAAAGCATAAAACTTCAACAGAATTGAACAACGATTTGTTTTTATTGGTAATATACAATATGGGAATCCATGATGCTTTTTTTTTTCTTCAGGAAATTGCAAATCACTCAGAAAAGAAAAATCCTAAAACAAAGAATATGACAACTATAATACCTAAAGAAGATGTTTAACTGATCTTTAAGAAATTTGATATGATGGTAAATCTTCTTTACTAAATTAAGAAGAATTTGGTGTAATTATAAGTTTCCAAATGTGATTTCCACATTCTAATTTTTTACTATATAATCTACATAATCATGAAATGATGAGTAAAATAGTTATTACTAAAAAAATAGCACGTTAATTTACCAAAGTTATCCTTCGTTTATTTTTTATCTAAATAATAACTAAAAAAATTCAAAAAATTAGGGACACGGTAATAGTTTTCGTTACTTTTTGAGAAATTACTGAAGATAATCATTCGATTCCCCTACATAGCATTGGTTTCGAAGCTGATATCATATGTCAGACCTTCTCCATTGGGAGGAAAATGTGTATAGGTAATGTCATTATGTCACATAGTCATGTGGCCCACATAGATAAAAGATGGAGTAATAAACCAAAAAGGTTAGGGTTTTATTTTTCTTTTTTTTGTAACCAATGACTCCATCACGAGCCCAGTGCCCGGAAAACACTAGAAGGCTAGGCCCCTATACCTCGAAGGAGATTAGCTCAAAACTCCAATATCATGGCCTCCCATTTAAAATGCTAGCAATTGTGGGTTTCAAACCTGTAACCTCGGCAATAAGAGATAAGCTTTTAACCCACACAGCTACCCACCATTGGGTAAGGTTAAGTGATTTTATTAAAACCAAATCTACAAACTCTCTCTATAAGCATGAAGATATAAGGCTTTTCCTCTCCATTTTAGTAGGCTGGCAGTTAGGCACCCATTTATTTAGCGAAAATCTTATGTATTTTAATTTATATTTTTCAAAATATGTTTATTATATGCATCATACCTTACATTCATTCCGAAATTATAGGGAATGATATGCCTTCCCTTAAAGTACTAAGCCTTTATCAAACAATTCATATGATAAAACTAGTATTCACAAAACTTCAAAATATCCAAGTCATTTTCAAAAGGAATTCACCTGTACTCTCAATTTACTAAAATTTATCTATTAAATGTCATTCTAAGTCACTTCATATCCCTCTAGACATGCCCTCATTTACTCTTTTTGTTCTTATGACATAGAGTGGTAACAAAAGCGGAAAGCAAAATCACACTTAACAAGTGATATTTGCCATTGCGTCTAAGACATCAATAAAAAAAATAATGTAACCACATATCTATTAACTTTTTTTTTTTGCGTAACATCATTTGAGTTCACAAAAAAGAAACAATAAAGAAAGAGTTGCCTAATGAACCTCAATGTGAAATATGTATTTTGGTATATCATCAAATGGTTCAAACACTACAATAACGTGATTTAAATACTATTTTGTTTAATTCTTGCGGATAAGATAGCATTTTGTCTATACGCACATGATTTTTTGGACCATATCTCGCAAGTTGGTAAAAAATTATGGCTTGTCAACAACCATTGATGGTGGAATAAATCCAAGCCGAATCACATGTATGCACGATTATCAAAAGATGCTTCACAATAAATACAAGAAGAGCACAAACAAGTGGCTCTTGAGTAAAGAAGATTCTTGGTTTCAAAATCCAATTTTTTTTGCACGTCCTGCCACCACAGATTTCATTGGACCTTTTTAATAATGACAAGAAATCAATCAAGTAATTAATTAGTGTCCAGTTCACAAAGCTGGCATACGGTCTTAAGTGAAGATAAGTCTATGGGTTCATACCTATCAATTATCTTAGTCCATACTTAAGCACCACGTCTTTCCAAAGTTCTACTATTTTAATAGATCTAACATTATTTTTGGCTGGTGCACTTGTTTGTGCGTGCATTTAAATATTTCTTAAGTTTTCATCTGGTAATATATTATATAGAAAGGAAAAAGGAACTTCTTGGAGATTGGGGATGAAATTTCGAGAAAGCTGGTAAAGTTGTTTTTATTTGTGAGCCCACCACCACTACTTTTGCCGAATAATGCGGTGGTACGGTGTTCCCAACTTTAGATGGCTTGGTCCATCCTCAAGCACCACCATTTTTATAGTATTACAAAAAGTCGTGCATCTCTGTCCTCTAGTAGAGAACAAATCAACAAAAAGATCAAGTCACGAACGAACCGCCTGAAAACACCGTGTGAAATCTCAAGCTAACAGTCGTTGCCGATTGCAAAACTCCATCGTCTGATGGCTTCTTCATCAAAACCCAGAAGGATTTACCATGTGTTCTTGAGTTTTAGAGGCACGGATGTCCGTGACAACTTTCTCCGTCATCTTTACACAGCTCTTGATATGAAAGGAATCTACACTTATATTGACAGTGAAGAGCTCAAGAAAGGAGAACAAATAGAGCCAACACTTATGAAGGCGATCGAGGAATCGCAGATTGCGATCATCATTTTTTCTGAGGATTATGCTTCCTCGTCGTGGTGTTTGAGAGAGTTGGCGAAAATCATAGAGGACAAGGATGAAAGAGACCTCATGGTCTTTCCAGTGTTTTACAAAGTGGAACCCAGAGAAGTGAGAACACCAAGAGCGAAGTACAGAGCAGCTATGATTAAGCATGAGTCCAAGTTCGGCGAGAATTCAGAGAAAGTGAAGAGATGGAAGAAAGCTCTTTTCGATGCTGGTAGCTTGTCTGGGTGGCATTTGAAGGACGGGTAAGTCGAGTGCAGTCCATTTTTTGTATAAATAACTAATCTTTAAGAGTAGATACTGTTAATAATATAAATAAATCTACACACTCATGATTGTAAGTCTATTGCTTAATTTAACGACTATTTTAATAATTAATAATCATTTGTTGATTGATCAAATTTTTTACGAGTAAGTTATCAACTTTTTTTTTATTACTAACCTGTCATTTGAGTTACTAACCGCCACTTCACAATAAAAGACCCACTTTCTTTATTTTCCTAGCTCACCAACTTTTTGAATTAGTTACATACTGACTAGCTTTAGGTTACCAACTTTTATTAAATTAATTTTTGACATTTATTTATATTTTAATATTACCAAATTCTCCTATTTCTGACCAAATCTAAGGAATATAAATCCCTCGGTTGATCAAAAGTTTAAACCTGAACTTGTTTTGATTGGTGTGAAGCTCTTGGATTTCGAATTCGACACGATTGGAATACGTTTTTTTGTTGTTGTTGTTGACTATCCAAAAAATGGAAAACACTGCTTTTCTCGTTGTTGGTTGATGATTGCTTGTTATTTGCTTACTCGAATTGCCAAGATGATGCTAAAACTTCTTTTTCCGTTTTTTTCAGAGATGACTTAGAGCATATACAAAAAATTGTGAAGGAGATCGCTGCCCAGCTAGGCCGAACACCTTTGCATGTAGCTAAGCATCCAGTTGGGATAGATTCCCGTGTGATTAAGTTGAAATCAATGTTAAACCTTGAGTCTGATGATGGTGTTCTCATGGTGGGGTTATGGGGAAAAGGAGGCA